>BSBM01000847.1:1330000-1920000 GCA_027924585.1 Larix kaempferi | reverse complement strand
TCATCATCAACATCATCATCCTCCTCCTCTTCATCATCACCATCATCATCATCATCATCATCCTCACCATCATCATCATCATCCTCCTCACCATCATCATCGTTCTCATCTTTATCATCATTGTCATCTCCCCCTTCCTCATCAACATCTCTATCATCATCATCATCTTCTTCATCATCATCATCTGCATCACCATTGTCATGATCATCACCATCATCATCATCATCCTCATCACCACCATCATCATCACCATCATCATCATCATCACCATCATAATCCTCATCCTCATCCTCATCCTCATCATCATCATCCTCATCATCATCATCATCGTCCTCCTCTTCATCATCATTTCATCTCCCCCTTCCTCATCAACATCTCCATCATCATCATCTTGTTCATCATTGAACTGAACTGGGGAGATTCGAAACTGTGACCTATGTCTAGTCCCAAGGCTACCACCTTCAAGCTTGAAGTGCAGTTGACAATGGATGACATAAGTGTAGTTTATTACCACCCTATTATTTTTTTGCTGCAAATTATATGTATTCTTTAATTTCATTTGTCAACTTTACGTATCCCTTTGTATGTTTTCTTTGATATAATTTGTCAACTTTATGTATCCCCTTGACACATGAAATTAAACAACGTGTCCGCGCATCTACGCATGCGTGCTCTCAGACACGCGTGCATGCAATCACGCATGTGCACTCCTAGTGACGCGTGCGTGCATCTGCAGGTGTGCATATTTGTGTTCACGCGTGACTAGATTCAATTTTTTTTGGCACCCTTGCAGGTTTGGTATTAGCTTCAGATTGCCAAACCTTGAGGCTCGGTCTGATTTGGTCTGATTTGTGGCAGAACACAACAATTTCTGTAACTTCATGTTTTTCATGCCTAGTTCCGCATATGCTCCACTTGTGCACTACTGATGAAATTGCACACACTTGTCGAGCTCTGTGTGCAGATTCGAAATATATATTTCTTTAAAATATCTTTTATTTTTTTCTATTTTGAATTCATTTTTAACTGCATTCATGTCAAATTTGTTAAAAACATAGGTCGTTTATTTGGCCTAGAACATTTTTTTGGCTTACCTATTTCGAGAATGGAAAAGAACCTGCATAAGACTACAAGAATACCTACAAGCTAAAAAAAAGAAAAGTTTTTTGATTGTTTTCAGACCATGATATGGTGGCTCAACACTTGACCATGTTGTTTTAGGGCTTCACTGACTTTCGTAATTTAAAAAACAATATAAAATTAACTTTTAAAATTTTAGAAAAATAGCGCTGCACAAGATTTGTCTGTTGCCTATGCCTCTACATATTGTTTTCCTCATAAATTGACAATATACATAACAAACAGGTGGCTCAATTAAAACATGTGCATTATGTTTTAGAGAAAAAATAACATACCAATCTTAAAATAATGACATTTTGGGGTGGTTATACCACGTTTCCATAAATAAAAGTTATATATTCCAAACGGTCCTCCATCATTCTAGGTTTCATCTTCTTACACGTAATTCGAAAAAAAATTGTAGGTACCTCTAATAATTCATTTTAATGATAATATTTATGTTTTTCCAGCATGTCATTGCAACTAATGTGTCATAATTGGGTATCATTACCTTGCACCAACCCTTATCATTCTGCTATATTTGTCATAGATGTAGTAGTTAATTGTTTACTTTAGCAATTAGTATTTTATCATCTTTAGTAGATATGATCATACAATTGTATATACATATCATTGCTAATATTCTTTAGTCTTGTTTAGATTATATTTCAATTCTGTTCAATTTTCATTATAATTTATTTACTATAGAATTTGTAGCCCAATGCCACAGATAGGGTTACAATATGAACAATATGATAATATCCACTTGTACTAGAATATGATGCCCAATTGTAGTAGTTAGGGTTAATCACACAATATAATACAAATGTACTAGATTTTGTTGTCCAATGCAACAATTTGGGTAACCATATAATGTAATGCATATGTACCAGATTCAGTTGACGAATGTAGTAGGTAGGTTAACTATTCAACTTAACTGAATACTTAAACATAATAGATGTACATTACTATGCAAATTACATCACAAAGTGTTCAAGTAAATAGATAATGCATTTCCATATTTAATATTCCATCAAATCTAAACATAAATGTGTGCATAACATCATCATATCATTAACATAGACATAGATTTAGAATTCGGAACTGCAAAGATCTAGGGCCGGGAACTCGTCTATTCAATCTACTGCTAACCTATCTCCAAATATTGTGTGTCTTTCCCCGATCCACCAACTATAGATCTATAGGAAACTCCAATCTTAGTTTCCCCACAATCACCCATGAGTTGATTCATGGTTTCTCTAGGGTTATATTTTATGAATTATTTACTGTTCTTGTTTCGTTTTTGTTTGGCAGACCAACTCTTCATCTTAACATATCAGCTCATCCAATCACTCTTTTGGTCTCTATGGTTCAATCCAAGAAGCCCCACTGCCATACAACCAACAAGTACTGAATCTTGTATAGCCAATTGTGATACCCCGAGACATTCTTATTTTATTTTGATTTATTAAATTTGTGACAATATTGAAAAAAAACAATTATTTTGTAAGAGTTATTTTAAAAACTCAAAAAAACTCACAAGAGGTGTGAGTGACACTTTGCACAACAAACTATTTATTTTTATTATTTAATAATAGAAAAAAAGGTACTTGGAGAATTCTACTAAATGAGGGGACGCCACCATGGCACAGAGAACATGTGTAAATCAAGCAAGGGATATGTTTTACCAATCTAAAATATCAATGACTAGACAAAATCCTAAATCATAGCGATTGAAGTATTGGTTGAAGATTTGATTGGGATGGCACAAGACGTGGGAAAAGCTATATATATTGGTGCACTGATATAACACGTGACACTGTGTTGTGCATGGATAAACTATGGTTGAGTGTTTCTCTCTTTAATAAGTCCATCATTGCTTGTTATGGACTATGAGAGAGAGTGCTGCGTGGAAGTGTTGCTTGGCGTTCTAGTGCATGGTGGTGATATAGCTCGAGCGTGGAGTTGGGGTAATAGTGGTGTTGCTCTCTCCTATGGTTGGGAGGAACTAATTCTCCAAGTTGTCAATTTCCTTGTTTCAATTGAACTATTTATTCGATATTTTTAGGTACTCAAGACAAAAATAATGCTAGGAATGGGGTCCCTTTGTGCAGAGATTTTGTACCTTGTCCCACTTGGTGAACACCTTCCAAATTTATATTTCACATGATCATGTATTCCATGCAACACGATATCCATTTCCATTGCATTATTATTTGTTAGATCCTTCATGGATGCAGTTTTTTGCAGTCTTTTTAGAGCGATGTAAGCATTTAGAACAGATTTCCAGATATCAAAACCTTATGCATTTAAATGGAGTCTCATTCTTATAATCCAATAAGATCAGAATTTAATCCATAGAACAGTCGAACCCGATCTGTGGAGTAGAGACTTTCATGTTTGTCCATGTGCTTCAAAGATATTCATTCCATCTATCAGACTGTATCGAAGGAGTTCAATCCATGATTTAATTGCACCAACTGGAAGGAGGCTCGAAACCTAAGGAAGCTCCAACTCCTCAGATTACTATCTCCATCTAGAATGAGGCTACAAACCCTTGGTTTTCATAATTTCCAACCTATAGATAAGACTCCAGACCTTAGTAAATTCCAACTCAATAGTTTTACTAGCACCAATTGGATGGAATCTCCAATTCCTTGAGATCATGACCACCAACCCAAAGGAGACTTCAATCTCCTATCCTTGCTCGATCCTGCCACCCTAATATGAATAAGAAGAACAATATGCCTCCAAAGAGTGTAATCAAAACCCAGAAATAATCACCAACATACTTCATCTATTTTCACCTTCAAACCCTTACATCATAGACCTCATAGTACATTCCAAAACCTTAGAGGGATCTCATGCCAATATCATTACCATGGAATATTCCAATACAATCATGAATAATATCTATGCCATTGGAGAGTGGTTTTTTTATCATTTCTCATTTTGCATATTGGAGAGCATAACTTGTCCATGCTTATGGAGTGTTTACGCTACTTGCCTTAGTACCAATTTCGAGGATGAAATATTCCCATCCTAATTGGGAATTGGAGAGGCCATTGTGCATAATTTCGACCATGAGGATGTTGAGATATTGTAACTTCAAAGAATATTATATTTGTACTTTATTATTCCGGAGATGTTTCATTCCTTCGTCAAGATCTTATTGTATATCCGGAGATGTTTATTCCTCTGTCGGAATGTGGTAACTTGGGTTATTAGACTTACCTAGTGGGGGTCGGCCTTATATGTGTTATGTGGGTCAAAGGGTTATTAGAACACCCTAGAGGGGTAAGCCTAGTCAGTTGTAGTGGGGTATTTAACCCATTGGTTAAATACGAGCCTACATGTTTTGTGTAAAAGACAAGTCGGAGTAGTGTATAAATAGAGGAGGTGTATTCCTCATTTTACACACACACTCACTCACTTGAGAGAGGCGCACTTGTGGAGGAGAGGTCTTCTATGGATAAGGAGGAGCTTATGCTCAGGGTTACATCTTTGTATATTGCGGGTCATCTATATTCAGGAAGCTTTGCTGGGTTTTCTACCCCATGAGGGTTTCACAGGATAAATTTGTGTCTCTTGTGTTTATGCTGTGCATGTTGTTTCTTCAGTGATCCTGTATATGCTATTATTGTGAAATGGAATGCAATGCTGCTATTTTCTATCTTAGCATATTAAATATTAACATGGTATCAAAGCTAACCTGAAGGAAGGAAATGTATGGCACTTACGACACTTGTTTTACTTACGACAATTTGAAGGTCAGGGTTTTATATATCAAAAACCAGTCATCGTGGAACTTTCACCATAAATCCATTTTGGCGATGGTTCAGGATCTGAAACCATTACAAGTCATATATAACATCGCCAGGTATCTTGTGTCCAAAGGGCACCCTCAGATTCGTTGTACTTTGTAAGTTATGATCAGTACAAGTTAGGGTTTCTGCCTCTTCCAGATCTCAGTCAAAATCAGGTAACCTAGGAAAAAAAGGTCATAACTTGGGCTAGGAATCTCCAAATGAAATTTAGTAAAAATTTATAGGTAGTACACAGACTGTACTATCTCAGGAAACGTTTTTAGAGGCCGAAGTTGAACCAATGACACGTGGCACACCGTACAAGTTCGCTCTTCTGTTTTATCCCATGAACAGGTCATGTTGCGACACTTGGCATAAATTGGGCTAGGAAGCTCCAAATGAAATTTCGTAAAAAGTGACAGGTATTACACAGACTATACTATCATAGGAAACGTTTTCAGTGGCCGAAGTTGAACCAGTGACACATGGCATGCCATACAAGTTCACTCTCCTGTTTTATCCTATAAACAGGTCAGGTTGCGACACTTGGCATAACTCTCTCTGAGAAAATCCAATTGAGGTCAGACCTATCGGGATGGAAAGAAGACAGGTCTGGATACCACAAAAAATGTTTTCAGACCCTGTGGAGCAAAAAGTTCGGAGTTACAGCAGAAACAATCAGGTACATATTTCTGTCAAAACAGAATTATTTTTGGAGCACCTTCATTCATGGCTTCCAGAATTTAGGGTTTCAGAGAAAGTTAGAATTTTTGGAATCGGAATCCATGGCTGAATGATACTTAGGAAAATTGAAATTTAGAGTCCAATATCGAATTTTTTGGTTGGGTAGAATACCAGGCTTTATCAAACCCCAATTCGGGATTTTGATCGGAAAGATGGAAAATTAGGGCTTCAGCAAAAGTTGGAATTTTTTGAAGTTTGTAACCACGGCTGAAAGCTCCTCAGAAAAATAAGAGTTTAGAGCCTTGGATCGAACCTTTTGATTGGATAGAAGGGTGGGCTTCATCAAACCCTAGTTCGGGTTCCTGTCCAGAAGATCCAAAAGTTTTGAAGGCAATTTTGAGGGGTCAAATTTTGGAGATTTCAAAATTGAAGTATGCTAGCAAGACACATCCTTCCATCCATTCAGAAGTGTGAAAGTCAAAGATTGAATTTTTAGGGTTTCTCTAGCAAACCCTAATCAAGATCTAGATCAAGTTTCAGGGGGATTTGAGTCTAAGGCCTTACATAAGAAGACTACAAGAAGTCTCGACATGTATGTCTTAAGGAGATACAGGTATGTCTTGAAATCTGATTCCTGATAAAGTTCATAATATGTCTGTCTTCATATTATTTATTAGTGCAATCTTGATTAATGTTAGAATTGTCTTATCACCCTAGTAACAGTATGAATGCATGTGAATGATAGAATACATTCATTTATTAGGGCTATATGATTGTACTAATGCACTATGGTGTTGTATGAGGTTGATGTTGTCTACTAACAAGATACAGGTACATCACAAAAGACAAATCAAGTTCCATGACCCTCCTCGAAAGGGGGAGTGATGTGATCACTTATGATGAGATTTCCCGCATCAACAGTGAGGTCGATGATGTGCATACCTATATTGGTGATGCCGACAGAGAGGTTGGTGGATGGTCCTTAGACAGGGTCTAAGGTGACGAGGGGATTGCATCATCCTTGAACACATGTTCTAAAAGAGAGCCATAGACATATGTCTTCGAGAATGAAGTCCTTGGTGGACATGAGGGGATTGGATCATCCCTAGACTTCAGTCCTAAAGAGAGCCATAGACGTATGTCTTCAAAAATGAAGTCCTTGGTGGACATGAGGGGATTGGATCATCCCTGTACTTCAGTCCTAAAGAGAGCCGTAGACGTATGTCTTCGAGAATGAAGTCCTTGGTGGACATGAGGGGAATGGATCATCCCTAGACTTCAGTCCTAAAGAGAGCTATAGACGTATGTTTTCGAGAATGAAGTCCCTGGTTGACATGAGGGGATTGGATCATCCCTGGACTTCAGTCCTAAAGAGATCTGTAGACATATGTCTTCGAGAATGAAGTCCTTGGTGGACATGAGGGGATTGGATCATCCCTAGACTTCAATCCTAAAGAGAGCCGTAGACGTATGTCTTCGAGAATGAAGTCCTTGGTGGACATGTGAGGATTGAATCATCCTTGGATTTCAGTCCTAAAGTGAGCCGTAGACTGGGTCTCCGAGAATGTAGTCATGAATGAACAGGTAGGGGATTGTATCTTCCCCAGACTTTGGTCCCAGAATTGATCCGTAGACTGATGCCTCCGAGAATTGAAGATAGGACTGCATCGTCCCTGGACCTCAGTTCAAAATGTACGTGACGGGATTGCATCATCCCTAGACATGAGACTTGTCTTAAAGTGATAAGGACTAATCATCCTGTAAGTAGATTGGGATTGCATCGTCCCTAGACATGGTGAGGTGTCTTAAAGTGATAAGGACTAATCATCCTGTAAGTATATTGGGATTGCATCGTCCCTAGACATGGTGAGGTGTCTTAAAGTGATAAGGACTAATCATCCTGTAAGTAGATTGGGATTGCATCGTCCCTAGACATGGTGAGGTGTCTTAAAGTGATAAGGACTAATCATCCTGTAAGTAGATTGGGATTGCATCGTCCCTAGACATGGTGACGTGTCTTAAAGTGATAAGGACTAATCATCCTGTAAGTAGATTGGGATTGCATCATCCCTAGACATGGTGAGGTGTCTTAAAGTGATAAGGACTAATCATCCTGTAAGTTGATTCGGGATTGCATCATCCCTAGACATGGTGAGGTGTCTTAGAAGGATAAGGATTGATCATCCTGTAAGTTGATCTAGATGGCATCATCCATATACATGAGAGATGTCTTAAACTGAGAGGGACTGATCATCCTGTAAGCGGATTAGGATTGTATCATCCTTGGACCTATGTACTAAAGTGAGAGGGATTGATCATCCCGTAATAGGATCTTGTGTGTTGCAGAGTATGCTGCTATGTATTGATGATAGATGTATTAGTGAGAATACATGCTTTTGATGATAGATGTATTGGTGAGAATACATGCTTTTGATGATAGATGTATTAGTGAGAATACATGCTTTTGATGATAGATGTATTAGTGAGAATACATGTTTTTGATGATATATGTATTAGTAAGAATACATGTTTTGATGATAGATGTATTGGTGTGGATACTAATACAGATGATCCAGATGTTGTAGATCAAGATGACCCAAATGATGTAGATCGAGATGATCCAGATGCTGTAGGTCGTGATGATCCAGATACTGTAGATCAAGATGATCCAGATGCTGTAGATCGAGATGATCCAGATGCTGAAGATCGAGATGATCCAAATGCTGTAGATCGAGATGATCCAGATGCTGTAGATCGAGTTGATCTAGATGTAGTAGATCGAGATGATCCAGATGCTGTAGATCGAGATGATCCAGATGCTGTAGATCGAGATGATCCAGATGCTGTAGATCGAGATGATCCAGATGCTGTAGATCGAGATGATCCCGATGCTGATGATCATATGATGACGATGCTAATGATCATGAGGATCCAGATGTTGATGTTGTTGTAGCTGTTCAAGTGCTGCAGAAGATAAAGACTCAGTACTGAAGATGTTGATATTCCAGTATTGAAGATGTTCCAGTAACTGCTTGAGTTATTGATGATGTTGAGAAAGCTTCCAATGATTTATAGATGTATCATGTATGATGTTGATGACTCCTTGCTCGTGCAGATGCTGTTATAATATCCTTCTCGTTAAGGGGGAGTGTTGAGATATTGTAACTTCAAAGAATATTATATTTGTACTTTATTATTTCGGAGATGTTTCATTCCTCCGTGAAGATCTTATTGTATATCCGGAGATGTTTATTCCTCTATTGGAATGTGGTAACTTGGGTTATTAGACTTCCCTAGTGGGGGTCGGCCCTGTATGTGTTATGTGGGTCAAAGGGTTATTAGACCACCCTAGAGGGGTCAGCCCAGTCAGTTGTAGTGGGGTATTTAACCCATTGGTTAAATACGAGCCTACATGTTTTGTGTAAAAGACAAGTCGGAGTAGTGTATAAATAGAGGAGGTGTATTCCTCATTTTACACACACACTCACTCACTTGAGAGAGGCGCACTTGTGGAGGAGAGGTCTTCTATGGAGAAGGAGGAGCTTATGCTCAGGGTTACATCTTTGTATATTGCTGGTCATCTATATTGAGGAAGCTTTGTTGGGTTTTCTACCCCATGAGGGTTTCCCAGGATAAATTTGTGTCTCTTGTGTTTATGTTGTGCTTGTTGTTTCTTCAGTGATCCTGTATATGCTATTATTGTGAAATGGAATGCAATGCTGCTATTTTCTGTCTTAGCATATTAAATATTAACAGTGGACATATATTAAGAGGTTGTGGGACCCATTTGTGGTAAGATTCCCCACTACACTTGGCATGATTCTCTCACCAATTCGAGTTCAATATGAACAGTAACATACTTGGGGTAGTTTAAGAGGTATTATTCATGGCATGAGTCATGTAAGGTCGAATTGGAGTGGAAGAATAAGTCCCATGGAAGAGGAAGAGGCATCTTAGAAAAATTGTGACACTTGGGCTATATTCCCTAAGCTAGCCTCTAGTATGACAACAATGATGAAGATGCTATGACAGTCACCTATGACACAAATCATACCTGAATGTCGACATCTGAAATATATGACATGTTAGGGATAAAAATAACCTCCAAGAAGGTGCACAAGGGAGTTAGGGCAGCCATAGAGACACCCATTCGAAATGAGGGAATAAGAAGAGTCACTAGGAATTGTTGGACAAGTGGCACACATTGGAATCTCTTCCCAAATTGAGTTGGAATGAATCCTTTGGAAGGAATTCGACCCATGGAGGACTTGATAAGTTTATAAAACTCACAAGAACAAAGAAGGAGAGTAGCTTTTGATCATTTTTATTTTTATCTTTGCAATTTGGAGAGCTTGTACCTTGTCCATGCTAGTGGAGTGTTTACTCTACTAGCCTTAGTACCAATTTGTGGAGTTTTCAAAATCTGAGCACACCAACTTGCTCACCTCAGTCAATTGCATCTCCATGTCCAGTTAGAAGTTTGAAATTTCAATTTTGGATTTTTACGGTTTCTCTGTCAAACCCTAGCCAGCTCCAAATCCAGTGGTATTAAAGATCTAAATCTTTTATTTTCATTTGAGTTTCTCATTAAGATGTCTCACCACACCAAGCCTGAGGATAAGCCTCAAGGGGCTGATAAATTCCAAACATGGAAGTATAGGATTGGTTTAATCCTAGAAGAGAATGAATTGGATACCGACATAAGTGAAGAAGTTCCAGTCCCAGAGGGAGATGAGGCTAAGGTGTTACATAAGAAGAACTTGGTCAAGACCATGAGGATCATTGCAGATTCTAGATCAAGGACCATCTCATACCACATGTGTCATCCCTTAAGACACCCAAAGAGATGTTTGACTTCTTAACCAAGTTGTTTGAAGGAAAGAACATAAATCGGAAGATGACTTTGAGGAATCAATTAAAGAATGTCAATATACAAAATGCAGAGATGATGCAGTCTCACTTTATAAGGGTCAGACTCTCTCAGATAAAAGAACAACTTGAAGCCATTGAAGAAAATATAGAGAATGGAGAAATAGTGATGACCACCTTGAATGGTCCTCCTAGGTCATGTGATCACCTTGTGCTAGGAATAATCTCATCACATTCAATAGGTTGTGGGAGGAATGCTCACAGGAAGAAGCTGGAATTGTAGCTCGAAAAGAAAACATGGGTAGTGAAGACTAGGATCTCACAGCACACACCAAGAAGAATTACAACAAGAGGGAGCATCCTCATCACAAGAAGGAGATTGTCCCAGGAACAAAAGCAACTCCCACAAGAAGAAGAACACTCTGTTAGAGACTCCAATAGTTCATGCAAGGAAGCAAAGATTGAGAGGGAGTCCACTCAATAATCAAACAAAGATAAGTATTTGAATTATTATTTCTTGTATAATATATGATTTCTTAAATAATGTTGTTCACTCATATACATACTTATGTTCCTAGATTTAGGATGTATATTATGCATGTTAGAAAAAAATTGCATTAAATTATGAACAAGATGTAACTACTTATATGCAAGTAATGGGTACTAAGTGGTCTATGGTACTGTAAAACATTCCATTGCTACTTATCTAGAATGAAACCTATTTGCTGACATGTTGGAGTAGTGCACACTCTTAACAATATTCTGGTAGAGATGGAAGGCATCTAGAAAGTTACGGGATATGCGGACAACATTCTTGAATTATGGTGTAGTGGAAAAGGGAGTGTATGTGGAGAAACCACTCGGGTTTGAGACACATGACAAGGAGACTCATGACAAGGAGACTCATGTGTGTAAACTGAATAAAGCCTTGTACTATATGAAATAGGAACCCAGGACATGGTACGACAGAATTGACAGTTTATTGACTAGTTTGGGCTTTACCAAGAGTAAAGTGAATTCCAATGATTCCTGAATAAAGCCTTGTATGATTCACTAGATTGTTGAGGAAGGAAATCCAGTGATACTCCTACTGTATGTGGATGACTTGGTTGTGACAGTTGAGGATGGGTTGATTGCTAACACAAATAGGAAGCTTGCTGCTGAGTTCAAGATAAGGGACTTGGGTACGATGCACTAATTAATTTTCTAGGCATGGAGGTGTGGAAAAGTGCGAATAGAATCTTCTTTGGACAAAGAAGTATGCAGTAGAGATCCTGAAGCGGTTCGGGATGATGGAATGCAAGGCCATGGCCACACCTATGGCATTGAACCTAAAGCTATTGAGTGATGCTTCATCAGATTCGGTTGATGCCATGACAAGTTTTTCAGAGACACTGTAATCAGTCCTGAGATGTACCCATGGAGTACTTGAGAAGTTTATAAAAGTTGCAAGAATAAAGAATGAGAGTAGCTTTTTTTATGGTCCAAGAATATCCATTTATTTGTATTCTGATAGATATACTCTATATCTAATGCTTAGAAGAATCTCAAGTCGAAATACCAAGTGAAACTTAGTATGTAAAAATACCAAACAATGCATAAAATGGTGCCATTTTCCCTATATCTTGTTTCCACAGCTTGAAGAGACATCATTTTGAATTGTATAAGTCAATATTTGTGATTTTGTTGATGTATGGAGTGTCATTAATGTTAATAAGTTTCATTAACATTGCACAAGTCCTTGGAGTGTCATTATGGTAGTTGATGAAGTGTATAGAAACTAATTGATGATGCATTGGGGAGATCATTGAATTCCTTTATCAATACCATGTCTATTTTCTGAAATTTGGGAAGGTCTTACAACATTTGGGAATCCATCTTTGTCCCCTACCCTTGGGGGTTTTGAACCTTGATTTAACTAGTAAAATTACACAACTTCTCCTGAATTTAAATGGATGTTGCAGAAGTATTCTGATATTAGTCTATAATCACTGATGAGGTTCCTTTTTATGTCTTAATACCCTTCATATACCTTCAGACCCAATTTGAAATCCTTTAAAAGAGTATTTTGGAGCCATCTACCCTTGGGGGCTTCAACATAGATTTTTCTAGTAATTCTGCCTTTCATTCTCTAATTGTAAATGCAAGTGGCTGAAGTCTTTTGGAAGTTTCCAAGCCTATAATAGCTTCATAAATGTGTCATATTACACGTCAACGGTTATGAAAAATTTTCAAATGTTTTTTTCAAATTGTTAGGTATTTTTTATGTTTCTACAATTTCCTCTATACGGGTTCTTGGTTTATCTCAGTTATACATTGCTTATTAAAAGCTGTAGAGAGGAATGATGCAAATTTTGTCATTTTTTATGTCCGAATATATTTCAAACACGTTTAGACCCAAATCAGAAGCATTTGAAAGCATTTGAGTCATTAATAGTCTCAGGGTCAAATTGGCCAAAAATTGCAATTTTCTAATTTTAACAAATTTATTAAAAAGGGACACTACATGAATAATAGAATTATGCAGTTAATATGACATGGGTTGTGTAAAAAAAACAACACCAACCTTAGATTTTATTTCTACGACATGTGATCTCTCCTTCTTTTCCTAATTTAATGTTTCATCTCAATGCCATCTTGGAAGATTGATCTTGTTGTTTAGACTTCTCTTATCTCTTATGGTCATCTCTCCCTCTTCATTGACTTCTTCCCATGTAACACTAGATCTTCTAGAAACCCGTCTATAAACAATGTCTAGAATTGGTATAATTGATCAAACAAGTGATTTTTCATATTGTTAGCATTTTTGTCTTTATGTTTTTTAAATTTATTCTATATGGATTCTTGTGTTATTTAACATCAATGTAACATTGCTTATTAATGTTTATAGAGAGGAAAAATGCAAATATTGTCACTATTCTAAGGTCTCTACATAAGGTCTCTCACTCCAAGTGAGGAGGTGGAAAAGGCACTAAACAATTGGACGACTCACACCAAAAGTTTCAAACATGTAGCAATGTGGCGGAATAATGATGCAAAAACATCTAAGGTTCCCACCCAAAAGCAAATCGACGGTGGAAATAAGTTCCCGCACACAGTGGTTAAACTTGGAGAAGGTGGAGCGGAAATAAAACCGCTTACCAAATGGCAAGCGTTGGTGGAGTCCGTTATGAAAAGCGGTTAAATTTAAACCGCTCATCACAAGTTCCGAAACCACCTAAGCATATGTTCTATAAAAGTTTTGTTTGAAATTTCAAAAAATATTTTTGTCGCTTATTGCTTGGAGAAAAAGAACCCGCGGGAAACATGCCGCTGTCATCGTCAACTAGAACAACACGCAAGAAGCTCACTTAACAATCACAGGTAGCTCGAAACCCTGAGTGTCTAGATTTTGTGTCCCAAATGGAGAAAACCCATGACCTTCTTCCCTTCAATGAAAGGTCAGATGAAAACAAGAAGCTTGTATTTGATAGGGAAAGGGATATTTTCGACCCTGTTTTGTCTGTGTGTAGTATTTTGCAGTTTAAGTTGCAGGGAAAGGATGTATTTAATGTTTTTGGTTCTTTTCTGTACTATTTTTGTGTCGAACAAACCCTGCACTTCCCCGAATTTGTTTGTTGGTGTGTAGCGAATTATTCGTAGGGAGAAAGGGTAATCATTAATGTAAAAATGACCAAAATTCTATGCCGAGTAAATTCATAGACTATCCGTGAGATTATACGTTTACCTAAAACATTTCCCAAAAGCATTGAGTCATTTAACAAAGAAAATTTGGCAAAAGTTTTATAGAAATTGCAGTCCTGCAGAAAAAGATAAGTTTTTATTACAAGTCTTGAAAGATGGTCAGTCACATGAAAACCTATTGTTCCCTTTGAGTATTGATGTCTTCCAATGAGATACCTAGTTACTTCTGTCCTTGTTGAGTCAAATTTTAGGTCTAGATAGTGATAAGTCAATCACGGAAGTTATGTTAGGTTTCCTTCTCCAAGTAATTTCACCAGAGTCACAGTCGAGTCCAGTGTGTTGTTTTAATTTTCATGAATTCCTAGTTGAAGTGATTCATGTCCAGTTGGTGAAATTCAACCAGTTGAAGCATTTCAGATATCAGTCATATCTCCTGAACCTGTTCGTGTGTTCAAACATTTTGGAATCCAAGTTTCTTGGTACCATCTTTTCTCATGACCTTCGTAAATAGGTCAATATGTTTGAGTTCACCCATAAAATCATGGCAAAAGTTTACAGAATTATTTTTAATGCTGAATTGCCCCAAGTGTTAGAAGAAATGAAAGAAACTTTGCAACCTACACCATAAGTCCAAACAATTGATTGATTATTGTATAGAGAACATACTATAATTAGGGTGTATGGTTTTACTAGAGCACCATATCTATTGCCAGCCTTTTTAACAGCGAGGGTTTTTGCCTTGGAATTTATTAGACAAAGGTTGCATTCCAAAGAAGAACATTTCTGTGCTTTCAAGAAAGCATCGGATGTGAAATCCCCTCTTAAAGTTGGTCCATTCATCATTAAGAATAAGCATGAAAAATTACTAAAGATTATGGATTTCCATGAGGATGAAAGGATAAATTATGATCCTATGTCATGGTCAAAGGATTAACTGGAAAGACAATAATTTATAAATTGACCGATGATTTTGAAATACTTGAACAATTTGTAATGATTAAGAAGGGTTTTCCAGATGTATGTTACACAGAATGCATAGAATTAGAGGTGATGGTGAAAGAAAGGATGGATTATGAAATCCCAACTCAAGAGCAATGGAAAATTGTTGAAAGATTTGGGAAACCATTACATAGATTATGTATGGAATAAATATTTGAGAATAGATTTGGATGTCCCATTGGTAGATTTCTTTGAAATTTCTTTTTTTAGAAAATAATTCAAAGAAATTTTTGTATAATTTTGATTTTTTAAAGTGATAGGGGTTGGATCTGAGAGAAAAAAATACAATGACGTAATATTTTTTTAAGACTTTAATGAATAACAGAAGTACAAGTATATTCGAAACAAAGATTCATATGTTGTTACTTTCTTCAGTCTTTTAATTTATCTTTTGTGAATGTATTTCGTATTACACCATCTTATCGCTTTGCCTCATAGTTGATTGTAATATCTAAGTTAGAATTCAGTTTATATGCTCTGATCCACACATTTAAATATTGTCAATGTTCTTTCTTCCAAATTAATGCAGAATTCATCCTAGTACGGAGATTGGATAAGTTATAACATATAAACAATATTTATCCTGGCTTCTGACATCGGACAAGAAGGATCGGCCTCCCCTTTGTTTATTATAAAATTGTCAATAACTATATCCAACCATTCACCTGTATCCAGAATGGTGAACACAAGAAGGATCAACCGACCCTTTTGGCAGTCTAGAACTATTTTGAATAGAATACTGGGTAGAAGAAAGGTCGGCCGACCCTTCATTTATGAGTGAATTGTAAAGATATAACATATCAAAAATACTTATCCTGACTTGCGATAAGAAGAATCGGCCGCCCCTTCATTTAGTAGAGAACTGTAGACACCTATATGTTACAATTCACCTATATCCAGAATGGTGAACACAAGAAGGATCGACTGACCCTTCTTGCACCATAGAACTACTTTGAATAGAATACTCGACACAAGAAATATCGGTCGACCCTTCTTGCACCCCGCATGAGGATTTCATTGCCTTTTTCGAAGACGCAAATATATTGTGGATTGCGGATACCTAGATTTTTTAAATCGTTCTGTTATCTCCTCAAATGGTTTTGTGGTTTTTGAGGAATTTCATTCTTTCACGCTTAAACGTGTAATTTTCCTTAGTCTTATGGCCAGTGTTTTATCTTTAAATTCCCCATTAAGTTCCCGTTGATTATGTTTGATTCAAACCCTTCTGAAATTGTCATTGACCTGCATTAAAAAATCTGGTTAGTATTGCCTAGAAACTTAGTTTTATTGGATTTTATACTATCAAACAATAATATGCATTTTGTTTTAAAATGGTGGGTGCTTGAAGTGTTTTCAAAACCAAGCCATATCATAATCGAGATTCATGATACCAAACCCCGAGTTATGACCATTGTCATAACAAATCTATATTCTAGCCTCTCGGGTCTTATGGATTTCTAATAAAAGATTTGAAGGCCCACGAGTCAAGCCACAAACCAAGAACATAAGTCAACATATGAGCCAAGTCATAGGTTAGGTTATGAGTCAACAATAAGTCAGCTTGCGAGTTAATATATAGCTTATCCACATGTCAAGAGGTCACACAAAATGGAGCCACGAGTTAAGTCTCAAGTCAAATCACATGTCGACATAGAAAATCCATGTAAGCGCTAAGACAGATTTGCATATGCATGTAATCACTGGAAATACGGCTACATCAGCTGTGCTCATCGGGCACCGTTGGAGAAAAATAGAGGTGGGGTAGATTCAAGTTCATTCTCAACTAGTCTTGGAAGACAAGGTCCAAATTTTTGTAGATTTAAAATAGGTGGTTGCATTCCAGGCAGTCATGGAGATAATGGCAGAGTAGTCCCCTAGGGCATCTAAGTTACACACTTGAGGTTGCAGAATCTCATCAAAATTCAGATTTGCTTCAGAACGTACCTCCCAAATCCACGCCAACATCTATTCATGTACTGGTAAAATGGGCAAAGCAGTGGCAGAAGCAGCCATTATTCCAGGCCTTTAGCTGTTCCTTTGTCTCTCACAAGTGCTTGTAGGACCTGTGTCAAATTTTCTCTTATCTAAACCTGCAAAGGACGTGGAAAAGACCTTCAATCTCCTTTCTCTTCTCGATTCAATCCTTCTAATTTATGAGCAAGTTGTGGCTATGTTTGTGGCAGCTGGTGCCACATAAATTCAATTTAATAAATCATCTCTTGTAATGGAATTTAAGGCTCATCTATACTGGAGGCTGTTTCGAAGGCTTACTTTTATTTTGGAAAAAGCATCCTTGGGTGTGAATCATCTTGCAGAAATTTACTTTGCTAATATCCCTGTCGAGACTTACAAGATCATCTAGATTCCAGATCCACATTTTTAGTAGCAATTCCATCATTTAAGGAAAAAGGCAATCGAGGCACTTCAGGTGACAGAGCATTTCTGGTAAGGTAATGCTAAATTTCCAGCAAGGTAAAGGTCTTCCTAGATTTGAAGGTCATCTAAATCATGTGTCAAAGGAGCATGATTGATTGAAGGACTTTGTGCAATTTTACAAATTTTGAAAGCTAAATTGAAAACAACTTTCAGTGGCTTAAGCGATATTTCACAGTTATCATTAGCCACTGAAAGTAGAGCTTTCAGTGGCTTACAAGTTCGAGTTTTGACTCTTTATCCACCGAGAACATGGAAAAGAGAAGAATGGCATCTTTTTGCAAGATCCAAGTTTATTCATTCTAAAGGGCATGGAGATGGTTTCTAAGTGAAGATTATAATAAATAGGATTTGTTTCAAGGTGTTGTTCCAGTTTTGAAGGTGCCAACAAGGTGAAGAAGATAAAGTTTCCTGTCTATTTTTGGCAAAAGATGACCTGTCAGTCCTCCAGGTGGCATTTTCGACCTCATCTATCAATCCATGAAGATCTGTTGCAGCTGTCGAAGATATGAAGACTAGCAAGATGGAAGTTGGCCTCTTCAATAGGATCCTTTCCTATTTTTATGAATCTGTTTTGACTTTCTATTATTGGCATATTAGATCCAATTTTATAGGATCTTGAATTGTTTTGTAAAGGCTATAAATCCTGTCACTTTGGTAGAAGAAAGGGTTCGATTTTGAGTTTTATACTATACTACCATTGTGATAGAGACCCTTTCTATAATATATTCAGTCTGCAAGCTTCTTTCATTGTTATTGTCATATCTTCTCTTTTTATTTATGTTCTATGCTTATGCATTGAATTCTTTTCTTTATCTATGTTTACATAATCCATTGGTGACTGTCATCTTACCATCTGATTAGTGAGCAAAGGATCATAAGTAATCATACTAGTTTGTTGGCCCATCATATGTATTGTTTTATATATGTATGTTAAGGTTAATTGATTAGTTTCTTTATCCATTTGATACACTACCTATCTGATAATAGCTCTTGAAGGCCTTGTACTGTTTGGACGTCCTTAGACAGTCTTGACTATACAATCCAGTGAGTTAGATATTCATCTTGATCCAACCACATAACCATCATTGAGAGAATAATAAAGTTACAAGGCTTCTTCGAACTTACAACCTAGAAGGATTTCCTGGAGTGATAACAAATTGGCGCCGTTGCCGGGGAGAGGAGATTGAAGCTCAGCTTCCTTGGGAGACGACATAGATCCAACTTTGATGATAGACAAAGTCAGGACATTATCTTGGTTGTAATGATCTATCTGGCGAATCCATGAAGAATGAATTCTGTGGTGACTCCACAATATTCAAATGTCAAAAGAATTTGCTACTCTTTTGGCTCGGAGGTTTGCACCTCTCGACTTCTCTTCAGTTCCTGGTTTCCCACATCTAGTACCTGATATGTCAGAATGGAGATATTTTCTACCTACCTTCAAAGAGGAGAAAGAAAACAATCCTACAGAACACCTCCTCAAGTTTCATGAATGCATGGATCTATTAGATCTGCAGCATGAAGATGTTCATATGAAGATGTTCATGCATTCATTGTATGGTGATGCAAATCAGTGATATTTTTCTTTACCTCCTTCCAACATTTCATCATTGAAGTATTTTCACAGAGTATTCATTGAGCACCGCAAAAGGTATTTTTCAGATGAGTTTGCATTTGATAATTGCTGTGATGAATATGAATTACATTATAAGGTTGAAGAGGTAAATAGAGAAGGATCTCTCCCTCACAATATGCAGTAGCCATTTAATGATCTTCAAGATGTGTTTTCCCATCAACATGAACTACAAATGGATAATAAAGGAGCTGAACTCTCTCTTACTATCTTTAAGTTTGATTACTATGAATTTGAAGAGCTGGTCTCTTTAGCTACACATAGAGATGATCATAAATGTATGCATGTTGTGGTTAATGATAGATTTCAAGAGTATGCTAAAATAGGAGACATATATCATTGTGACCAAGATATTAATGATCTTCAGGAGGATAACCATAGCATAGATGATTTTGACATTGTATCAAATGCATCTATTGACTTAGGTTATCATGAAGATGAGATTGTCCCCTCTGAAAACCCTAAAGATGATTATCAGATTGACACATTATCAGGTGACAGTTTCAGATCTACAGCAGATTCTAAGGGTAGCCCTCAGTTTTCTGATTTGTAGACAAAGCCAGCATATCATCATGATGAATTCAGATTACAGAGATATGGTGAAGGGGAGCAAAAAGGTTCAGATCAGCAGTTGAGCTTGCATTTTCATCCGACAGAGGAAGAACAACTTACATTCAACATCAATATTAGTGAAGGTAGTTAGCATCACCTCAATTTTCAGTTGAAACACTATTATGAAGAGGTATTTCTTTGTGACATTTATGACCCTATTGTTGATTATTTGGAATCTGTGAGTAGCATGGATGTCAAAACATTTTTGTCAGACGAAGATTGTTTCTGTTATTGTAACATACCCTTTTTGCTAAAGAACATTTTATGTTGGAAACATTATGTTAACTTTTATTGTAAATTTTTATGTTGGATAGGTGTCCAAGGATGACTGTAATTTGCTCAATATTTTATTATTTAATAAATAAAATAGGAGACAAACACCTAAGGACACTGTTGAAAGAGTGGTTACTGACCCACTAGGTGGAATGGAATCTGGGGTAGAAGGCAATGGACAAGTGGCAGCATCATGATGCAACTAACTAGTTGTTGGTATGGGACAACTCCCTTGAAATGTGGTCATAGTGCCTTGGAAGGTGGGACTGGAGCTTGAGGCTCATTTATTCCAAACTGAACACTAAAGACCTAGGTAGTCTATATAATAGCCATCAAATTATGAACTGAGGTTCATCGCTTTTCCTGACGAGGAAATTTACCTTGGGGTTTTGCTATGTTTGCACCCAAGAGATTTGATGAGGGGATATGCTAAGTTTTTTATCATGTTGTGAGTCTGCCAAACTCTATTGAGTTCAGGAGTTTGATGCTGAGTGATAAAGGCATGTTTTGAGTACAGGAGTTTGATGTTGAGTGCTGAAGGCATATTTGAGTGCCTTTCTTCTACACAGATTCCATATACTTAGTGGTTCAGTAAGTAGGCTTAGGGGTCCATAGGAAGCCAGCAGTTTGGCTACTTCTTCTGGAAAAGGTTGGGAGGAACAGGCCTCCTTGGGTGTTTGTCTTCCCTATCTTCATCTATGGGTTCTATTTGTTTATCTGTTATTAAGTAGTTAAATCTGCTTATTTACAAGTATTTAATTCTTATTTACAGAAAGTGTTCTTGTTCAGATGCATCTATTTTCAGTTCCTAAACCTAATTAGAATTATAAATAGTAATGATAAATTGAATAAATATTCTCTGCATTTTTCCCCATGCTAATGGATCTGCATCGTACTCTAGTACATAGAAGAAATTAATGAAGAGGATTGGATAGGAAGATTTCCAATTGAATAAATAGATCAACTCTATTATATTTTGTTAGATTTCCTACCATTAATATTCTGTATCAATTAACATAATCCCATGTCTTTCTCTTATCATTCTTTTCATTAGTTAAATATTTCAGGTTGACTGTATTTCTTTCATCAGGATGTATTGAATTTAAACAGCTATAAAAACATTTACTTCCTAAGTATACAGTACTGTTATCCCTTACTGTTAGTAAGTACATTTATCATGAAAATAAACAATATTCATATCCAAGTATTGAATTTACTTCTGATACACAGTATTCAAGAATTTATAACAACTGCAAAAATTAAATAATATCAATACATTTCCATTTATAAATAGCACTGTACATTTCTATTTGACATTCATAGATTAACTAGGGTTTTATGTTTCCATGTTTACTTCTCAAATTATACAATGTTTTCTACTCTATTTCTGTATAGAATTTATTTCATTTTTTTTTTTATAATTACTAACATTGGAACATAGTCTAAAACAATTCATCAAAAGCTTAAAAGACTCGACAGAAACCCTAAACTTTAACTTACATTTATTAAAAATTTCGTTTTGACATAGCTAGCAATTATTTCTTAACAGTATCAAAGTGAGGAATCACATTCATTTTTCTCGTCGATTTGACCAAGGATTTATACCCTCTCGACGAAATCTCTTGACAAGTATTCAAAAAAATTAGATACAGACATTATTCCTTATTCCTAGATCTGGAAACTATTTATTTAAAAACTCAAACATAAAAATCAAATAGCTGTCAAACCAAGTGCTATTTTCTTATCCATACATTTACAGTTCTATACATCAATTTTTAGGGTAAATCTTATAGTTCATAGTTTAGTGAAGAAACGAAAACAATTGAAGCAACAAGCCTTAGCTCATGACCATAAACCATTTACCTCAAACAATAGATGCAGAGCTTTTCCAATAGAAGTCTTATTTTTTTTTACTCTTTAAACATTTAAATTACAGTTACGTTCCAAGGTCGAAACCCCAAAATACCAAAATGAGAAGATTCATAAATTTAAGATATCAAAATATTCTTTTGAAACTCGACCGAGGAAAGAACTCTCGTCGAAAAAGATTACATTGTCAACTCGTCGAACTTTAGCTAAAATTGAGTTAAATATGAACCAGGTAAGCCGAAAGGCACACTATCCTACAGATACTTGGCACAACACAACACTGCGTTGGACTCATCTCCAAACAAACACAAGTATGACTTAAAAACATCAACGATGGCCATTCTGCCAGTATTTAGTAACAAGCATTTGTTTGAGCTGCGTCATCAACATACTATGCCAGGAGAACCTACGAAGGGTTATGCCATTGAGGTTTACCAAGTGAAGCGAGTCACCAGTTCCCATGGATCTTGCAACACTATAAATCTCCATAACCCTGTCATCACCTACCATAGCAACGTCAAGGGTTAAATCTCTTTCAGAAATAAGAATTACGAATACCTATCAACTATTAGTATTTACAAATTTCGCATCTACAGATTTGAATACATCACCTTTGTTTTCAGAACGTAGTGTTGGAACGTTGATATCACCAAGTTAGGTTCACCTAACAGCCGCATCAAAGGAAACTTTCAGACGCCACATTTTACACCATCACCCCTCATTCAAAGACCACTGGTTCGAAACTGAACCCTAAACCCAATAGAAAAACCCTGAGAAAACTTCTTTCACATTATACAAAGAATGCTACGGGTGATCAACTATCGAAATCCTTGCTAAACCTGAAACCATCAATAGTTTTAACCAAAGATCGCACCATCAAAACCAAGGGATGGAGTCTCCAAGCAACCTGGCATCAAACCCTACAACTACACGGCCTGTCGGCCTCTCCCCAAGCCAATTTCTCCAAATGAATGCAAAGGAACATTACCAAAGGAGAAATAGTATGAGCAGTTAGGGTTTAGAACTAAACCGAGGTAGATCAAATCCAACAGATGCGATCAAGCCAGCTAGGTGACACAAAGTTCAAACATCATTTTCATTTAAAGCTTCATTTATTTCTCAACCATCGCAGGATCTAGCTTGGAGGAAGTCATCAAGTTATTATCGCACAGCTCGTACAAACATCAAACTTTCCACACAAAACTTCACATGAGATCTACCACATAGACAGCCACCGAGACATTCCACCAAAGGAGCAGATGAAGTCACTAAATGCTCAAGTTCAAAAACTCTATCAACATTCGCCGAGGAACTGTAGAGCATTAAAAGAACTGTCAATATTCATTATTGGTGCAATTGACATGGTACCATATTTCATACTCCAGGTTTGCATAGTGGTCATAGCTAGGTTATATTTATAATATCAATGGTTAATGATATCGACACCATCGCATAGTTCATAATGCATATAGTCATTCTATGATGCATAGGTCGCATGGTGTTTACTTTATAAGTAATGTATGGTAAACACTTAAGGCAAAACATTAATATAATTAACCTTTGGTAATTATGTATTTGAAACATATAGTATGTGCAATCTTGGTAAGAGCTTTAGAATTAGGATCCATTGCAAAAGGCATTGTATTTATTTGGTCATTTCTAAACCTACACTTTGTCAATACAACCTTATAATAATTTATAGTGATACTAATTGAAGAAACAATATTTCACAAAGGCATAGTCAATAAGTATAGGTTGCTTATGATTCCACTTGACATTAGGTCAAAAATTATATAGAAAGAGGTCTCAATGCATAGGCTTAAGACCATTGCAATGCCCATAAGAAATGTTATGATCTTTCCTAAAAATATTAAATAGTACATCACAGAATCAATTTAGAGTTACATCATTTCACCATCTCACATTAGAATCATCATTCAAATATGGACGTCTCATGTTGAAATGGTTTTACAATAATACTAGTACTTTGAACTATAACGATTATCTAACCCTTGCAGGTATCGATATAAAATTATGACCTATGTTTCTCGACGCAAAACATTTAAATGTGAAAACATCTGTATATCAGATCAGGTAGAGATAACAGTGATTTCCACAATTGATATAAACAGTTAATATAACATTTTTAAGCTAAAAGAACAAACTGGTTGTCCATACCTTTAACACCTGTCTTGTATAAAGAATACTTTCTCTATGTTATTGCAATGACAGCTAATAGAAAACAATAATTAAACTATTTGAATATCTTGATTTGACTTAAAACCTTAGCTACGAAATCTGCAAAGAAACAGGTACAATGCTTTAACTAGCGAGCTAAGTAAACCTCAGGGCACGCTGTAGGAACCCCTTCATCAACATTCAAACATAGCTGTCAGTATTTGTATCTCATGAGAATTTGAGTATTGCCTATAGAATTATATTCTATCTTAAAAGAACTGTCGACTAATTATGTTTAAGAATTACAATTTGTCAACTGTGATAAACTGTTTTTTAGTTAAGTAGTTAACGAACATTTATTTCCGCAATTAGCATTCTTAGTAGTTAATGCTACTTCAAAAAAAAAATTATTTTAGTGAAATTTCAAGATGTTACATGTGGTATCAGAGCGCGGTTCAAACTCTAGGCCTAAAAATAGGCTCACGTGCGCAAAACAGAAAATGAAACCAAAAAATTTATGTCAATAACTTTTATTTTAAATTTTGTTTCTGTACAGAATAGTTTGATATTCATTTGTGTTCGGATATCCACATCATCTTTTTCAGGATATTGAATGCAATTAGGCTTTGCATGAAAATTCTAGGGTTTGCATGCATCCCAGTCACCAGGTTGATGCCTCCAACACCTTAGCCACCTTATTCTAGCACCCGGGAGCCACTTACTTCAGAATTTTATCCCTCCTAGTTAGGAAGGAACCCACTTCTCACCTACTTCTAGAGAAGGGCGCACTTCTTCACCTACCACTGTAGTTCCACTTTAGTTACACTCAGTTAGCTCCAATTCTACCTGATTTGAGGCTAGTTTCGCTCCTGATTGACTGTTTCACTTCCGTTGGACCTCCAGATTGACTAGATGACTTGTTCTAACTTCAGTTAGCCTCCCATGCACCCTCCACTGAGCCTCCTTCCCTTAATCAGTGCTACACACTTCAGCTACACTTGTTACACTCAGTTAGACTCAGATTGACACCTGGATGACTGGTTCTTGTGCATTGATGACCACCACCAATTGATGATGAGGACTCCTAGTTGGAGTCAAGCTACTTCATTCAGTGATTTGAATGACCTCCTTAGGAAATTCGAATTGCTCAATCATTGTTACTATATTCTATTGTAATCATTCACCCTTATTGGGATATTGAGCACTGCTGCATGTTTTGCACAGTTTTACACCATATTTTCTATGTTCATCTGTTGTGATTGATTTACTTGTTCATTAGATCTACTGTGACTAATTTTACAGTTTGCAGGTATGGAAGTACTGGAGGAATCAGCAGAGGATATGTCTCCTCGAAATGAACATATTAATAATAATAACCTTGAAGGAATTTATGTTGAATTAAACAACCAGTCTTTTGAATTTTTACGCACCATTCAAGATTTAAAATCTGAATTAAGAGCTGTTAAAGAAGTGAATGAACGGATCCTGAAGGTACAAGAGGAGTTCCAATAGAATTTGAGGTAGAATTGTCATAATGATGAAAGAGGCAGAAAATCAGAAATGAAGTCTGATTCTGAAACAATTTCCCACAAACATAAACATAAGAAAGCAAGAAATAATAAAAGGAATAGTTACTCATCATCTGAATCTGATCCAAGTAATAGTGACTTTGATCATGACAGTAGTAACAGTGATTACTGCTCTAAAAAGAGAAAACATAAAAATCATGAACAGATTACTGGAGAATTTAAAAAGATTAAGCCACCAACCTTGAATGGCGAAAGTGAGAAGGGTGAGGCAGCTGAAGCATGGCTGTCTGGAATGAAGAATTACTTTAATATTTATGACTACTCTTCTCAATTAAAATCCAAGATGGCTATTTACAATCTAATCGGAAAGGCAGATATTTGGTGGCAAGATCTTAAAAGAATTAAGAGTATAAAAGAAAAAGAAATAACCTGGAATATGTTTAAAAAGAAGTTTTTTTCGGAACAATATTTTGAAGATAAGTCAAAAGAGTTTTATGATTTGAAGTTGGGTACAATGAACATGAAAGAGTTGTGCAGCAAGTTCCTTAGCTTGATAAGGTATGTACCTTATATGGTTGAAGAAAATCCTAAAGTGAAAAGGTTTCTCAGTGGTCTACCTTTCAATATAAAAGACCGGATCGAGTATGACAACCCTTCCACTTTGGAAGAGGCCATGAGAAAAGCTAATTTCTGTTTTGATCAAAACAGAAAAAGAGAAGGAACAATTGGCTAGAAGAGTAATAAGTCTAGTCATTTTGATCACAAGAAGAAGAGTTTTAATCAAAATTCTGGAAGTCTTAAGAAAAATTTTAATAACAGAAATTTTCAGAGTCATAATAATTACAAAAATAATGCATCTCAGAACTTTACTGCTGTAATGAATGTACCTCACAATAATAATCACAGCAATAACAATAATAACAACAATAGGTATGCTAAACAAAAAGGACCTATGAAGTGCTATGACTGCAGCGGACCACATAAGAGAGCAGATTGCCCACGCAACAGAAAGACGGTCAACAACATTCACACTATACAAGCAAAGCCTATAGTTGGAGATGTAGCAAGAGAAATGCCCAGAATATATGCAGCACTGGAGAATCATCAAGCAGACCATCAAACATCCATGGTTGAAATTGAAGGTATGATACAAAACAAATCTATTTCTTTTTTAATAGATCCGAGTGCAAATATGAATTACATTTCACCCGAATTAGTGAAAATTTGCAAGTTAAAGATAGAAAAATTTGACAATCCATGGTTAGTTCAACTTGCAACAGGAATTGAAAGGAATGTTACAGATTTTGTTAAAAATTGTGATGTATGTTTGAGTCAGCTGAAAACACAAGTTAATCTTAATGTTTTACCCTTAGGGTCATATGACTTGTTTAATGGTATGGAATGGCTTGAACACCATAGAGTTTTACTTAATTGTTATGAAAAGTCTTTTGTTTGTTTGAATAATGAAGGTAATACTAAAACTGTAAAAGGCATCTCCAAAAAGACTTCTGCAAGACAAATTTCTGCTTTACAAGTAAAAAGAGCTGCGAGAAAGGGTTGTAACTTATTTGATGTGAATATTATTAATGACGAATGTTCATCTAAAGAAGATAAAGCAAAACTGGAGGATATACCTATTCTTAAGGACTTTTCTGATGTATTCCCGGAAGAAATTCCAGGTTTACCTCCGAAAAGGGAGCTTGATTTCACCATTGAGTTAGTACTGGGTGCGGTACCGAACTCAAAGGCTTCTTATAGAATGAGTATTCTAGAGTTAAACGAACTAAAATCTCAGTTGAAGGAATTAATAGATAAAAACTAAACAAGGCCAAGTGTGTCTCCTTGGGGAGCACCAATAATTTTTGTTAAAAAGAAGGATGGTACCATGTGATTGTGCATCGATTACCATCAGCTTAATAAAATGACAATTAAGAACCGATATCCCCTACCCTGCATAGATGATCTATTTGATCAAGTACGCGGAGCAGAGATATTGACTAAAATTTATATAAGGTCAGGGTATCATCAGGTTAGAATCAAAGACGAAGACATATTCAAAACTGCATTCAGAACGCGTTATGGACACTACAAGTTCGTAGTTATGCCTTTTGGGCTGACTAACACACCGACAATGTTCATGTGTTTAATGAACAACATTCTGCACAAATATTTGGATAAGTTTGTAGTGGTATTCATTGATGATATTCTGATTTACTCAAAAACTAAAGAAGAGCATGACGAACATTTAAAAATAATTCTGCAAGTTTTAAGAGAACATCAACTTTACGCTAAGTTTAGTAAATGTGACTTTTATAAAGATAAAATACAATATCTAGGTCACATAATTTCTAAAGACGGAATTTATGTCGACCCTGATAAGATAAAATCAATTAATGAATGGCCTGTCCCCAAAGACGTAACTGATGTACAGTCATTCATGGGGATAATAGGTTATTACAGAAATTTTATTGAAGGGTTCTCTAGAATTGCTAACCCCATCACTTCTTTGCAGAAGAAAAGGAAGAAATTCATATGGGATCAAAAGTGTCAAGAAAACTTTAATAAGTTAAAATAATTATTAACTACTGCACCAATTTTAAAAATTGTTGATCCCAATAAGGATTTCGCCGTATGCACGGATGCACTTGGAGGGGTCTTAAGTCAGGAAGGTCATACCATTGCTTTTGAGTCAAGGAAGTTAAAAATTCATGAAAATAATTATGCAACTTATGATCTTGAGTTGACAGCCATAATACATGCACTAAAAATGTGGCGCCATCACTTGATTGGAAGAAAATTTATTCTAATGACGGATAATAAAGGCCTAAAATATTTATTAGATCAAACAAATCTTAACACAAGGCAAGCTAGATGGCTAGCTTTCCTTAGCGAATATGATTTCAAGATTCAATACATAAAAGGGAAAGAAAACAAATTTGCTGATGCCTTGATTAGAAATGCCAAATTAAACTTTGTGGCAGCAATCAGCATGTTTAAGACAGATCTAGAAAATCAGATCAAAGAAGGAATTAAGCAAGATGAAAATTACCGAAAATTACATGCTAAAGTGGCTGAAAATTTATCCAAAAATTTAATAACAGATTACAGTATTAATGAAAAAGGATTCTTAATTTATAAAAATAGAATTTATGTGCCTAATATATCGAAAGTTAAGCTACTGATTTTTGATGAAGTTCATAAGAGTCCTTATTCAGGACATCTTGGTTATCAGAAAATGATAACTATGTTAAGAAAAGATTATTTTTGGCCCAACATGAAGAATGAAGTGACTGAATACATAGCTAGATGTTTTGAATGTCAGACTATTAAAGCTGAACATCAACATCCAGCTGGACTATTGCAGTCCTTGCCAATTCAAGAATGGAAGTGGGAGATTATAAGTATTGATTTTATTATAGGTTTGCCTAAAAACCAGAAATAGAATGACTTCATAATGGTGGTTGTGGAAAGGTTAAGTAAGGCTACTCATTTTATTCCTGTTAAAACCACTTTTAAAGCTTCTAACATTGCAGATGTATTCATGAAGCAAGTTTTTCGCTTGCATGAAATTCCAAAGGTAATTATTTCTGACCAGGACTCTAAATTCATTGGAAATTTTTGGACAACACTGTTTAAAGGATTAAATACTAAACTAAATTTCAGCACTTCTTTCCACCCACAAACTGATGGTCAAATAGAAAGGGTAAACCAAATTCTATAAAACATGTTAAGATTGTATGTTAAAGATCAGCCATCTAAGTGGGAAGATTACTTACATTTAGCAGAATTTGCCTACAATAATCATTATCAAGCATCTGCTAAGTTAAGTCCATTTGATATTTTGTATAGAAGAAAATGTTGTACTCCTATTTCTTGGGATAAACCTGTAGACAGATTAGTGTTAGGACCATATTTATTGAAAGAGATGGAGCTAACCATGAAACAGGTTCAAGGTAACTTAAAGGTGCCCAAGATCGGCAGAAAAGTTATGCGTATTTGAAACACACTGAAAGAGAATTTCAGGTGGGAGACCACGTTTTTATAAAAGTAAAACCCAAGAAAAGTTCTTTGAAGTTTGGGAGTTGTGCTAAACTAGCACCAAGGTATTGTGGACCATTCAAAATTCTATCAAGGATTGGAGTTGTTGCATATCAATTGGCATTGCCATATAATTTAAAAATACACAATGTTTTTCACATTTATGTTTTAAAGAAGTATGTGCACGATGCTACTCATGTGTTGAATTGGAATGACATACAGGTGGAACCCGAAGGAGATTTTCAGGTGGAACCGGACTGTATTATTGACCAGAGGGAAATTATGCTTCGGAATCGCACCATAGGGCAAGTAAAGGTGCAATGGAAGCACCTTTGCCCTGATGAAGATACTTGGGAACTAGAAAGTAATATGTGGGCAGCATATCCAGTTCTGTTCCATGAGGAATCTAATGAAGAATAAGCAACATCGAGGACGATTTTGGGCTTAAGTGGGGGTGTTTGTAACACACCCTTTTTGATGAAGAACATTTTATGTTGGAAACATTATGTTAAATTTTATTGTAAAGTTTTATGTTGAACAGGTGTCCAAGGATGATTGTAATTTGCACAATATTTTATTATTTAATAAATAAAATAGGAGACAAACACCTAAGGGGACTGTTGGAAGAGTGGTTACTGACCCACTAGGTGGAATGGAATCTGCGGTAGAAGGTGATGGACAAGTGGCAGCATCATGATGCAACTAACAAGATGTTGGTATGGGACAAGTACTCCCTTGAAATGTCATCATAGTGCCATGGAAGGTGGGACTGGAGCTTGAGGCTCATTTATTCCAAATTGACCACTAAAGATCTAGGCAGTCTATATAATAGCCATCAAATTATGAACCAAGGTTCATCACTTTTCCTGACAAGGAAATTTACCTTGGGGTTTTGATGTGTTTGCACCCAAGGGATTTGATGAGGGGATATGCTAAGTTTTTGATAATGTTGTGAGTCTGCCAAACTCGATTGAGTTCAGGAGTTTGATGCTGAGTGTTGAAGGCATGTTTTGAGTACAGGAGTTTGATGCTCAATGTTGAAGGCATATTTGAGTGCCTTGCTTCTACATAGATTCCATCTACTTAGTGGTTCAGTAAGCAAGCTCGGGGGTCCATAGGAAGCCAGTAGTTTGGCTACTTCTTCTGGAAAAGGTTGGGAGGAACAGGCCTCCTTAAGTGTTTGTCGGCCCTATCTTCATCTACAGGTTCTATTTGTTTATATGTTATTAAGTAGTTAAATCTGCTTATTTACAAGTATTTAATTCTTATTTACAGAATGTGTTCTTATTCAGATGCATCTATTTTTCAGTTTCTAAACCTAATTAGAATTATGAATAGTAATGATAAATTGAATAAATATTCTCTGTATTTTTCCCCATGCTAATGGATCTGCATCATACTCTAGTACAGAGAAGAAATTAATGAAGAGGATTGGATAGGCAGATTTCCAATTGAATGAATAGATCAACTATGTTATATTTTGTTAGATTTCCTACCATTAATATTCTATATCAATTAACATAAGCCCAAGTCTTTCTCTTATCATTCTTTTCATTAGTTAAATGTTTCAGGTTCACTGTATTTCTTTCATCAAGATGTATTGAATTTAAATAGCTGTAAAAACATTTACTTCCGAAGTATACAGTACTGTTATCCATTACTGTTAGTCAGTACATTTATCATGAAAATAAACAGTATTCATATCCATGTATTGAATTTACTTCTGATACACAGTATTCAAGAATTTATAACAACTGCAAAAATTAAATAATATCAATAAATTTCCATTTATAAATAGCACTGTACATTTCTATTTGACAGTCATAGATTAACTAGGGTTTTATGTTTCCATGTTTACTTCTCAAATTATGCAATGTTTTCTACTCTATTTCTGTATAGAATTTATTTCATTTTTTTTATAATTACTAACATTGGAACATAGTCTAAAATAGTTCATCAAAAGCTTAAAAGACTCGACAGAAATCCTAAACTTTAACTTACATTTCCTAAAAATTTCGTTTTGACAGAGCTAGCAATTATTTCTTAATAGTATCAAAGTGAGGAATCACATTCATTTTTCTAGTCGATTTGACCAAGGATTTATACCCTCTCAACGAAATCTCTTCACGAGTATTCAAAGAAATTAGATAGAGACATTAGTCCTTATTCCTAGATCTGGAAACTATTTATTTAAAAACTCAAACATAAAAATGAAATAACTGTCAAGCCAAGGGCTATTTTCTTATCCATACATTTTACAGTTCTATACATCGATTTTTAGGGTAAATCTTATAGTTCATAGTTCTGTGAAGAAACAAAAACAATTGAAGCAATAAGCCTTAGCTCATGACCGTAAAGCATTTACATCAAACAATAGACGCAGAGCTTTTCCAATAGAAGTCTTATTTTTTTTCACTCTTTAAACATTTAAATTATAGTTACGTTCCAAGGTCGAAACCCCAAAATACCAAAATGAGAAGATTCATAAATTTAAGATATCAAAATATTCTCTTTAAACTTGATTGAGGAAAGAACTCTCGTCGAAAAAGATTACATTGTCAACTATTGGAACTTTAGCTAAAACTAAGTTAAATATTAACTAGGTAAGCCGAAAGGCACACTATCCTACAGATACTTGGCACAACACAGCACCGCGTTGGACTCATCTCCAAAAAAACACAAGTATGACTTAAAAACATCAATGATGGCCATTCTTCCAGGATTTAGTAACAAGCATTTGTTTGAGCTGCGTCATCAACATACTATGCCAGGAGAACCTATGAAGGGTTATGCCATTGAGGTTTACCAAGTGAAGCGAGTCACCAGTTCCCATGGAGCTTGTAGCACTATACATCTCCATAACCCTCTCATCACCTGCCATAGCAATGTCAAGGGTTAAATCTCTTTCAAAAATAAGAATTACGAATACCTATCAACTATTAATATTTACAAATTTCACATCTACAAATTTGAATACATCACCTTTGTTTTCAGAACGCAGTGTTGGAACGCTGATATCACCAAGTTAGGTTCACCTGATAGCCGCATCAAAGGAAACTTTCAGACGCCACATTTTACACCATCACCCCTCATTCAAATACCACTGGTTCGAAACCGAACCCTAAACCCAATAGAAAAAACCTGAGAAAACTTCTTTCAGGTTATACAAAGAATGCTACGGGTGATCAACTATCGAAATCTTTGCTAAACCTGAAACCATCAATAGTTTTAACCAAAGATCACACCAGCAAAACCAAGGGATGGAGTCTCCAATCAACCTAGCATCAAACCCTACAACTACACGGCCTGTCGGCTTCTCCCCAAGCCAATTTCTCCAAATGAATGCAAAGGAACGTTACCAAAGGAGAAATAGTATGAGTAGTTAGGGTTTAGAACTAAAACTGAGGTAGATCAAATCCAATGGATGTGATCAAGCCAACTTGGTGACAAAAAGTTCAAACATCATTTTCATTTAAAGCTTCATTTATTTCTCAACCATCGCAGGATCTAGCTTGGAGGAAGTCATCAAGTTATTATCGCATAGCTCAGACAGACATCAAACTTTCCACACAAAACTTCACATGGGATCTGCCACATAGACAGCCACCGAGACATTCCACCAAAGGAGAAGATGAAGTCACTAAATGCTCGAGTTCAGAAATGCTGTCAACATTCATCGAGGAACTACAGAGCATTAAAAGAACTGTCAATATTCATTATTGGTGCGATTGACATGGTACCATATTTCATACTCCAGGTTTGCATAGTGATCATAGCTAGGTTATATATATAATATCAATGGTTAATGATATCGACACCATCGCATAGTTCATAATGCATATAGTCATTCTATGATGCATAGGTTGCATGGTGTTTACTTTGTAAGTAATGTATGGTAAACACTTAAGGCAAAAAATTAATATAAATAACCTTTGGTAATTACGTATGTGAAACATATAGTATGTGCAATCTTGGTAAGCACTTCAGAATTAGGATCCATTGCAAAAGGCATTGTATTTCTTTGGTCATTTCTAAACCCGCACTTTGTCAATAGAACCTTATAATAATTAATAGTGATACTAATTGAAGAAACAATATTTCACAAAGTCATAGTATATAAGTATAGGTTGCTTATGATTCCACTTGACCTTAGATTAAAAATTATATAGAAAGAGGTCTCAATGCATAGGCTTAAGACCATTGCAATGCCCATAAGAAATGTTATGATCTTTCCTAAAAATCTTAAATAGTACATGATAGAATCAATTTAGAGTTACATCATTTCACCATCTCACATTAGAATTATCATTCAAATATGGAAGTCTCATGTTGAAATGGTTTTACAATAATACTAGTACTTTGAAATATAACGATTATCTAACCCTTGTAGGTATCGATATAAAATTATGACCTATGTTTCTCGACGCAAAACATTTAAATGTGAAAACATCTGTATATCAAATCAGGTAGAGATAACAGTGATTTCTGCAATTGATATAAACAGTTAATATAACATTTGTAAACTGAAAGAACAAACTGATTGTCCATACCTTTAACACCTGTCTTGTACAAAGAATACTTTCACTATCCTATTGTAATGACGGCTAACATAAAACAATAATTAAACTACTTGAAGATCTTGATTTGACTTAATACCTTACCTGCGAAATCAGCGAAAAAATAGGTACAATGCTTTAGCTAGCCACCTAAGTAAACCTCAGGGCACCCCGTAGGAACCCATTCATCAACATTCAAACATAGCTGTCAGTATTTGTATCTCATGAGAATTTGAGTATTGCCTATAGAATTATATTCTATCTTAAAAGAACTGTAGACTGATTATGTTTAAGAATTACAATTTGTCAACTATGATAAACTGTTTTTTAGTTAAGTAGTTAACGAACATTTATTTCCGCAATTAGCATTCTTAGTAGTTAATGCTACTTCAAAAAAGAAAAATTATTTTAGTGAAATTTCAGGATGTTACAGTTATGAACTACATTCTTGCATGCTACAGTTTTGTTTATTTTTTGGGTCGAGACCAAGCATGATATCAGTAAATAAGTTTCTTACTTAGTTGCATTGGAGATTCAGTTTTACTTGATCAGTCTGCTTTTGTAGATCTGGTTAAAGTAGAAGTAGTTAGAGAAAATATGAGCAAGTAGATTCTTTTAGTCATTTTCAGTTTTTGTTGAAAAAGTAGAGCAAGCTACACATATACAACATTCAGGCTACAGGTTTTCAGAGGATCAATTGCATAGGAAAAATGACTCCATTGTTAGGATATTTAGACACTTAGGAGTTAGTTAATATCAACTTGTGTAATATATCCATTAGGAAAAGTGTGTTTCTTTAGTATGCATTAGTATGGATTTGTAAATATTTAATCTGATGGTCATGATATGTTCTAGACATAGAGTGATCCGACGACTCAACTTCTCTTAGATCATACCTAACCTTGATCTGTGGCTTAACACCCGATTGGTCCATGATCTCTATTTAAAGAGCATGGAGGGTCATTTTCTAGTTGATCGATTATGAGAACCTCATTTGTAACATTATTTCTTTGCATAATAAATTGCTCCATAGAAGCTATTTGGTCGGGGCCGTGGAGTGTTTCCCTCTCGAGGGTTTAAACAACGTCAAAACATCGGTGTATCGATCTATGATCTATTTGTGTGAAGTGGTTGCTATAGGTGTTTGGTCTTTTGGGAGTACCCTGTGTACCTGAACATGGTATCAAAGCTTTTATGAAGAGCCGCTTCCGGTTATGATCTAGATCTTGAACTATTATTGCCGAAACTTGAAAGGGTTTCTGGTTCTGGTTTTTTTGTGAATTTCTTGGTTGTGCGAGGTGTTCCATTGCATCTAGAGTGTCGTTTCCATTGGGAAATAGTTTTTGTTTGATTGAAAATAGTTCCCAATTGCTTCAGACCATGTATTTTATCAGATCGGAAGTTCTTTTTTTTTTGGTTTATGGTGTGATTTGTAGGAAAAAAGGCAAGCATTGAAACCAAGCAAGAAGAGTAAAAAAAAAAAAAAACCCATTCCTCCTTCCCATATTTTACATACCTTTTAATCTAGCTCACTTGGTTCAAAGTTGTTTTATTCCTTAATAGGTCTTGAGTTCAAGTCTTAGGAAGTTACTTTTAAAACAAAAAGTGCATGCAATTTCTATTTTCAAGTTACTTTATTGTAAAAGTGCATCTCACTTAAATAATAAAAAATAAAAATAAAACGTGAGTCACTTAAGTTCCTTTTTATTGCTACACTATTTAAAGTAACATCATTGTAAAAGTGAAATCATTTATTTTATAAAAGTGATTCACTTCAAGCAAGTTTCTGATAAAGTGATTGTCAAATGTTCATCTTGGGAGGAGGGGGGTCCTTTTTTTAGCTAGTCATTCTCTATATGCCACGTCACTATCGGGGACATCTTCAACTTTTTCTTTGTTCAAGCATAACTTCATCATACAGAGTCAGTTTTTAGTGCCATTTTTTTTAAACTGCCTATTTTTTCGAGCTCTTCGCATCCAGACTATTGGTTTCTGTTTTTATAGCCATTAATTTGCAGTATGGCCACCCCTTGTGATATTCTACTTACCAATTCCAACTATTTCTCATGGAAATCTCATATGGAGGATGTTCTATGAAGTAGGGGACTTTTCAGAATTACCTTAGGGAAAGAAACAGAACCCATTGATGATGACAAGAAAATAAAATGGTCAAATAGATTTGGCGAAGCTCGTGGATTGATTGGGATGTCAATCTCTACTGATTTGCGATTCCACATATCTGGAATTGATAAACCTGATGCTGCTTGAGACAAGTTGGAATCTGTGTTTGGTAAACACAATGAAATTCGAGGTCACCAACTCAAAAATGAGTTGATTTCTTTAAATCCAAGTGATTTTTCATGCATACAAGATTATTTATCTAAGTACAAAAATCTTAAACTCTTATGTGAAGAATGCAAGATTAAGAGGGAAGACAAACAATGCATTTATCATATTCTTTCCAAACTTGGACCTGCATATTCTGTTTTTGTATTACATTTTACTCCATGAAAGAATCCTTGAATGCAGCTAGCTATCAAGACCTTATTCTTGAATCCTTTTGTGATTCCTTGATTAGATAGCAAGATAAGCTCATCCATCATGGAATAATTAACAATGCAGATACATATGGGAAAGCCTTATTGTCCCAATAGAAAGAAAAGTCCAAGCTTCCCAAGAAACAAAATTTTTGCAATAATAAGTCAAACAAGGGTCCCAAACCCTCTCAGTTAGCTCCTTCTTTAAAAAATGACAAAAGATCCAAGCCAAAAGGAAAGAAGACTAAGCGTCATTGCAAATATTGCAGGAAAGATAATCATGATGAATCTAAGTGTTTCAAAAAGATGGCAGCCTTGGAAGCAACAATGAAGAAGCACCACATCAGCCTAGATTCGCCTTCAAAATCTACCTCTCATGGATATGCACTTTGTGCTTCTGGTTATTCTTATAATGCATCTTCTTCTTCTACTTCAAATGAATGGCTCATTGATTTTGGAGCATATTATCACATGGCTAAGGATCAAGCCATCTTTTCTACTATGCATGAATGTAACACCAAACAAATATTTGTTGGTGATGATAGATCTCTAAGTGTTGTAGGAGTTGGAATAGTTCTAGTAGCTAATGGTCATTTCAGTGATGTACTATGTGTTCCAAGAATTTCCTGCAATTTGTTATCAATCTATCAAATCGCTCATTCTGGTGAAGGTAAAAATGTGACGTTTACACCTCACGAAGTTGTAATCAAGGATTTTAAAGATCCTCAATAGGTCTTAGATACCGAAATTGTTGATGATATTACCAGGTTGTACAAGTTTAACAACTTTGGGTCATCATCTTTTCCTTTTGTTTTTGTTTCTCATAGTGATAACTTGAGCAAACTTTGGCATGAGCAATTTGGTCACTTAAATTATCACTCATTGTAGCAACTATGTAAAGACAATATGGTGACAGGTCTTTCGATGGTATCTCACAGGGATGGTGTTTGTTCTAGTTGTGTACTTGGAAAACATCATTGGGGCAGTTTTGACAAACGTGCCTCTTGGCATGCCTCAGTTCCCTTGGAGCTTGTGCATAGTGACTTGTGTGGTCCTCTTCCATTTGCTTCCTCTTATGGTTTCAAATATTTCTTAACTTTCATTGATGATTACACCAGATGCACTTGGGTTTATTTCCTAAAACTTAAGAGCGAAGTATTTAACATGTTCTTGGCCTACAAGGCCCTTGTTGAAAAATAATATGGTCATCAAATTATTAAGTTAAGATTTGACAATGGAGGAGAATATGTTAACAAAAATTTCACTACTTTCTGCACTGAACAAGGAATCCAACAACAACACACTATTCCATATACACCACAACAAAATGGTGTAGCTGAACGGAAGAACCGCACTTTAAAAGAAATGGCTAATGGTATGATACAATCTAAGGGACTAAGTCATCAATTTTGGGCTGAAGCCATTAATTGTGCAAATTACATAGTTAATCGCACCCCCACTAAAGCATTACAAGGTATCACACCGGAAGAAGCCTGGAGTAAAACTAAACCTGATGTAAGTCACTTCCATGTGTTTATAGCGAAGCATGGGCTCTCATTCCGGATGAAAAACAGAAACCATTGCAGCCTAAAAGTGAAAAGTGCATATTTGTTGAATATTCTAAAGACGTAAAAGGTTATAGACTTCTTCAACCACATTCTCATGATATAATCATTAGAAGAGATGTTAAATTTGATGAAAATCTCTTGTCCTGCGAGCCTAACTCGGCGATTGTGCCATCTTTGGCCTGTGGGCCTGATTCGGTGATTGTGCCTTCTTCTTCTTCCAACTTCCTTAACAGGTTTCCAACTCCATTTTTTGATGATGACAATGAGGATGAATATCCACCTCCACCTGCTCATGTTCCTCTAGTTGCACCAGCACAAGTGCTTCCTCGATGGGTTCGTTCAACATGTGAAGCAGCTGGTGATCTTGCCGGTGATCCTAGAGATCAACGTCGAACACTTTCTCAGTTTCAGTGAGCGTCTTCTCTTTTGGCTCAGGTTTCCGAGAATCATGATCCAGAAACTTTTACAGAAGCTTCAAGAAATCCAGATTGGGATGCAGCTATGGATGAAGAATATCGTTCCTTAATGGCGAACGATACTTGGGATCTTGTACCTCTTCCAAAAGGAAGAAAACTTGTCAGATGTAAATGGGTCTACAGAACTAAGTATGCATCAGATGGAAGTGTTGAAAGACTTAAGGGGAGATTAGTTTCCAAAGGTTTTTCCAGGGTTGAAGGGATTGACTACAATGAAACCTTTGCTCCTGTCGCAAAAATGAACTCCATCCGCCTTGTTCTTTCCCTTGCAACCTTACATAACTGGGAAGTCCATCAAATGGATGTCAAGTCTCTTTCTTACATGGTGATCTACAAGAGGAAATTTACATGGAACAACCTCCTGGATATGTTCAGAATAACTCTAGCCTTGTACGTCGCCTTAAGAAATCCTTATATAGCCTTAAACAAATTCCTAGAGCTTGGTATGCCAAAATGGATAGCTTTCTCCTTAACACTTGTTTTTCTAGATGCCATTCTGACCCTAATGTCTATACCAAGAAAGTAGGGAACCATCTCATCATACTTGTTCTATATGTTGATGACCTTATTCTTACTAGTAGTGACCCTAAGCTTATAACCCATGTGAAATCCAATCTTAAGCAAAATTTTGAAATGTCAGACTTAGGACATTTGCATTATTTTCTTGGTCTCCAAGTCTTGTAAACCAAAGAAGGAATATTTCTTTCTCAGTCTAAGTATGCTTGTGACCTTCTTCGTCACTTTCACATGGAAGATTGTACACCAGCTCCTTCTTCCTTCTAGTTCGAAGTCAAACTTTTTACCACTTTTCCTTCACCTGAAGTAGATGCCACCTTGTATCGTCAGCTTGTTAGTAGTCTCTTATACTTGACTTAGTCCCATCCTGAACTTTCCTTTGTGGTTGGTCATGTTGCCTGTTATATGCAAACACCTCATGAAAATCACTGGAAAGTAGCTAAAAGAATACTTCGATATATTTGAGGTACAATTCAGTTTGGGATTCATTACAGTACAGGGGGGAACCTTTGTTGGTTGGTTTCATTGATTCAAATTGGGTCGGCGATCCTTATGATCGAAAGTCTACAGCAGGTTATGCTTTTAGTCTGGGATTTGGATCTGTCACTTGGGATTGCAAAAAACAACAATCTCTTTCTCTTTCTTCAGCAGAGGTAGAATATCAAGCCACAGTTAATGCCAGTCAGGAAGCATTATGGCTTCGACAGATCCTTTTAGAGTTTGGATTCGAGCAACAACAGCCTACTCCACTTTGGTGCGACAATCAAAGTGCCATCAAGCTTGCCAAAGATCCATTCCTACATCAACGTAGCAAACACATTGAGCTACATATGCACTTCATCAAAAATCTTGTTCATGATCGTGTTCTTGAAGTGCTCTTTTGTCCTATAGATGATCAAGTTACAAAAATATTCACCCAGTCTCTTATAGAAACGAAGTTTTTTAAACTTCGATCTATGTTAGGAGTTCAGGAACTTGTCATTAAGGGGGGATAGGCTCTAATTCCTCCTTCCTTCTCCTAATAGTGTCACTTTTGTAAATCCTTCAATCATATCCTAAGTTGTTCTTAAGGGGGGATGTTAGGATATTTAGACACTTAGGACTTAGTTAACATCAACTTGTGTTATATATTCGTTAGGAAAAGTGTGTTTCTTTAGTATGCATTTGTAAATATTTAATCCGGCGGTCACGATATGTCCTAAACATAGAGTGATCCGACGGCTCAACTTCTCTTAGATCATACCTAACCTTGATCCGTGGCTTAACACCCGATTGGTCCATGATCTCTATTTAAAGAGCATGGATGGTTATTGTCTAGTTGATCGATTATGAGAAGCTCATTTGTAACTTTCTTTCTTTGCATAATAAATTGCTCCGTAGAAGCTATTTGGCAAGGGCGGTGGAGTGTTTCCCTCTCGAGGGTTTAAACCATGTCAAAACATCAGTGTATCGATCTATGATCTGTTTGTGTGAAGTGGTTGCTCTAGGTGTTCGGTCTTTTGGGAGTACCTTGTGTACCGAACATCCATAGCCCAATGGTAAAGGCGACTAGAACTACTAGGTTCTTGGAGCCTCATAGGGAGGTCTCCATCCTAGTTGGATCGATATGTTATCTCCTCAAATGATTTTGTGGTTTTTGAGGAATTTCATTCTTTCACGCTTAAACATGTCATTTTCCTTAGTCTTATGGCCAGTGTTTTCTCTTTAAATTCCCCATTAAGTTCCCATTGATTATGTTTGATTCAGACCCTTGTGACATTGTCATTGACCTGCATTCCAAAATCTGGTTAGTATTGCCTAGAAACTTAGTTTTATTGGCTTTTATACTGTCAAACAATAATATGCATTTTGTTGTAAAATGGTGGGTGCTCGATGTGTTTCCAAAACCAAGCGATATCATAATCGAGATTCATGATACCAAAGAAAGAAAGTTACAAATGGAGCCTCATAATAACTTTCTTTCTAGCCTCTCGGGTCTTATGGATTTCTAATAAAAGATTTGAAGGCCCACGAGTCAAGCCACAAACCAAGAACATAAGTCAACATATGAGCCAAGTCATAGTTTAGGTTATGAGTCAACAATAAGTCAGCCTGCGAGTTAATATATAGTTTATCCACATGTCAAGAGGTCACACAAAATGGGGCCACAAGTTAAGTCTCAAGTCAAATCACATGTTGACATAGAAAATCCATGTAAGCGCTAAGATGGATTCGCATATGCATGTAATCACTGGAAATACGGCTACATCAGCTCCACTCATCGGCCACCATTGGAGCAAAATAGAGGTGGGGAAGATTCAATTTCATTCTCAACTACTCCTGGAAGACAAGGTACGAATTTTTGTATATTTAAAATAGGGGGTTGCATTCCATGCATTCATGGAGATAATGGCAGAGCAGTTCCTTGGGGCATATGAGTTACACGCTTGATGTTGCAGAATCTCATCAACATGCGGATATGCTTCAGAACGTACCTCCCAAATCCACGCCAACATCTATTCCTGTACTAGTAAAATGCGCAGAGCAGTGGCAGAAGCAACCATTATTGCAGGCCTTCAGCTTGTTTCTTTGTCTCTCACAATTGCTTGTAGGACCTATGTCATATTTTCTCTTATCTAAACCCGCAAAGGGCATGGCAAAGATCTTCAATCTCCTTTCTCTTCTCGATTCAATCCTTCTAATTTACGAGCAAGTTGTGGCTAAGTTTGTGGCAGCTGGTGCCACATAAATTCAATTTAATAAATCATCTCTTGTAATGGAACTTAAGGTTCATCTACTGGAGGCTATTTCAAAGGCTTACTTGTATTTTGGAAAAAGCATCCTTGGGTGTGAATCATCTTGTAGAAATTTACTTTGCTAATATCCCTATCGAGACTTACAAGATCATCCAGATTCCAGATCCACATTTTTAGCAGCAGTTCCATGATTTAAGGAAAAAAGCAATCGAGGCACTTCAGGTGACAGAGCATTTATGGTAAGATAATGATAAATTTCCAGCAAGGTAAAGGTCTTCCTAGATTTGAAGGTCATCTAAATCATCAGTCAAAGGAGCATGATTGATTGAAGGACTTTGTGCAATTTTACAAATTTTGAAAGCTAAATTGAAAACAACTTTCGGTGGCTTAGGCAATATTTCACAGTTATCATTAGCCACCGAAAGTAGAGCTTTCGATGGCTTACAAGTTCAAGTTTTGACTCTTTAGCCACCGAGAACATCAAAAAGAGCAGAATGGCATCTTTTTGCACATATCCAAGTTTATTCATTCTGAAGGGCACAAATATGGTTTCTAAGTGAAAAATATAATAAATAGGATCTGTTTCAAGGTGTTGTTCCAGTTTTGAAGGTGCCAGCAAGGTGGAGAAGATAAAGCTTCCTCTCTATTTTTGGAAAAAGATGACTTGTCATTCCTCCAGGTGGCATTTTCAATCTCATCTATGAGTCCATGAAGATCTATTGCAGCTGTCGAAGATATGAAGACTAGCAAGATGGAAGTTGGCCTCTTCAATAGGATCCTTTCCTATTTTTTATGAATCTGTTTTGACTTTCTATTATTGGCATATTAGATACAATTTTATAGGATCTTGAACTATTTTGTAAAGGCTATAAATCCTTTCACTTCGGTAGAACAAAGGGTTCTATTTTGAGTTCTATACTATACTACTATTGTGATAGAGACCCTTTCTATGATATATTCAGTCTGCAAGCTTCTTTCATTTTTATTGTTAGATCTTCTCTTTTTATTTCTGTTCTATGCTTATGAGTTGAATTCTATTCTTTATCTATGTTTACATAATCTATTGGTGACTTCCATCTTACCATCTGATTAGTGAGCAAAGTATCATAAGTAATCATACTAGTTTGTTGGCCCATCATATGTATTTTTTATATATGTATGTTCAGGTTAATCGATTAGTTTCTTTATCCATTTGATACACTAGCTATCTAATAATAGCTCTTAAAGGCTTTGTAATGTTTGGATTTCCTTAGACAGTCTTGAGTATATAATCTAGTGAGTTAGATATTCATCTTGATCCAACCACATAATCATCATTGAGAGAATAGTAAAGTTACAAGGATTCTTTGAACTTACAACCTAGAAGGATTTCTTGGAGTGATAACACGTTCCATCAATTATACTATCCTGCAACCCGCAATGCAAATTGCGGGATGGGACAATAATTCCCGACTCCCGAATTCCGCAGTAAATAGTGGGGAATGGAGATTGGCTAAGTTATAACATATAAACAATATTTATCCTGACTTCCGACCTCCGACAAGAAGGATCGGCCACCCCTTTCTTTAATATACAATTGTGAACACCTATATCCAGGAGTTCACCTATATCCAGGATGTTGAACACAAGAAGGATTGGCCGACCCTTTTGTAGTCTAGAACTATTATGAAAAAAATACTTGGTAGAAGGGTCAGTTGCCCCTTCATTGAATGGGAATTTTCAACAAAGCCAAGGTAGCCATTTAGTTACAGTCAAAATGCTTTGGTCTGGTGGAAAAGAAGAGATAAGAAACAATCCAATCAATACTCTTTAATAAGTTTTTTTTGTTATCTCTGTATGATTTGTAGTGCTTGTTGTCCAATAATTATCCAAGCTTAATTAAGGTTGCCATCTATTCAATGTAAATTCCATTTTTAATACCAGAAATATTTTCAAATTATCGGGTGGCCTGCATATACTTTTGTCCAAATATTCAATCTTTGAAGGTGAGGGTGTCAATTTATGTATATGAAGAATGGTGAAAACTTAAACAAGACTGAGGACAATAAGGGTCGGCCAACCCTTCATTCACGAGATAAATGTATACACAACAAAACCCCTTTCATTGGCCCCTTCGGCATCACCTTGTAAATAGGTTGAAGTCTAACCCGAAGAGAATATAGCGGTTGCATAATCAAGATTCTCTTAACCATGGCGATACAGGGATGTCATTATGATCTTTGCATAATGTTCTATTTAACATCAACTAACTAATGGGATAGAACACCAGATGTCTTCGCACTTGGCATCTATCGCAGTATACAGAACTACGTTGAATCTCTACTGCATTCACCAGTTAGCCATGAATTCGTCAAACTATGTGTTTCTTCTTCACAATCAAGCACTTGTATTCCAATTAATCAATGTGGAATTACCATTTACATACATATAAATTAAGTACAAAAACTCATAAACTTGAATACATAACATGTGATTAACTCATACACATAAACAAGAAGGATCGGTTTCCCCTTCTATGATGATCGCTCGTTCTATGATCCATCCTTATCTCAAACAACTCTGTAAAATGTGCATTTGATTTCTCATGGATAATGCTAGTAGATTTGTTATTAATCAATCAATTGATTTTGAAAATGAGGGGTTGTTCCTTAACCATCGATCATTAGCATGAACATTTGCAAGTATACATCTAATATTAAAACACTAATTTATAATTATAGACACTGTATGCATTCTTATATTGACTACTTAATATTGAATGTTTTGTAGGTAAAGCATGGCTATATTGTTGAGCCTCAGTAACTACCAGGAAATCCCTCTCTTTGAATTGATAACAGATCACTACTACCTTCATCCATTTAGAAATGGATGGTATGTTGAGATGGAATAACCAGATAATTTGTACCCGGATTTATATCTTTTCTGCTTGAATGATGATGGAGCTCATAGTATAATTAAAATATTGACATATGCAGATCTCATTGAATCTGATGAACAATTGCGAGTTCAAGTTGAAGCGGTCAATGGTGAAAGTTGTTGCCTTTTCCAACTTGATCTTATGGTTGGTAATTAACGAACAGATCTAATGAAATGTGGTCCCGATCCAGATCCGATTTCCTATACAAAGAAAGGGTGGGTTTTTCCATTGTATGTGGCTTCTAATCATTCCGGAATTGATTCTGTGTCATCCTTGAAGAAATGAATTTTGTCGGTATGGAGGAAAAGAATGTTGGCTGGGAAAACTTCCTCTGTATTGCATTACATGAATATTAATAAGAAGCCGATAAAGGTATGGCATGAAAAGATTCTTACGTACAACAGAAGAGTATTTCTCCAAAATATTGTAAAATATGTGGACAAATATTCCTTCAAACAACTCAAAGGAAGTCCTTCTAGAGCGATGATGCGGAAAGCGACTAAGAGCTTCGAAATTTCAAAATAAGTTCAATAGGAGCAGATCAAATACTTTTTGTTCAAGGAGAACATTTTTTCCATTGACATAACAAAATGTGTTGTTGCGCCTCCGCACTTACAATACCAAAAGGTTGATGAGGAGTTCGTGCAAAAGATGGTTGTATCTCTTGTCCATACATTTACAACAACATTGAGAGATGACATTCTATTGCCTTTTGATAAGGAGACCACATTGCCCTTTCTTCCTGGAAATGAACAAGAAATTAATTTACCAACAGTAAATTTTTATATATTGGATGGGCAGCATACTATTTTTGCGCAGCAAATAATCATTGCAGATGATCAATATAAACAACTCCATTCAAGGTATGGGCATCGAACAACTTGTCTTCTACATAGAGATGTTCCTCAGGACATCATCAGCAAATTATGCAAACAACAGAATTTATCCAATAATGAATTTTCAGAGACTGCATACATTTCTCAAGTTGAAAAAGCAAGGGAGAAATGGATATCTCTCGGTATCCCATCCCTCCCTAGAAAGAGAAACATTTCAAGTGATGCTTGGCAGGTATAAAATTTTTCTTCTTATCAATCAAAGTCTTTAGATTGCTTCCTGTGTTATGAAATTAGCAAATTAACTGGAATATTCAATTTGATATGTTTGTAGTCTTTCCAATCGAATGTATGGATATCTTTCATGTTCAAACTAAGGAGAGCCTTAAAGACAAGCTAACTCTTTTTTTGACATCAAAACAACTGTGGAGAAAATGGCAGTTTGTATTTGAGCTTTAAAACAATGGCTCCTTGCCATGCTCGCCCAAGAGCATCAATCAGGATGATTTTGTTCCAAATAAAATAAAGAATTATGGCTCTAATTTTTTTAGACCATTGCATGATTTTGATGAAGATGAATTGACCACTGTGGAGGACAATATAATCAACGGATCAGTTTGGATAAGCACATCAGTGGATAAAAAATTTTGCGCAGAAACTTTAAATCAATATTGCAAACGAATCAAGGACGAGAGGTCAACCAGGCATTCGATCGTTGAATATCTCAAATTTAATGATGTTCAAAGTGATTGATCACAGATTGTCAATGACCAAAACATCATTGAAATATATAAATTTGCACCAAACCATCTCCAACAACTGTGTAGTATTTTATGCTCCGAAAAGCAAGTAAAATATCCGAGTAAAAAGAGAAACAACGAATCTGAAGTGGATAATGGTACCAAAATACAAATTGATGCTCAGAAAATATTGAATCTGTATATCGATAAAGAGAGGATGGGTATGTCCATTGGAGACATTGAAAATAGTTCATAGTTTGCTTGTCAATGTTGTTATCCTGAATCTTTGGTCAACACACCTAGATTAATTCCATTTTTTGGTGCTGCAGTCAGCTGTGAATTTGTTGTTGTGGATATGTGTAATTGTGATAGTACATGGACAGAACAAGACATGCTGGCATTTTTGTACTACTTAGAAAAAAATCAAGAGGCATGTACTAGTATTTTTTTAGCTGACATGGAAAACTCTTGTATGATTTCTAAAGCTTTCACAATTTTCAACAAGAAATAAAAAAAACATGTTACACCGAATCCTACAAAGGGTGTTTATAGAGAATTCTCCAGGGACTCATTTATAGGATTCTCTATTATACAGTGTTGGAGCATTGGAACGGAGAATGATATTTTATCTACTTCTAAACTTGATATGGATTGGAAGGACAATGGCCTACCAATGGTTGATTTACCTCAGCCCAAGGTTAACAATGATAGTGCTAGAAGCCATGTGTTTGCAAAAGAAAGGACATAGGAATTCTGGGATCACATAGTTTCCAAACATGTATCTTCTCAAGGCACAGTTATTTCATTGTACGCAGGAGGTAGGAATCTTCATTTGTTGATGCGGGCTCCTCAAAGAATAGTTATTTCTATTGTGGAATCAGTACAACAAGAGCTGTTTATGAATAGTTTCTATCATGAATTGAGTGTAAAACAAGGTATTTCTATTAACTTTTTCAGATGTCTTTGATTTTATTTTACTTTTCTAAAACAAGGTATTTCTATTAACATATACAGATGTCTTTGATTTTATTTTACTTTCCTCGGTCGGTTATGTTCAATAACTTCTTCAAATTCCTATTCTACTACAACTTTAAATAAAGAGCACACCCAGGTATCATCCAATCAGATTATACTATCCGATGATGAAAGTGATTGTGATATAGACTCTACAAATAACTACCAAACAGGAGAACAAACATAACAAGAAGGTAAAAATTTATTTTTCAAATATCATGGTTAAATTAACTAAATTATGAAAGGGGATAGTGACCTTGAATACTTGCAAAAAATTATATAAAATGTATACCTGCAAATTTCTAGGTCAACATGTGGATCATCCACAACCAGAGCTAGCATCGACTGTTGATGTATATGTAACTTCGGAATGTATTTTACCCATGTATATTGTATTCCTATATAGATGTTATTATTCTTCTATACGGAAGTGTTTGTATTCCTATAGAGATGTTATTGTTCCTCTATACAGAAGTGTCGTCATTTATATTGTAAGTGTCATAACTTATACTTGATGGGTTATTAGACCACCTTCATGGAATTGGCCCTATATGAGTCATGTGGGTAAATGGGTTATTATACCACCATGTGTGGGGTTGTCCTGGATTAATGTAACCATGGGTTATTAGGCTAAGTTAGACAAGTTGGACCCATTGGTTTTATTGGGAAGGATAGGATAAGTATAAATAGAGATCGAGAGATCTCTATTTGATCATCTCATTTTACTCACTCTTCCATCACTCAGAAAGTGGCGCACATGTGAGGAGCAGGATCAACTGCTAGGAGAAGACTATCTCTTGTACTTTAATTGTATCATTGCTCTTTCTATCTCTGAGGAAGTTACGGGGTTTTCCACCTTCTTGGTTTTCCCCGGTCAACCTATGTGTCTCTTGTGTGCTTGCATTATTGTGTCCATGATTGGTATGCTATAGATATGTTGTACATGTTATTCTCTCAGTTAAGATCTTAGATCAAATTGAAAATTCTGAGAAACTAACATGGTATCAAAGCTAGGCTGAAAGAAGGCATGGTATGGCATTTATGACACTTGTTGCACTTGCGATGCTAGGGCTTGATATAGAAAAAACCAATCATCGTAGCACTTTCTCTATAAATCGATTTTGGAGAAGTTTTAGGATCTGAAACTTTTACAAGTCAAATTTAAGATCGTCATGTACCTTGTGTCTGAAGCACAACTTCTAATTCATTGTACTTTGTGTTTTATGATATGTACAATCTAGGGTTTATGCCTCTTCCAGATCTCAGTCATAAACAGGTGACCTAGGAAAAAAGGTCACAACTTGGGCTAGGAAGCTCGAAATGAAATTTCGTAAAAAGTTAGAGGTAGGGAACAGACTTTACTTTCATAGGCCAAAGGTTCAGAGGCTGAAAGTGAACCAGTGACACGTGGCACTCTGTACAAGTTCGCTCTCTTGTTTTATCCCATAAACAGGTCACGTTGTGACACTTGGCATAACTCTCTCTCAGAGAATCCATTTGAGGTCAGACCTATGGGGTTGGAAAGATAACAGGTCAGGATACCACAGGAAACATTTCTAGACCCTGTAGATCTGAAATTTTGGAGTTACACCATAAACAATCAGGTGCATATTTCTATCAAAACATAATTGGATTTTGAGCACCTTCATTCAGGGCTCCGCGAATTTAGGGTTTTGGAGAATGTTGAAATTTTTTGTATAGGAGATGATGGCTGGATGCTCCCCATTAAAATCTAAATTTAGAGACAAATATCGAATTTCTTGGTTGGGAAAAAGGTCGGGATTGATAAAACCCTAGTTCAGGATTTTTATTGGAAAGGTGGAAAATTAGGGCTTCTGCAAAAGTTGGAATTTCTGAAGTCTGTGACCACGGCTGGAAGCTCCTCAGAAAAATAGAAGTTTATAGATTTGGATCGAACCTTTTGGTTGGGCATAAGAGTGGAATTTATTAAACCCTAGTTCGGGATCCTCTCGAGAAGATCTGGAAGCTCCAAAGGAAAATTTGAGGGGTGAAACTTTGCAGTTTTCAAATTATGAGTATACAAGCTTGATCAGCTCATCAAGGCACATCTTTCTATCCTTTCAGAAGTTTGAAATTCAAAGTTTGAATTTTTAGGGTTTCTCTGACAAACCCTAATCCAGCTCGAGATCCAATTTATGCAAATCTAGTGGATTGGGTTAATCCTAGAAGAGAATCGTTTGGTCACCTGCATAAGTGAAGAAGTTCTTGTTTCAGAGGGAGATGAGGCTAAGATCTTACATAAGAAGATTACAAGCAATCTCGACAGGTATGAATTATCTAGGTATGTTTTGAGATATGTTCACGATTAAGTTTATGGTATGTTTGTCTTAATTAACGTTAGTACAATCTTGATTAACTTTAGACTTGTCGTATCACCTTAATAAAATTATGAATGCAGATATTCATTGATTAGGGTTTTGACACTTATGATTGTACTAATGCTTTGTGGTGTTGTATGAGGTTGATGTTGTCTGCTAACATGAAAGGTACATCAAGAAAGACAAATCATGTTCTAGTTGAGGAACATATGACCATGGTGACATGAAGACAAAGATTTATCCATTGTCATGGATCACATAGAAGATCTACTTACGAGGTATGTATAACTTGGTTCTATAATGATTAACCTATTAGATATGCAGGTTGCTAGCACAAGTCATTGAAGAAAACAAGGAGACATTGCTAAACATAACTAGCAAATATGATAACCAGGTATGTTTTTCCTATATCAAGTTAGAATCCTACATTGTGTTAGGATCTCTTATATAAGTATATATGGCATGATTGATAATGATTATTTATGAAGTTAGAAATTTAAGTAATCTAGTGTTTATGCATATTATGTCTCTCACCTTGATTGATGATATGACTAACCAGAAGAGTTCTGTGATCAAATATGAATATGCATGAGTAAGAGAAGTCTTCCCTGAAACTTTGAATGCTAATGCTTATTATCTGTGTTTGAAATGATCATGACCATACATAAGATTATTTAGGATCATAATGTTTTGATATTATTGAGATTATACTAATGTGTGTATGGTTATGTGTGAGATCTTGAGGATAACACAATGGTGACACTAGTGCACACTTAAGAATGCATAAGCGGTCTAGGATGAGTATAAGTTCAAAGACAGGTAATCAAGGAAGCAAAGATCAAGAGGGAGCAAACTCCAGGAAGTAAAGATCAAGAGGGAGTCCACCCAACAACTAAACAAAGATAAGTATTTGAATTGTCATTTCTTAAATGATGTTGTTCAATTATGTACATACTTATGTTCCTAAAGTTAGGATGTGTATTATGCATATCGGGATATTTGCATTAATGAACAAGATACTACTAATATGCAAGTAATGGGTAAGTGGCCTGTACAACATTCCATTGCTACTTATCTAGAATGAAACCTCTTTGCTGACATGTTGGGAGTTGTGCACACTCTTAACAATGTTCTAGTAGAGATTGGAAGGCATCTAGAAAGTTGCGGGATATGGATAAATGTTGTATTGAAGCATTGACTAAGATAATTGCATGACTGTATGACATATTTATTTATGTGCAAGAATTTGTTTTGAAACAATGAGATGTTTCTAATCATGCAATTTAACTTGTTTTGTAGGAAATATCATATGCCATCACCTACAAAAGAAAGACTACAACATTTGTTCAGCAACAAAGTTATCTATTGAACATATTGAACATATTGAAGTTCCCAAGATTCGGGAAGAATGCCATGATCGAGGAATACCAGTCGATCATGAAGAATGATGTTTGGGATGTAGTCCCAAGACCTAAAGGGAAGTTTGTTGTGACTTCCAAGTGGATCTACAAGATCAAGCATGCTACAAATGGCAGCATAGAAAAGTACAAAGCGAGATTTGTAGCTCGTGGCTTCTCTCAGAAAGAGGGAATAAACTATGAAGAAACTTTTGCTCCTGTAGCCAGATACACCTCCATCATATCATTACTTGCTCTGGCTGCAGTGATGAAATGGAAGATACACCAGATGGATGTCAAGACAGCTTTCTTGAATGGCGTAGTCAAGGAGGAAGTGTATGTGGAGCAACCACTTGGTTTTGAGACACATGATAGGGAGTCATAAGTGTGCAGAATGAAGAAAGCCTTGTATGGCTTGAAGCAAGCTCCTAAGACTTGGTATGGTAGGATAGACAACTTTCTATCCAGTTTGGGCTTTACTAAGAGTAAAGCAGATTCCAACCTTTACTACAAGGTTGAGGAAGGCAATCCTGTGATACTACTCTTGTATGTGGATGACCTATTTGTAACAGGAGAGGATGGATTGATTGCCGATACCAAGAGGAAGCTTACTGCCGAGTTCGAGATGAAGGACTTGGGTATGATGCACTACTTTCTAGGCATGGAGGTGTGGCAGAGTGTAGATGGAATCTTCCTTGGACAAGGGAAGTATGCAGTAGATATCCTGAAGAGGTTCGGGATGATGGAATACAAGGCCATGGCCACACCTATGGCATCGAACCTGAAGCTTCTATGTGATGCTTCATCTAATCTGGTTGATGTCACTATGTATCGTCAGATGATTGGGTCCTTGATGTACCTAACAAGCATGAGACCATATTTTTTTTTGTGGTGCACACATTGAGCCAGTTCCTGATGGATCCCAGAGGTGTTCACCTAGTTGTTGTAAAGCATATTCTGAGGTACCTGAAGGGTACAATTAATTATGGGCTCAAGTATGATACAAATCAAAAGTTTAACCAATAGGGTTATGTTGATTTGGACTGGGCCGACAGTGCTACAGATAGGAAGAGCACTTCTGGGTACTGCTTCAGTATGGGATCAAGTGTTATCTCTTGGTTTAGCAGGAAGCAGTCCTACGTAGCAATGCGTATAGCCGAAGCAGAGTATGTTGCAGTTTGTTCGGCTAGTTGTGAGGCAGTATGGCTCCGGAAGCTACTGTCTAAGTTATTTGATCTTCCATTGGATGTTACTGGTATCTTCTATGATAACTAGAGTTGTGCAAAGCTGTCTAAGAACCTAGTGTTCCACGACAGGTCAAAGCACATTGAGATCAAATATCACTATATCAGGGATATGGTGCAGAGAGGAGCAGTGAAGCTCCTGTATGTTGTGACGGATGAGTAGGTTGCAGATGTGCTGACGAAATCACTATCCAGAGTGAAGTTCGAGTACTTCAAAGAGAGGCTTGGTGTTCCTCAGATTGATGACAATTTGAGGAAGAAGTGATGGAGACATTTGATACAGCCATTCCAAGCATGGTGAGAGGAGGATCCTTCCCATGGCTGTGCATGTAAGCGATGGATGATGAGCATCAGGATGATTCTCTAGTTATTTCTCTGTATATGCATCATGTTGGATGCTTGTTATGATCGGTTGTATCATGTATATGTATATGCATCATGTTGGATGCTTGTTATGATCAGTTGGATCATGTATATGTATATGCATCATGTTGGATGCTTGTTATGATCAGTTAGATCATGTATATGTATATGCATCATGTTGGATGCTTGGACCATGTATCTGTATATGTATCAGGTGGATACATTGTATGATCAGGTAGATCATGTATGTTGATATATATCATGTGGATACATTGTATGATCAGGTGGATCATGTATCTGTGTGTGTATCAGGTGGATACTTTGTATGATCAGGTGGATCATGTATGATGATATGTATCAGGTAGATACTTGGTATGCATCAAGTGGATACATTATATGATCAGGATGATCATGGATGACGAGCTTCAAGATGTTGCTCTGGATGACATGCATCAGGACGATGTAGTGATGATGATCAAGTTGATCATGTAATGTTGTACATCAGGATGATGTATGGTGAGTATCAGGTTGATACACTGTGGCCGTGGACAGGTTGTGCAGATGAGCATATAAGTATACCTGGGAGATCTGACAGGTATAGCTATGTGTTCATAACATCCTGGGATGCTCTTTTGAGGCATTGATCTGGGAGGAAATATAAGTAGGCCTGGGAGATCTGACAAGTAGAGCTGTGTGATAGTAACAGCCTGGGATGCTCTTTTGAGGCATTGTCCTATGGCATGTAAGTAGACCTGGGAGATCCGATAGGTTGGCCTGTGTGCCCATAATAAGTCCTGGGATTCTCTTTTGAGGCATTGACATTACCACATATAAGTAGACCTGGGAGATCTGATAGGTTGGGTTGTGTGCCTGTAATAAGTCCTGGGATGCTCTTTCGAGGAATTGTGGTGAGGGGTCACATATAATACATCCTAGAGATCCGGACAGGTTGTGCTAGTCGCGTAAAAGGCCTAAGATGCTCTCTAGGGTTCTTGCTAGTCAAGACACTCTTTTAAGGTTTTGTGACAGTCACATGTAAGTGGACCTGGGAGATCTTGTCGGTCGTGCTTAGACACATAAATGGCCCTGGGATACTCTTTTGAGGCATTGTGACACACAGAATAAGTCCCGAGGATTCCACAATATGGCCAATGATGATGACGACCTACAGGTAGTGGGCCTACATCCAGTATGAAAAAGGACTGGCTCTGTAGAACTTCCTAGTACAAGTAGATCGGAGATTGATTGAGATAGCAGCAACAGTGATGATGTCGATGATTCGAGGATGATGATTCACTGATGATGATCCAAAGAAGAAGACTTGTGCTAACAAATTTGTGTCGAGAAATGCCTTCCTAGTTAAGAAGGAGTGTTGATGCATATGTAATTTCGGAATGTATTTTACCCATGTATATTGTATTCCTATAGAGATGCTATTATTCCTTTATATGGAAGTGTTTGTATTCCTATAGAGATGTTATTATTCCTCTATACGGAAGTGTCGTCATTTATATTATAAGTGTCGTAACTTATACTTGATGGGTTATTAGACCACCTTGATGGGGTCAGCCCTGTATGAGTCATGTGGGTAAATGGGTTATTAGACCACCTTGATGGGTTCAGCCCTGTATGAGTCATGTGGGTAAATGGGTTATTAGACCACCATGTGTGGGGTCAGCCCGGATTAATGTAACCATGGGTTATTAGGCTAAGTTAGACAAGTCAGACCCATTGGTTTATTGGGCAGGACAGGACAAGTATAAATAGAGATTGGGAGATCTCTATTTGATCATCTCATTTTACTTAGTCTTCCATCACTCAAAAAGTGGAGCACATGTGAGGAGGAGGATTAGCTGCTAGGAGAAGACTATCTCTTGTACTTTGGTTGTATCATTTCTCTTTCTATCTCTGAGGAAGTTGCAAGGTTTTTCACCTTCTTGGTTTTCCTCGGTGAAACTCCGTGTCTCTTTTGTGCTTGCATTATTGTGTCCATGATTGATATGTTGTAGATATGCTGTACATGTTATTCTCTTAGTTAAAATCTTAGATCAGATTAAAAATTCTGAAAAACTAACATCGACGATGTCCTTGGAGATTGGCCAGCAAATCATATTGGATAATAATGGACCAGGCGGGAGCTTGGACAATAATGAACAAGGCGAGAGCTTGGACAATAAAGAAGCGGAAGAGTGCTTGGTCAACAATGAACCATAAGAGTGCTTCGACAATATTGAAAATGGAGAGGGATTGGTGTCAAAATGGAGTGTCTCCAGCGATGTTGCTCACTAGTCAAATGTTGGCCTACCATTGACAGGTAAAAGACAAAGAATATTTTTTACTTAAATTGATAAAACAAATTTATTTTGAAGTATATAATGACAAGCAATATTTCTGTGCAGCTCCCCATACAAAAATGTTATTGACATTAGAAATGGAAGGTTTTCTATTTTGCAATAAAGCCACAAAAAATGACTCCAAAAGAGAAAAAAAGGAAATAAAAAAAATACTATTGGAGGGGAAAGAGGAAAAAAGGGGGAAGAGATTACTAATGGTGAATTTGAATTTAAACATAAAAGGTCTTCATATGAGTCACGCAAGTTTTCCATTGAATTTTTGGATTTACTTCTTTCCAAATTCAATGTTGGGATTTGGTCATCTAAATGTAGTGTCAATGAGGGGAAACCACTGCTTACAAATTTTTTGGTCGCAAGCGGTAAAGATAAATCATATGAGAAAAAAAATTATTTATTTGGTTTCGAGAGAGATGTACCTACGATCAAGAAGGAAATTCATAAAAAAATATGGAGAGTGTGTGGACGGAGTTCCCAATGAAAACTTTGGAAATTAATACATCAATGATTGTTTTGGAGGGTGTCGATGGTGACAAAGCACCTCCATTTCAAAACTGTATTTTGAGTAAGCCCTTTATTGAATTGTCCCTTAGGACAGATACTGAATTGGTAAATGGACTTTGGAAGAATTTAAGTAAAATGCATGAATCTGCTGATATCAGAACCTTAAATGCCATCTCCCAGTTGAATCCTGGTTGAGTGATAGCCATCAAATGTAACCTATGATTGCCTATTTCTAGATGTAATCTATCATTGCCTATTTTAAATCATTCAATGTGTTTTCTATTTTTTCCGGAGACGTTGCTATTTTCGTATGAATGTAACATATTATTACTTCAATGTGATGCTTTTATTAAATCAATTGAAACTGTGAAATTTTGGGTGATTTTTGTATTATTCTTTGGAAATCAACATCTTCATGTATAGTTTCATGGTTGTGATCATTAACTTCATGAACAAAGTGTTGTTGTTGTTGTTATATATATAGTCACTATTCTTGTATGCAATCAGGATATCACCGCAAAAGAAACTATTGGTCCTAGGAGTAGAGAGATTGCTCTTTGGAGTTTGGATGTTATCCAACATTGGAGATTCTTCAGAACAACCTCATTTTGTCCATAATTGCTATCGTTATTATACACGCATGTTCATCCCCGAAATTATCAGTGTTTCCAGAGAGCATTTCGACGTTGTTCTGTGGTTTTCCTCGCTCGACAACATGAAAAATAAAAATTTCCTTGGTATATTTGAGTGGTTGAAAAATGAGGAATTTGTATTTATTTGGGGTCGAGAGCAATGTAAACTTAGTACTATTTATAATCACTCAATGTCTGCATACTATAATGTTGGTGAAGTACAGAACATATTATACAAAAATTCGTTCAAGGATGTACTTATCCAATATGGAGATATATATAAACAAACATACATGTTGTTTATAGATGAAGGGCAATATCAATCAACAGACAATTGCAAGGAAAACTGCTTGAAAATGCCAACTAGTTGGAAATTTGACAATTCACAAGAGAGAGATATAACTATAAAAACAATGTTGTGTTGTCTGTTGAATTATCTCGGGCCTCATTCAAAAATGGGGCGTTGGTTAAACACGTTGAATTTGAAATGACCATCACATTATACAAAAAAAATTCATTTGGTGATTTGTATATTTTTTACAACTCCTACATTTAATTGATGTAAGTTTTATTGCACAGTTCTTATATTATTTATGGACATTGGACATCGTAACATGTATCTGGTAATGTGTTTCAAAAATTGTTGAACATGAAAGCAATATACTTAGAAACATTGAACCAAAATATTTTATTGACTAGGTTGTGTGTGTGTGGTTTTTGTTTGCATATAGTACTAGAAGATTTGTTTCTAGTAAACAATTGATAATTTTGTATTTCAATGGTGTTTTGTTACACGCATTGCATAGAAAATAGAAACCCAAATTGCGACGACCACCGAACTTCAAAACATCAACAAAGTATTATTTTATACGGCCAAGCTTAAGGGAATTTTTTGAAAAATGCTTTAGTATTTTTGAGTTTGGTGTGTGGACATATGCTCAACGAAAAAACATTGACAAGTTTTTTCCTAGATTATTAGAAAGAATAGGATTGAAAAGGGAACTATTTAGATTAATTTTAACACAGGAACATTTTTCTTCCGTAGCCAGAGAGGGTTTTCAGGGTGATGGAAATCCTTTTGTATTTCGCAAGCCTTTGAGTATAGTTTGGGACACTTTGATCCATGGTTGGGATCGGACAAATACTGTGATTGTCAATGACTCCCAAGAAAAACATGTTTATAACGAGGAAGGAAACTATATTATAACAAAACCTTATACTTACGACAATGTCAAGGACACATTTTTGTTAGATTGATTATGCTCTTGCTTGCAGCAGCTGAATGGTGTGAGCAATGTGAGGCCAATTGTGAATAAAATGAAAGTATTTTGTTAAATAATACACTTGAACGTTTGTTTTTACTAGAATGTTCAATTTCACTGTGATTATAATTCTTGTAAAGTGTTGAGTTTAGTTTCTGAAAATGCAAAATCAGAGTTTGAAATTGCTAAAGTATTGGATGTGTAAAAAGTAGCCTTCCAAAATGGCAAGTGGAAATTTTCCCTTGGCAAATCAGATGAATGGGGGAACCATCGAAGGAGAGAAATGTAGAAACTCTGTACTTGGAGAATTGTAATGTTTTACAATCTTAAAAAAATTTCAGTTAGTTTCTCTTTTCCTTTCTTTTGTTGTGTATAAATTTTCCTTGATTCATTTTGGTTTTTCATACATACATCTAGTACCTTTGTTTAAATTGTATTGTCAAATCCTAAAACATATAAATCTGTGTGCTTGATTTATCATTCATATGATTTATATGCAGGTTATGCATCAGTAAATTTCTTTACTTGATTCATATTGTTTCACATTCTACAATTACATAACAGAAATTATCATCATATTAAGTTAATTTGCTAAGTTAAGTTATTAAGCATCTAATTAACAACTTGTTAACTAGGCTTATGTCTATCATTCTAAGAACATACAGGAGTCATCCATCCATCAATGAGGTTGTGACATGGTGTTCTTGGTTATCAGTCTGTGAAATGGTGTTCTATGGAATTGTTGCTAGTCCTCTACTTTGTAGGTTAATAATTCTTTGTTGTACTCTAGCAACACTATCAATAGAATTTTTCAGTATTTGTTCAAGTGAAATGGGTCCTCTAGTAGGTGATATGATAAGGATATCCCTTCTATTTTCCTACTGAGGTGCAGGTGTACCAGGAATTATAGCTGGTTGTGGGACTATTTTCCGTTCAGAGGTAGATGCCTATGACTGGCTACGAGTGACAACCGATGATGTTCTTGCTGGAGGAGGTTTATGGGTATTTTGTTTAGGAAAATTTTATTTCAGGCCCTCCTTCTAGTGCCATTTGTTCAGGCCTCGAGTGTGTATGTGCTGGAATGGGTTCCAAAGCTATCAATAGAGGGACAAAACCCAGCCAGAGGCTTCAAATAATCCTACATAAGTATTACCCAATCCTCGAGCTGTTTGGGATGGTGATCTCCCACAGATACAAAGGCCTCTGTTGGAACTTGTGGTTTTGATCCTAAATGGATCTGTCTTCCAATGAAGGAAAACAAAGTGTGTTGAGTCTGAAACAAATCTACCTAGGAAGGAAAATCTAAGCTAAGTTAGACCTACTCTAAAGGGTGCCTTGTTTAAATGGAGATTAACTTGATGTGAAAATAAATAAGTACATTCATCCACTTAACAGAAATGTGAAGAAGATCAATTCCTTATTTGCTTAAGTTACAATCAATCAATTAAAATTAACTAAATGCAATATTAAGTGTTTAAGCTCATTCAAGATTAACATATAACCAATATGTCAATTGAAAAATTAACATAGATTATAATTTACTGTAAATCATTTGTAGAAATCGATAAATATTTTAGTTGAATAAATTCAATTAAAACATAATGCATACACAGATCTAACATAAGGAAAAATCCAAATTAACAATCTCTGCCTGAAATAATATTTGCAAAGGATTAAATAGCATAGATAATAACCTGAAGTAGAAATCAATATTTACCAAAGAAATTTGATCAATGCACAAAAGACGATGCAAGAGAATAACTTTACTGTATTAATGAAATTTTGTAAGAAATTACAAGCTCAGCATAAAATAGAGCATCTCCGTTCTTCTTCTGTCGATTTCTACCCCAAAAATGATCATCCCTTGCCTAAGAGAGATCTACCCCTTAAATAATAAATTACAAAAATAATGCAAAAGATAAATTCCCCTTAAACAGGGATTACAAAATTAGAATATTCTATTTAGTGAGGGAATCTACCCACTTATCCCAAACTTATATCAATTCATCTATATCTGGATAATGAGGAGATTCGAGCCCCAGGTGGGCATCACACATGAATCCTTCAATCTCATTTTTGTCTACTTTATGCCATGTGTGGATAAACATATAGAACTTGGCCTCCAAGGAAACAAGTTGCTTAATCAACCAATGGCATGTCTTCAATTTGGATATGCTCAATCTGCAGGATTTTCTCCTTAACTTGATCACAACGGGCTTCGACCTGTTCTATCATCAATTTTGGAGGATCTGCCCCCTCGATGAGCCCCATTGCAGGGAATGTCAGTATCTCCATGATATTGTTTGAGGCATACCATCTTCTTCTGCAAAAGGCTTGAGTCTGGTTGATAGTATCTTTTACCATGTCAATAACATTCTCCGAAGCTCACACAAAAGTTCAGATCCTTCTGAATTTGAGGTTGTCCAACTCAGGGATATCAGCTGGCTTATCTTCAATATATTTCTACCAATCCATGACGTCTTCTATAGCTTTAGAAGCCTGTTTTGTTTTCTCTACTTGCTGGCCCAAGGTGCCAGCCATTTTGTCAAAGACAATGTAAGTCTCATGGATTTAACCCAAGGTAGTAAATAGCTTATCTAGAAGCTGATGATGCTCTAGGTTGACTTGATTGGCTAGGTCCTTGAACTCTTGTTGTGAAAACCTAGAAAACGCAGAGGAGGTTGCACTTGCAGTTGCATCCTTTAGCTGTTGTTCAAGAACATCTATCTTTTTAGCATTGGCAGTGTCCAAAGCTTCAGCATCTTACAATTGGACTTGAAGAGAAGCAAACTGTTCTTGAAGGTTTTCAATCTTATTTTCAAATTCTTTTCTCAGTTCACGAATGTCAGCTTCATGTTCTTCATTGGCCTTAACTAGCGGCTCTTGAAGTTTCTTGAGCTCCTCCTTCTTGACATCAATTTCTTTATTCAATGTGATTACTGAATCAAAATTGGCACCTGCAAAAGCACCCATGGTAGCAGCAATATCCAGTGCTTCTTGTTGTATGTCATCTGATTGCTTGGCCCAAATGATTTGATTAGGGAAGGGGTCCTGCAACACATCCTGATCTCTACCTATTTTGTTACCCGACTTCACCACTGCCTTAGCCTTTTTTCTATAGAAATAATATCCAAGGGAGGTTACAATATCTTCCTCATAAGTAGCTACCAATTTAGTGGAAGATGCAGCCACATCTCCTCTTGCAATTATTGGGGTTGTCTAAGTAACAGTGGTATTATGTATTGTCATAGTAATCTGAGAGGTGTTTAGTGGAGAAGGGATAACGTCAGGGACTTAGGGTAAAGAGGTTGGAGTAGGGATTGAAGTAAAAACTTCAGGAAGTGAAAAAGATGCACCAAAAACTAATGGTGCAGATGGCACAACCGGGATTTGGACATCATTGGATGGTGGTGATGAAATAGATGATGGTGGTTGCAGAGAGATAGTTGAAGACTGGATCTCTGCAACTATTGATTGTGGAATGGAAAGTGGAACTGATAGGGTTGGAGATGGAACAGTAATGGAAGTTATTGCATGAAATAACTAGGATATGGTGGATGGTGTTGTTACCCCAGAGGATAAAATGGAAAGAGCTTGAATGGATGAAAGTAAGAGTGTTGAAGTTGTGGTATCAACAACAGTAGTGGTTTCAAGAGATTGTTGATCTAGGAAAAGATCATCCATGACTATGGCATCCAAAATATCTATGATTTCTTAAGAACTTTCAGTTTCTTCCTGCACCATAGTCACAAAAGGAAGTGTTTCATCTCCCACATCACTGTCCTCAATAGTAAGAGTAGGAATCTCAGAGGCAGAACTTTGAATTTTCTATCTTTTAGTTGGTTTACTCACAACAATCACTTGAACATCACTAATCAGGTTGGGTGTAGCAGCCACTTGAATATCAGTATAGGGTTTGGGTACTGCAACCACTTGGGTATCCAGCACCGAAGACTTCATCTGTGCTAATTTATGCTTGAATTGCTGAGATGTATGCATTAAGATCTCTAATTCTGCAGCAGTTTTCAACTTTGGAGTATCCTCCACAAGGCCTTTGCCTTTGTCTCCATCCAGGTAGGTCAGCAACAATGGAGCACTGGCTTTGTTAGCTTCCTTTTCTTCCCTATCTTTTCTTGTTTGCTCATCAAGCTTGAGTTCCATGCTTCTGTATCTCAAAACCTTGGTTTTAAGCTCTCGCTGATATTGAAAGATATGGCCTTGTTCTTCTTTGCTATTTTCCCTCAGCAGGACTTCAGAGAAAATATTAACTCCCTGATAAATAGAGTCATCAGGGATGTGTTGATGTGTATAACCAATCCTCATATGCGCCTATTTGAAATGAGCCTCCAGAAATCCTTTGGGGTCAGGACTTCTTTTGGGAGAAAATCCCAAGTTCAAAGAAACAATCATGTCTCCCAGTGTTGCATCCCAAGTTGAAATTGGGATAACCAAATGCCCGAGGTTTAAAGGGAACTTAGGCCATCCCTTCCTTTTGGGACCAATGAGATTAAGGTAGACACCATCTGTAACAGTCTGATAAGATATCTCCTCAAGTAACAGTCTGTCAAGGACAACTCTTTGTAGAAAATGTACAGGACTGCTTCCCCAAACTCTAATGTAAGCAAAGGCTTCTTTCACATACCAGTCACCCAATGTATGGATGAGAGTTCTGGCATCAAGAGAAAAGGAAGGGGCATCTTTCTTGAAAATCTACTGGTAAATTGCACCAAATAAATGGTCATAGATGTCATAGAGCAAGGGAACAAAATTGCTTTCCCAGAAGGCAGAACAATAAATATCAAAAGGGGGTGAGGACTTAGTCCAAATCCACCCCATGGTAGGATACTGAAACTCTGTACAGAAAACATCAATTACAAATGCAGAGAAAAAGAAGTATGGCTTCCTTGTAGCTGTTGTTTTCTGATATTTCTCAATGGCTATCTTTAACTCTGCTGATAAAATTGAAGCCCAAGGGAATGACTTCCCCATTGTTAGGACATGATGGGCGATAGGAGCCCATTCAGCTTTGAATACTGAACAATTAGGGAGACCATAAAGTCTGCAGAGCATGGATACTAGAAGAGAATAAGGCTCTTGGAACTAGGAAATTGGGTATAAATTATCATCCCTGGGCATGAAATTTGACGGGTTGTGCATCCAAGACTTCAACATTTCATTGAAATTGTACCTAGTCTTTGACGACTCAAGGAATGCAACATTGAGGGGTTGAACAGCTGGTCTTAGGGCATAATCTGTGGTAAAAACCTCAGAGCGAAAAGGTAGCCAATTAAGACCCTACGCTATCATTGAAAGAGTGGTCTTTAGGGTTAGTATGGTCTATAATCCACTTAACTACATCAGTGTAGGAAAGGATAGCAGGTCTGGCAACTATAGCGTGGAGTTGTGAATCCCTAATATTTTCATAGGTAGGGAGGTCACTCTGAATATCAGTTAGGTTGTCATTGTCAAATGTGGAGTAAATTTTGGATGAATCCATTTGGTATGTCTCAGAAACCTTATCGTTGGTGTCGGCAACGATGTCGAAGTTTGGGTCTTTGTTCAAAAGATCTTTCTGAGGAGTTTTACAGTGAGTGTTGCGAGACATGTTTGAAAAAATGGAGAAATCTGATAAATAAATAAACACCATATGAAAAAAAATTCAAAATAGCAAAAAACCTTGAACAATTGAATAAGAAAATGACACGAAGCCAACCTGGGCAAGATGGAAAAAATGGCAAAAATGACCCCCGGTAAAAAGTCGCGAAAACGACCCCTGGTAAAAATTCACGGAAATGACCCCTAGTAAAAACTCGTGAAAATGACCCCTGGTAAAAACTCATAGTAAAATCTGCACAAATGGCGAAAACGACCCCTGGTAAAAACTAGCAGTAAAATCCACACATCAGGCAATTTTCGAAAATGAAAAATGATAAAAGAAAACAAAAACAAAATCAATATATTTATTAATTCCATCGGGTTACATATGGGCCGTAAGATTAAGACAAATCAACGGCTGAGATCTAATTTGGGCAATGTGGAAGACAAGTTGCGGGGGTTTAATTTTTCGAAAATATATACAACGTTCCCACAATCCGCAATTGCGGGTTTCGGGACCACAACTCCAAATAAAAACAAAACAAAGGGTCATCACTTCCTATGATGTCAGTTCTCTCTTTGAGGCTCACACGTGTGACATTTTGCCATTACAAAATAGAGATCAATTCATGTATAACGAGAATGGTCAAGACCGAAAAAATATAAATAACAAGAAGGGTCGGCCGATTCTTCGTTTAGTAGATCATTGTGAACAACAATATCGAGCAATTCACCTGTATCCAAACTAGTGAACACAAGAAGGATCAGACGACCCTTCTGGCAGTCTAGAACTAGTATAAAAATAATTTAATGCGCAAAAGAAGGGTCAACTGCCCCTTCATTCATAATGGAATTGTGCAAATATTCAACCTACGAAGTATAGGCTATCAATTCATGTATATCTTGAATGGTGAAGACTGTGAAAATACTAATCGCAAGAAGGGTCGGTCAACCCTTCATTTAATCTGGAAAAAATGGCGAAAACAACCCCTGGTAAAAACTCACAGTAAAATCCACACAACAGATAAATTAACGTTTCCATCTATTCAATGCATGTAAATTCTATTTTTAATACCAGAAATCTTATCAAATTATCGGGTGGCCTGCATATACTTTTGTCCAATTTTAAGTCTTAGCTCATTTGATCTCATGGAGGAAAAATATACCATTGGAAGTGGGAATTGTTCTTTCATGCATTGGAGCAAGCTTAAACCCCTAGATTTGCTTATATATCAAATATTCAAAATGATTATAACTTTGTTCGATATTTGTCATGTGACTTTGCATTGTAACTCTCTTACCTGATTCTTTGAAGTTTTCTTTGAGCTAGTTGTTAAGTTATTGCATCCGTTTTGTTGGACTTGGTCGCAGATAGAATGTGTAGTCAACAAGGTGCTAGAGTCTATTTGAGTCTATCTAAATTAACCCCTTGACCTCAACCAAGGGGGAAAGGGGGAAACCGAATCATACAACACTTAGATCCCTGTGCATTCCATTTTTTCTATTATCTATCCTTTCCTATCAGTCTTGCACCTCTAGCGATAAAGGAATTTCTCTGAGCCATCCATCTTGCATGATCGATCTGGTACCGTTGATATTCTTCCAAGCTTAGCCCCACGGCCTTCCACAGTCTTCAATCTCTCAAACGCCGCCTTCCTCTCACCTTAGATCTGCGTAGTTATTATCAATTGTCTTTATGGCCCCTTTCTACATCCTTGCCGTCCAAAGGTGTGGCCTTTACCGGGGTTCACAAATTTGGAACGTGCCGATACTCCATGCATGTTCAATCTGTGAACTAAACCTCCGCCACTAATGCCTTTACCCGCTAGATCTACACCGTCGAAACATGCAGTCCCTAACAAAACTTCACAAATCTGAAAAGTCCATTTCCCTGCACATCTCAAATCACCGAAGTACCTGTCGTCCGTAGATCTCTCCTTCCGCCCATCGATATAATTTACTACTTGCTCACAGGCTAGCAACACTCCGCCCACCCTTAAACCGTCCTATCTTACTTTAGTGAACAATGCTTGTGGCCATCGATCTCCGTCAGATTGCAACACTCACACATTCTATGTCATCACTTCCTGTCGTGTCAGTTCTCTCTTTGAGGCTCACACGTGTGAGATTTTGGCCTACCAAAACAGAGAAGGGTCGACGGATCCTTTGTTTAGTAGATAATTGTGAACACCAATATCCAACAATTCACCTGTATCCAAACTGGTTAACACAAGAAGGATCGGATGACCCTTCTGGCAGTCTAGAACAAGTATGAAAATAATATTGTGAATAAGAAAGAATGACTGCCCCTTCATTTATGAGGGAATTGTGCAGATATTCAACATAGAAAGGATAGGATGTCAATTCATATATATCTAGAATGGTGAAGACTGGAAAAATACTAAGGACAAGAAGGGTCGACCGACCCTTCATTTATGCTATAACAAATGGCGAAAAGGACCCCTGGTAAAAACTCACAGTAAAATCCACACTATAGGTAATTTTCGAAGACGAAAAATAATAAAAGGAAACAGAAAAAAAATCAACATATTTATTAATTCCGTAGGGTTAAATCTGGGCCGTAATATTAAGACAAATCGATGGTTGAGATCTAATATATGTAATGCGGAATATGTGTTGCGTGGGTTTATTTTTTGAAAATATATACAACGATCCCGCAATCTACAATCCGCATTTACAGGTTGCAGGACTAAAACTCGAAATAAAAACAAACCTGACTTTCCACAATCTGCAATCCACATTGCAGGTTGTGGGTTTCGGAAACGCATGTCGCAAATCCATTATTCAAACACTTTCTACAAGCTATAGCATGATATTATGGTGCGTGCATTTTTCTCAAACCATGAATTATGGAGGGCATTCTCTCAGAGCATTTTTTACTACTTTTTCAATACTTTGTTAATTTCGAAAGTTTCACAAACTTGTCATACTTTTTCAGAATGGTATCAGATAGCACTAGAACACCATCATGTCTCTTTCTAGCCGCATCACACATTCTAGGTCATCATAGATGCCATGTCATTATACATTCCATGCCATCACTTCCTATCGTGTGAGATGTTGGCCTGCCAAAATAGAGATCAATTCATGTATAACCAGAATGGTCAAGATTGGAAAAATATAAATCACAAGAAGGGTTGGTCGACCCTTCCTTTAGTAGATAATTGTGAACACCAATATCCAACAATTCACCTGTATCCAGACTGGTGAACACAAGAAGGATCAAATGACCCTTCTGGTAGTCTAGAACTAGTATGAAAATAATATTGGGCAGAAGAAGGGTTGGACACCCCTTCATTTATGAGGGAATTGTGAAAATATTCAACCTAGGAAGTATAGGCTATCAATTCATGTATATAATGAATGGTGAAGACTGTAAAACTACTAAGCACAAGAAGGGTCAATCGACCCTTCATTTAAAAGAGAAATGAAATTTTTTTTAACCTATGAAGGTTGGGACAATATTTCCCCACTACCAGCTTCCGCAGAATATGGTAGAGATCGAGACATTGCCTATGTTATAACATGTAAACAATATTTATCCCTACTTTCGACTGTCGACAAGATGGATCGGCCACCCCTTCTCTTAGTAGATAATTGTGAACACCAATAAACGACAATTCACCTATATTCACAATGGTGAACACAAGAAGGATCGAACCACCCTTCCTGCAGTCTAGAACTATTCTGAAAATAATATTGGGCAGAAGAAGGGTTGGATTCCCCTTCATTCATTTATCTCTAGCCTCATTCAAAAATGGGGTGCTGGTTAATGACATTCAACTTCAAATGAAAACAAACCAAATTTTCTACAATCCACATTGAGGGTTGCGGAAATGCATGTCGCAAATCCATTATTCAAATAGTTCCCACAATCCGCATTGTAGGTTGCGTAAAGGAAGAACGCAAACATTTACAATACTCTTTCCACAATCCATAATTGTGGGTTGTGGGCATCAAATCCCCGATTATTGGAAAACATTTACAACCAAAAACTAGAATGGTCAATAATGGAAAAATACCAAGGCTAGGTGGTCATTTCATGTATAACCAAAATGGTCAATAATGGAAACATCCTAAGCACAAGAAGGGTCGTCCAACCCTTCATTTAGTAGATAATTGAGAACACTGATATCCAGCAATTCACCTGTATCTAGAATGGTGAGCACAAGAAGGATCAGACAACCCTTCCTGCAGTCTAGAACTAGTATGGAAATAATACTAGGCAAATCGCATGAATGGGGGGGACCATCGAAGGAGAGAACTAGAGACACTCCATACTTGGAGACTTGTAATGTTTTACAATCTTTAAAGAATTTCAGTTAGTTTCTATTTTACTTTCTTTTGTTATATGAATCAAATTTCCTTGATTCATTTTGGTTTTTCATATATACATCTACTCACTCCATTTTGTATTGTTAAAACATAAAACATATAAATATGTGTGCTTGATTTATCATTCATATGATTTATATGCAGGTTATGCACCAGACTATTTTTTTTCTTGATTCATATTGTTTCACATTTTGCAATCACAGCGCAGTCATTATCATCATAATTTAATTTGTTAATTAGCTCATCATTGATAGGACAGTCACATTCTTTTTAATCCTTTGAATAAAATAACACAGAAATATTTACTCTTGAAAATATGCATCAACTCTGTTCAGGAATATTATTTCAAAATTGAAGGGATCAATACAAAATGAGTATAATATCTTCACGATTTCCAACCCTTACTACATTTCCAAAAAAATATATAATCCTTTGAATAAAATAACACCGGAATCTTTAGTCTTGAAAATATGCATCAACTCTACTCGACCATATTTATTCAAAATTGAAGGGCTCAATACAAAACAAATATCTCTTCACGGGTTCCAACACTTACTACATTGCTAAAAATTGTCTTTTATACATTGTAAAACGTCTCGGGGTAAAACCCCAACTGCTTCATAACTAAAAATAGAAAATTATAAACTAACTATTACATTCCATTTTGGTCAAAATTTATACAATTTCCAAAATTTCTCAGAATATAACATTTGATGTCTTTCTATTGGCTGTAGCTACTGAAAGGGCTTCTTTCTCGAATAGTAGTCTTCAAGTGTGCAAGGTGTACTTCATTTTCCCATATCTCTCCACTGTCTTCCATTGCTCTGTATAAGGTACCTCATAACTAGTCATCTCCTCGACCAGAACATTCATCTCTATCTACACTACAATGGAAGTTGGAGGAATCTTTTCAGCTATCATAGCCAGCTGGTTTAGAATTTCAAAGTCAAGGGAGAGTTTCTTCAGTAGAATTTTCCCTGTTAGAACATGAGTAAAACCTTGAAATTGCTCATGGTTCATCTTGATGTTATATAGTAAATCCTTATAATTGTCTTGGGAAATTAATTCATTATTTTCATCACAAAAAGAAGGCAGTCCCTTTTGTATTACCTTTTCAAATCCCTTTTTGACCGCTTCAACCTGTTCCTTCATCTATTCTGCACTAGCATGAACATTCTGAATGTGAGAATGTTTTCCAAGGACTCTCCTAGCCCAAGTTATGACTGTTACCTTGTTTTCGATAGCCATTGCTTTCAGATCACCTTCTGTCAGAGTATTTAAGAAACTTATGGTACCCTGGGCTGTATCTTTTGGTATCTTATCTAAAACTTCTCTCATTGCTTTACAGCTTTGTAAGAGATCATTTTCTATGTCTTCGTTTGTCTTCATAAAATCTAAATAAGGCCTCAATTTTGCAGCCTTATCGATGATTGAATCCCAAATCAAACACTTTGCACCTTGCAATGCTAGTTGTCTTGTCACTTGGTCTATCATCCTCTGATTTCTGCCTACCAAATCTTTTTTGTTTTATGTTAAGGCTTTTATTTCATTTTCCTTTTTCTGATTTTCCTCTTCTAGTATTTGTTTTTCTTCTTTTAGTTCTATGATCTCCACCTCTTTCAAGCTAACTTGGGACCTAGCTTGAACTATATCATCTGTGCTTGCTTCTTTGTTGCCTTGATATGTTATTTGCTTCTCTTGTGTTGTATTTTCCGATTTGGCCTTTAGATTTTCAATTTCAGTCTTAAGACTCGATCTATATTTCTCCTAACTTTCCTCTTTTTCCTCAAAATTGAGCAATTTAGCAAGACAGACATCCAATTCTCGAGATAAAGTTTATTTTTCTTGTTCCAACACAGTAAATTCAGAGCTTGAATTATCCGAGTTGTTGGAATTCTAACCTTTTGCTGAAGTAATTGGATATTCTTTTCTTTCTCAGCTAAAATAATTTTACTTGCCTCCCCTCTATTTGGTTCATCACTGCTATTCACTAGGTCATCTTCTAATCTTATTATTTGCAGCTGATGAACTTTGTTCTCTGTTTTCTCTTTCCTCAAGTGGATTTGCATCCTGTTCACTGTTTTTTGTAGTTTTGCCACTGTTAAAGTAGATTTCATCATATCAACATAAATCACCTCTCCAGACTGTCTGTGTAGGTGAATTTTATTAGGGATTGTTATCTTTTGCAAATTCAATTTCATTTCTGTGACTTTATCATCAAACAATACGGCCAAATTCAAAGTATTTTTGTTTGGATCTTTGCTAGTCATCAGAGTAATTTTTGAATCAACAACATTCCTGACTTCTGGAAACAACATATGCATTGCTTCTGCTGTTGCTTGTCTATCTTTTCCATATTTTACACATATTTCATCTCTTGAATGAAATTTTCTAGAATCACCTGCAACTCTTGCCTCGTCAAATTCGTATTCCTGTACTTGAATTCCTGGCCCTTAGTATTTTTCTTTCTTCATTCCCTTTTCTTTGTTAGATACAACTACTTCATCTTGCTGGCTTGATTTTAATCTTTTGGCTTCTCTTTCTTCATCCACCTACATATCAGTACTTTCATAAAAACTTCTTTTACTTGTTGCTTCAACCTTTCTTGGGGTACGTACCATATCAGGTACCAACTCAGCTAAAACTTTATCCAAGTTAGAAGGATTAACGTTTGAACTTCCCAAAACTTCTGTGTATGATTCATATTGTAGTAAATTTTCCATCTTCGCCAATCCTTCAACCTCTTGGTGATCAAAGGATTTATTTTTGTTCTCTTTCCTTTTGTCTGAAATAACATGACAAGGATCATAATTAATAGTTGTCTCTTTCCTAAAACTCAGTGCTTCTAAATGTTTTTGTACAAAAGGGAGAGAATTCTTGTTCTTGATGATAAAAGGACCAATTTTTAAAGGGAACTTTATATCTGTAGCTTTCTTGAAATGTAGAAAATGGTCATTTTCTACTGTCAATTTTTGTCTGATAAACTCCAAAGCAAAAAATCTCGGAGTAAAAAAGGCTGGTAGAATATAGGGCTCCTTAACAAATCCATAAATTCTGATTGTTGTATCTTGCTTCCCTAAAAATCAATCTCCAATTGCTTTTTTGGGGATTAATTGCATCAGGGTATTCATCTCTAATAATACTCTAGGAAAATTTTATCCAAACATCAATCTGTATACTTCTGATAAAATAAAATTCATAAAATTAAACATACTATCTTCCACTGTTTCTGACAACACAGACTGTGGGAAATGTAAATCTTTTCGACTGCTAAACAAGAGCATTTTCATTAGGTGTGTCTCGAATCTAAAATGTCTCGAAGTGTGGAAATTCACTATCTGAGAGTGGATGTTCCGATCTAAGAATTCATCAAATTTAAGGCAAGGTACTTGACTATAATCTATTTCTGGTCTACCAACACTCAATCTAGAAAGAAAACTTAAGTGGACCTCCGTGACCATGGAATCATCATCAAACCCTAAAAACTGTGAAATGAGTGACAAAACTAACTGTGAATTTTCATCAAAGCAATTAATGTCAAGTGGATAGGGGGTGCTATCAATGGCAAGGCCAGGTTTCACACAACTGGTCATGAAGGTTTGTTTGGTATCAGGGGATGACTCTCTGTACTGGCTAACTAGGGCTTCTTCGGAAAAATCTTTTTGGTGGTGGGAGAAAAATAGGGGTACTACTAGAGCTTTCCTAATGGTAGACACATTTACATGGCAAAGAATTTTCTTTCATGATGAATTCATAATGACTCTTTAACTCTGACAATAATCTACTACACACCATGAAATGAATTTTGGAAACCCTGAAGGTTGTTCGGGACAGAAATGGCTAAAACAGGACTTATAAACATTGTGCACATCCAAATTTTGTTTATATAAACCCTCCAACTTGCTTTTGATTTCTGAAACTGAGAATTTAACCATTATGGGGTCACAAATGTCACTATCTCTGTCCACTAAGGTTTCTCCTATCCTCATAGTTTCAATGTTCTGACAGATGGTTTCACTACTTCCTTCCATTATGTAAACAATTCTAGTTACTTTCACGAGTTAAGAGGACCTACCTGGCACGGACAGGTTGAATAAACTATGCTCTGTCGCTTTCGAGCAGCACAGATATGTTCCAATCCTCTGCCGTTCACAACACAAAAGTCAATTTTTGATGTGCCCTTCTCTTTTATACACCACCGAAGGTGGTTTCACAACGCTGGATGGTGGTTTTCCTTACCGCTTTCTTTGATTGTAGAATGATGTGGAGAAGACATGCGTACAGCCGTATGGTATTCTGCAACCACTCAGACCTCCATTACGTCGGGTATGTTGGTGGCGCGGAAAGATTATGGACCATCGATCTAACCTCCCTTTATCGAATATTCATTGATCTAACCGCCCTTTTATCATTCTCCCATGAGGTACGGCGGGAATTTTCCCAAGGCCAACTGAACTAGTTTTCCAACACTTGGTCATTTCTAATATTTTCTCCAAGGTTGATCCTGAAACCTATTTTGGCAGACTTATAACTTTCTCCTCAGAAATGATTAAGGAAAACTAAGACCATGAATAGATAGCCACTTCAACAAGATATAGCATGATATGATGGTGTGTGCATTTTTCTCAAACCATGAATTATGGTGGGCATTCTCTCATAGCAGTTTTTTCTACTTTTTCCATACTTAGTCAATTTCCAAAGTTTCACAAACTTGTCGTACTTTTCCAAAATGATGTCATATTGAGACACTGACTTAATGATAGCACTAGAACACCATCATGTGTCTTTCTAGCCTCATCACACATTCCATATCATCATACATGCCATGTCATCGATTCCTTTGTGTCAGTTCTCTCTTCGAGGCTCACACGTGTGAGATTTTGGCCTGCCAAAATAGAGATCAATTCATGTATAACTAGAATGGTCAAGACTGGAAACATACAAATCACAAGAAGGGTCGGCCGACCCTTCATTTAGTAGATAATTGTGAACACAAATATCTAGCAATTCACCTGTATCCAGACTGGTGAACACAAGAAGGATTGGATGACCCTTCTTGCAGTCTAGAACTAGTATGAAAATAATATTGGGAAGAAGAAGGGTCGATCGCCCCTTCATTTATGAGGGAATTGTGCAAATATTTAACCTATGAAGTATAGGTTGTCAATTCATGTATATCTTGAATGGTGAAGACTGCAAAAATACTAACCACAAGAAGGGTCGACAGACCCTTCATTTAAAAGAGAAATGAAAAAATATTTAATCTCTGAAGGTTGGGACGACAATTCCCCACTACTAACTTCCGCAGTATATGGTAGGGATCGGGACATTGCCTAATTTATAACATCTAAACAATATTTCTTCGGACTTCCGACTGCTAACAAGAAGGATCGGTCGCCCCTTCTTTTAGTAGATAATTGAGAACACCAATATCTGACAATTTACCTGTATCCAGAATGGTGAACACACGAAGGATTGAACAACCCTTCTTGCAGTCTAGAACTATTATGAAAATACTAGTGGGCAGAAAAAGGATTGTCCGACCCTTCATTCATTTATCTCGAGCCTCATTCGAAATGGGGTGTTGGTTAATAAAATTCAACTTGAAATGACCATCATATTATACAGACACCGATTCATTTGATAATTTGTATATTTTTTACGACTTCAAATTGCCATCATAATTATCATATCGGAACACACCAAAATCCAATTTCAAAAGTGGCAATATAAAAAGAAAAAGTATGGTTTTGGAAACTGGCTTTGGCACTTTTGGAAACGGATTTGGCTCTTTAGGAACCGATTTTGTCACTTTTGGAACCTTCATTTGGCACTTTCAGAATCAGTTTTGGCACTTTTGGAATCGGTTTTGGCACTTTCGGAACCGGTTTTCGCACTTTTGGAACTGGTTTTGGCACTTTTAGAACCGGTTTCGGCACTTTTGGAACTGGTTTTGGCACTTTTGGAACCTTGAATTGGCACTTTCGGAACCGGTTTTGGCACTTTCAGAACCGGATTTGGCACTTTTGGAACCGGTTTTGGCACTTTTGGAACTCGAATTTGGCACTTTTGGAACCGAATTTTGCTTGATTTTGGGGTTTATAAAGGCTATTTTTGACCCGTGTTCAAAGTGACTTGGACTAGAATAAGTCCAAATTTAATGAAATTGGCTTTTAATGATTGTTAAAACCACAACAATTTAATTTGCTTATACCAATTTTGGGTATGTTACACCAATACTGGTGCCACCAACACCCAGTACCCTCACTCTCTATAGACAATACTACTGTTGTTAGTATCAGGTAGTTCCCTACCAGCTGGTACAGAACACCTTTGTGTTGAAACACACTCTATGGCCATAGAGATTTTCAACCAAAATTGGACTAAGTTATGATCATCTACAAGTAGATACCTCTAGAAGAGTCTCTACATTTTTTTCTTTTAATTTTTGTTTTTACATTTCCTTCTTTTAATTTTTGTTTTATTCATTTTCATTCTTATTTCATTTTTTATGTTTATCTTCTTTAACTCTCTTTGGTTATCTTATATATTTTTCTATTTAAAGACCAAGACCCCTCATACATTGGTTAGCTACATAGTTCAGATTTAAACACATAGCAATGTCAATTACACACTTTCACTATTTACAATACTTAGCCACATACATACAATAAATAAGATGTTATTATTGCCATGTTGAATAAGATTTACTTTGTAAAAGTGTAGCTCTTCATTTTCAAAATGAAGAAATAGGAAGTTATTAAATTAATTTTATTATACCCACAATGAGGGGCATTACAATATCCATGTTATTTTGATATTATTTTAAGAATGTTTTTAAAACTAAAATCGATAATAAAATACTATACAATTTTTCATATCAATTTTTAAATATAAAACTTATGTTCAAAATGTAAATGTCATTTACTAACCTATAAAGAGTAGCAATGTTTCTAGTTAGAATTAATCATTGCACAAAGAGTAGAACTCAAGTACTTTTAGAAACAAATAAAAAGTAATTAAAAAATCAATGTGGGATGTGTAAATTTTCTAGCTTGAAATGTAAATTCTTTTGGACATGTAAAAAATTTAAAAAAAAATACACCTCAATAAATTAGATGCATCTCAGTGCTTCATAGATCTAGATTTAAAATGGATCTATGCAGGTATAACAATGAAAGTAAGTTATATATGTTATACGTATATTTTATATTAGATTAAATTAAAAAGTGGATGAATTCAACTAATTTTACTACAATTTATTCTTTTAAGTTTGAAAGAAATTTTGTTTGAAGTTATAGTTCCACCTAACTAATGTTGATGATGATTCTTTTTCTTTAAAATGTTAACCCATTTTACAAAGACATAAATAATAAAAATTTCAAAAATGAATCTCGATCCAAACCAAATTTACTTTACCAAAAAAAAATTAAATTTATTCCTTCATAAAAATTCCCAACTCTCTAAATATATCAAACATAAAAATACTATTTTAAATTGGACAAACTACACTAATATGAAATTGAAAATTTCTTCTCTTCCTGTGAAGATTCAAAACTATTACTAGTATTTCTATCTATAAAGATTTTAGAGAATTCTCAATATATGAGTACACTCAATGGACTGAAGTTGTGATGGACAAAAGACCTTCCAAGTTCCAACAACCTTGTTGGCACCTATAAATTTTTTGCACAAGTCCTAAGAGAAGGGCTGACTCCATTGGGGAATTCCTTGAAGAGATGGTTAAAACTCCCTCCCTAGTCATGTCCAGGTTGCTAAGGCTAGGAAAACGGCTCAGATGGAAAGGAGATAATGAGAAAAATGAAGGGTTTGGGCACATTAGGCATAAGGAGGTAGCCTAAATAATCAAAAATTGCTAAAAAGACCAATAATATATAGTCCGAAAGAAAATAAAGTGGAAGATAAAGCTCAGACAGGTTCCAACTGTTGATCCGGTGGGCAAAAGAGATCCACGGCCAACCGATCGCCCTCGCATCGTGAAGTTGCGTGGAAGAAAGCACAAGAAAGTGGTCGTGAGAGATAAACCACCAGGACAGATGGCAGTGGAAGGATCCCTCGCATGAGCGTTTCGGCGGTAAGTAAAAACCTCCAGAAGGCTTGCGATACCACCTCAACGGAAAGGCAAGATAGAGGATCAATGGCACACTTTGCATGGTCAGAGATCCGACGGTACGGAAGACAGGTTGTCACATTTTGCACAGAGGTAAGTGCATATCAACGGCCTGCGACAAAGGAGATTAGATCTACGGCTATCAGATATGAGAGATGCAAGGTTGATAGCACAATAGGCCCCACTGGCAAGAGTGCTGAAAATCTATGACACTTGGGAAGATCCCTGCCATAGATACGCTAAAGGCAAGATCAATGCTCCTCAGTGATCGTCGCAAGGTAAAAGAGCACCATGGATAAGCAGAGAAGGTGGTTGCGAGAGTGCATACCATCTGCCAGGTGTCACCACCCAAGCACCTCGCGAGGAAGATTAAATGGTAACCCAAAACCTGAGGTCGGGTCGTGATACCACCATATCCTTAGATGTGGTTAGGTACAATGGATGGCTAAGATTTAAAGCATGTAGAAGATCCTATGGCAGAGAAGAAAAGATGTCAAATCAAAAGGGTTAAATAAAGAATCAGATCAACAGACCGGAAGCAACGCTCAGCAGATCAATGGACGGAAAAGAGGGACAGCTAGCGAAGGTGAGCAGAAGTTATTCAAAAAACTTTTATATATATAACGTGGCATGTGGAAAATAAACATTTCTTTCTTGGACCTCTTGGAGTTGGAAGCTTCTGGAAGTGCAGAAGCTGAAAAGGACAATAGATGAAAGGTCGCTCTCAATCTTTCTGTGATAGGTAGGGTTCTAAACTCCTTTGTTTACAGCATGCAGTGTGTTTTATAATCATAGAATGATAGACGAACATGTTTCTACTAGTTCTAAGGCCAGAGTAACCCTAGAAGACGAGGACTGTGATGTGTTTGACCCAAGCCTTTGGCTCCCTATACCAGAGGTTAAAAGAAGGATGAAAGCTCTGCTCGAATAGGGGTTAGATGTCCATAGAGTCCACAAGTCCATTTTCATCCTTTTCTTCTTGGAACAAATAATGCCTTTCCCAAAGTTCATGTCATGGTGTTCATTGAATTAATCAAAACCCCAACAAGTGATAATGAATGCCAAGAAGTCCAAAATCATCTGTAGTATCGATGCTGCCATCATCCGAAATACCCTTTCCGTACCAGAGTCCCCAGCCCTAGCCCCCAAAAGTTCCTCTGAAGAATCAGTCGTTACCCTGCACAGGCAAATTTCCCCTGAAATCCCTAAATCTTTCCCTGATACCTATTTGAAACCTGATGTAGAAATTGTAGACAGTCCCTACCCGCTGGACGTCAACCTTTTTAATGACAACACTCAGTTGGTTTCCTCTTTGATAGCTCAGTTTTTAGGTTTAGACTCAGACTTATGGATAACTGAAGTACAACTAAGCCTCTTATTCAAGATTGGTGTTAGTTCCCCGGAGGCGGGAAGTGAGTCAGTACCATCCCTCAAGTTTGAGGAATTTTTGGCAGAAAAAATACATGCATAGTTAAGTTGTTTTGAAAATACCAGATTTTTTCGGTTCCAGGCATATTTGTCCAAAATGATTCTGCATAGCAGTACAGAAGAGTTAAGGTTCTCTCAGATACTCTTTATAGGAAATTTGGAGGATAATGCTTTCAATTACATGAATTACATTCTATCTGCTATGTATAAAGTTATGTTTGAAGAAGAACTACCCAGGGTACTACCAAAGATGCAAACCCTTATGCAGTTGAAGGATGAACTAGCCTTTGGTGACTGGTTCTTGCTGAAAGATGCTACAGTGATAAGGGTGTGCGGTTTTGTACATGAACCATACTTTTTGCCATCATTTTTTACCTTGAGAGTATTTTCCCTTGAGTTCATCCGGCAGAGGTAGATTGCAGAAGAAGAGCAGTTCGGGCAATATAAGAAAGGTTCTAATATAAAGCTCCCTTGGCAATTCGGCCCTTTCATTGTAAAGTTTAAAGAAGCTATTAGCAAAGTGGAAAATTTATTGAGAAATATGGGGTTCAGAAAGGATATAGCAGTTGCATATGACCCTCTGCATATCATAGCCGAAAGAAAGAAGAAAAGTGGTCTGAAAGCATGGGAACACCAAGAAGCTAAAGGGTTGCCGAAGGCGTGAAATTTATTGCAGTATGAGCCCGAAGAGGCTAAAGATATAGATGTACAAATACAAGCCCTAATCGCAGCTGATGATCCTATGGAAACAGACCAACTGCTTGATACTCAAGAAGTATGCGGGAAGAGAGATTCACAGGAAGTCATTGAAACAGAAGAAGAGGAGGAAAGTGAAAAGAAAAGACTCAAATTGGAGACACCAGATGAGTTAGTTGTCCAGATAAGTGATATGGATGAATAGGAAGAAGGACCGTCAGCCCCAGTTATCCAAATCCATGAGTATCAATTCCAAGATGAAATAGGAGGAAATGAGGACATCATATTTAAATCCCAAGAAGACATGTTTAAGTATCATGGGCAAAATAAGTAGGCCTCTACACAGAAACCTTTTGAGCTAATGCCAACTGTGAGGAATTTGTCTAAAACATGAGAATCTTTGAGAACAAGTAGAGATATCCAGACACATACTTTCAATCTGACAATATCTGATAAAGACAAAATGACGGAAGCAAAGATAGACTAGAAGAAGATACCTTTGCTAGATAGGATTCAATTTCACAGGTAAATTGGAGAAGGTCTATATGACGACCTAGTGGAAGCGGTGTTGAAGATCTCTAATTTGGAGGTCACTGTAAATAAGATGGATGCCCAATTAAAACATGAAAGGTCAGAAAATAGAGCACTTCAGCAGCATGTCAAAAAGCTGCAGTTTGACTTAATTGAACAAGATGGCAGAGGCAAAGTAAGCCAAAGACTGTTAAAAGATAAAGACAATTTGATCCAGACCCTACAGAAGAGAATGAAAATTCCCAACACCCAGTTAATACAAGCTCCCGAAGAGACAAAGTTAACACAAGAAAAAGAATATTTAAGCTGGGAGATCAGCAATAATAAATCCGAATTGCTAAGGTCCACAGAGAAAGAAGGATGCTGGGAGAAAGAAAAGAGGAGTTTGAAGAATCGGATTGAAGAATTAAAAAGTAGCTTGTCAAACATATGTTCGCAAGAGGCAAATGAAGGCCCTAATAAAGAAAGGGATGATATAGACAACATTGTACAGTCCATGTCCCAGATCAACCTAAAGGATGTTGAGATATGAGAGCTAAAAGAAGAAAATCAAAGATTGAAAGAAGAAAACGAGGTAAGGGAAAAAGGGAAAAATGAACTACAACAAAAATATAAGGAATTGGTAGCAATTAACAACAGGTTTTCTCAGTAGATTAAAGGAAGAGCAGCAATGCAGAGGTGCAATCATTTGATTTGGGATTTAATTATCCAGGAGGTTGAGAGATTTAGATCTTATCTAGATCTCATGAGGAGAAAGGAGAAGATAGTCACTGACGTCTTTAAGAGTTGCATTGCCATGAAGGAAAAACTGCACAAAAGGCCAAAAGAGACTGCATATAATGCTATAAGCTTTTTAAACAGTTTGACAGATAAGGACGTCATAGATCTGGGCATCAAAGACAGACACTACAACAAAATAGCCCTTTAGGGGCGGTTTTGGCTTGCGGGGGTCTTGGTAAAACCCCCCCTAAAAGTTTTTTCAGACATTTGGAGGCGGTCTTCTAAAACCGCCCCTAAAAGTCATGGAAATTGGACTTTTGGGGGCGGTTTTGGGAAAAACCCCCCTTAAAAGCCCAATTTTCATAACTTTTGGGGGCGGTTTGTCAAAACCCCCTTCTAAAAGTCATGAGAATTGAACTTTTGGAGGCGGTTTTTTTGGAACCCCCTTTAAAAGTCATGAGAATTGAACTTTTGGAGGCGGTTGTTTGAAACCCCCCCCTAAAAGCCCAATTCTCATAACTTTTGGGGGCGGTTTGTCAAAACCCCCCCAAAAGTCATGAGAATTGAACTTTTGGAGGCAGTTGTTTTGGAACCCCCCTTAAAAGTCATAAGAATTGAATTTTTGGAGGCAGTTGATTGAAAAGCCCCCCTAAAAGTCCAATTCTCATAACTTTTGGGGGCGTTTTGTCATAACCCCCACTAAAATTCATGAGAATTGAACTTTGGGATGCATTTTTTTTGGAAACCCCCTTAAAACTCATGAGAATTAAACTTTTGGAGGCATTTTTTTGGCACCCCCCTTAAAAGTCATGAGAATTGAGCTTTTGGAGGCGGTTTGTTGGAGCCCCCCCCTAAAAGTTATGAGAATTGAACTTTTGGAGGTGTTTATTTGGAACCCCCCCTTAAAAGTCATGAGAATTGAACTTTTGGAGGCGGGTTTCTGAAACCCCCCTTAAAATTCATGAGAATTGAACTTTTGGAGGTAGTTTGTTGAACTCTCCCCTTAAAAGTCATGCAAATTAAAAATTTGGAGGCAGTTATTTAAAAACCCCCCTTAAAAGTCATGATAATTGAACGTTTGGAGGTGGTTTTGTGAAGCCCCCCTTAATAGAATGAGAATTGAACTTTTGGAGGCGGTTTATTGAAACCCTCCCTAAAAGTCATGCAAATTGAAATTTTTGAGGAAGTTTTTTGAAAACCCCCTAAAAGTCATTTATGTATGTGGGTTAGGTGTGTCACATGGATTCAATAATGCATCTCATCAAAACATTGGAGCTAAGTGCACACAAGCTATTGTAGTGTTAGGAAGGGTGTGCATCATCATTCAACACCATATCTCATTAGAGCTCTACAATTGAGGCAGTCATGCTAGGTTTTTCACATCAAAGATGGTTCTCACACTCCAACTTTCCATGATCCATGATCAAAATACAAACTTGTGTGCCATAACATTATCCTTTATGGCTAATGGGCCATGTGTAGGGCCCTAATCACCACATGATTTCTACACAAGGAATATTTAGCTTGCAAGTGGGTATGGTGGCCATTTCAATATTTACAACATCATTGATAGTTCTTGAAGCCTAATCCATGGTGTTAGATCAAAATCTAGTTTATAATGACTGGTAGTTACCTCAAGGTATTGTGACCTATGGGATTTTCTCTGTACCACCTGTTACACCTAAATCTCATCATCATGAGTCCCGTGTCAACTCAGTGCCTCATTCCCTGAAGTTATCCTTGATCAAGAATTCATTTAGAGCAAGTTGATGCCCTTTGTACACACTTTCTAGTTGGGCCGGTGCAGGTTGTCTTTGAGCAAGAAGCACCCTACTAGGTCTAGCGCAGGATGCATTCTAGTAGAATACGCCAGTGGCTCGGGTTGCCTTTGTGCAACTTGCGCTTCCCCTCTCAGGCGCAGGTTTCCCTCGTGCAACTTGCGCAGAGATTGGTTAATTTGGATAAAGGTGGCTTTCAAGCAATTTCTAGAAGTTGGATGAGGTGGATCCATATCCCTAACTCCTAGGTGAGTTTTCCTACGGTTCCCTAACCTCAAGGGAGGATCCCTTAGTCCTCTCCCCGTGATCCTCAACCTACTCTATCCACTTGGTCCTATAAATACAAATCTCCTCTCCATTCCAAAGGGAGGAAGTCTATAGCACTTAGATGCTGGTGGAATTAGCCTAGGTGATCCCTATCCATCTCTTGGGAGGCTTACATTTCCTTTGGAGGCTTTGGCTTGGCTTGTTGGAGGAGGATTGCACCACCACATAGGCCATAGGCAAGGAATATTTATCTTTTGAGTAACACATTGTCGTTTTTTTTAGCATTTTCATGTTGTGGATGGTTCTAGGAGCCTATGTTATGGTCTAGGGCCAAAATGTAGGTTCTTGGGCAATAAAACTTTATTTTGAGACTCATGGGCCATGCATAGGGACTTGAGTCATCATACATACCCTAGAGAGGGAATATTTTGTTTATAGTATAAGTTCTTGTGTTTATTTTTGCACTAATTTTGGTTTGATAAAATCCCATACAGTGATCATTCAAACCTTGATGTCAAAGTCTTTGATCTAAAACCTTGGTTATAAATAACCCAAGGTCAAAGTTTATTATGTTAGTGTGTTGATTTAGTGCAGTAGGCATGTTAGTTATTTGGTTAGGGGGTGTTGGGTTAGGGTTAGAGGGCACTAGCTTAAGGGGATATTTTCTACAATTTCATAATGTGGTAGGATTTGGGGAGTTTTTTTATTAGAAGCAAGGCACCTAAGGGATTAGTGGGTTAGTGGGAAAGGGGTTATGGTTTTGTTGGTACTAGTGGTTAAGTGGTTTATAAGTTATCATGTTATTCGGTTTGGGGCTAGATGTAAAAGTTAGGTATGAGGTGAGGGGGTTAGAGTTTGAAGCTTCCTAGGTGCATGGATCAAGTGTGCCAAGTACATGAGTCATTTACATGGGTTGGTTGTGTTAGGTCAGTGTCTAATTAGTGGCATTATTTATGGTGGCCATTTCAATATTTGTAACACAAAGGATGGTTCTCGTGGCCTAGACTATGGCATGTGAACTAAATTTAGGGTCTAATTCCATATTAATTTTCCATGGGGTTGATGGTCCATGCATGTTAACCTAGATTACCACATAAGAATCTCTAGCCTACATGTGAGATCGCCATGATCATCATTGTCACCATCGTCGATGTCATTGTTGTTGTTAGTTTGTCCATGGTTATGTAAACCAATAAACCAACCATGGTTTAATATTTATAGGTTATGTAAACCAATAGTGGTTCTCATAACCTAAATAATGGTCCATGGTTAATAAATTTACTATATGATTCATGGTCCATGTGCAGGGTCCTACACATAATTACTTTACCTTACAAGCGAGATATTATGGCCATTTTAATATTTGTAGCATTGACGATGGTTCTCGTGGCCTATACCATGGCCTATAAACTAATTTTAGGGCCTAATACCATATTAATTTGCTATGGGGTTGATGGTCCATGCATGCTAGCCTAGACTACTACATATGACCTACATATGGAATATATAGCCTATATGTAACAATTCCCTTTGTTGCTCTTGAGTGATGATTAAGGCCTTTCTACATCACACAATCTCTAAATAGTGAATCTAATTTCAACTACAAGTGGGATATGTTGGTAATTTTTAGATCTGTAACACCAAAATTGAAAATTTTCCTGCCAATTTCAACATGCTAGTAATTTTCATTCCATCACTCTTTCTTCTCATTGTTTTCCCCTTTTTATGAAGGGTGACTCAAGTGGATTCCAATGGACAACAATGGAAACAAGCGAACATAACATAACACACACATGCCCATATCCAAGGCCTGGAATATATTACAAACTAATGAGTTGAGTGAATTCAAGATGCAATTACAATAATTATTAGACAAAGGGTTCATATGACCAAGTGCATCACCTTGGATAGAACACATATTGGTAGTCAATAAGAAGGATGGAACCTTTTGGATGTGCATTGGTTATTCAATGTCAAATAAGGTGACAATTAAGAACAAGTACCTCCTACCCAAATTGATGATCCTCTTTATTAACTTAGATGGGAAAATGTTTTTTCAAAGTTGGACTCAAGTTTTGGGTATCATCGTATGAGAGCAAAGACTCGTCTGCATTATTTAAGATGTGCCACCACCTATCACCTTGCTACAGATGCCAATTATTTTTGACTTGAAGAATGTTACAAATCAAAGTCCAAAGATCCTGAGTAATGTTGCAATCTACTGCAAGATGTTGTATGGTCTCCTCACTGCTCAAACATAATGGATAGGGTGAAGGTCCAATTCCACCCCTTTCTCTGTAAATATCCCCTGTTAAGACTTTATTTTGTAAGCATGACCACATAAATAGAATTGAGTTTGGAGGAGCTTTGATTTTCCATATCACTGTATACCACCACTTCAAATCATCATCCTCATAAAGATATATAAAGGCATTATAGGCATCTTTTACTGTCACAATCCCTTCTATTTTGTTGCAAGTCCAAACCAACCTATCTGGTTTTGTAGACATAGTGATCCCATTTTGGTCAATTCCTTGTATGTATGTGTTCCATTCACTAGATAGAGTTCTCATGAGTCTGAGATCTTGTGCAGAGAGCTAAATTGTGAGTATTTTGATCACAGAAGATCGAGGAGCTATGGAGAACCTCACAAAATCGAATTAATTTGCAATTACAGTGGAAAAATTTGAAAAAAGAGATAAATTTACACACAATGTATGCTCAAATCTTTGATTAACTGACTGTCTAACATGTGAAAATGTTAGTAACAGGTTTTTATTACATCCATGAGAAAATCGAGAGCATTAGGTGGCTCAAGCTGAGTGTACAAGTCATCAATGCCAAATTGGCCTCAATCCCCCCTAGGTGGGTCCAACTCAATCCCAATCACCCCAAACAGCTACGAATTCTGGTGTGGAGGTGGCTGAAGCATGCTGAGTCATTAATTAGCTCAAGGCAGGCGTGGGTGAGCAAATAGAGGAGGTTTGGGGGCCCAAGGGAGCATTAAATGCTCCAAATCTAGCCAAAAGTGGGCAAAAATCCACCCTAGCGCCCTTGGTCAACTAAATTCCCCAAAACAAGGAGAGAGGGCGCACCAGCAATAAATGAGGGCGCACTTGTGGACAAAACTGGAGGCTGGGTGAACTGGTTTGCTCAGAAGTGGGTGTGAACACTCTCAAAGTGGGTTTTTGACCAACTATAGTCACTTAATCCAAACATGGTTTAATTAAGCACATGGATAATTAAAATTTATGGATTATGGTACTAAGTGTGGTTACTGTTCTAACACCCCCCCTTAACCATAACTTTGTACATCTCATGAAAGATAAGTGGGAGGCCTTGGCAACAAAGGCTCAAGTCACCTCAATACAAACAGAAATTTTATTTGTCCATATGAACCGAGGAAAAGAAGTAAAACCTCATGGGATAAAAACTTCCCTCAAAAATGGACATGGGGCTGAACCTGCAATTAAATTGCAGCAATCACCATCCATCACTCACTCCAAGCAAAGATCTCAAGTAAGTGAAGGTCTTCTCTGTAAAGCACTTGGTGAAAATATCAGCAGTTTGCTCGGTGGATGGGCAATACTGCAATGAAATCACCCTGTCATGCACCAAGCCCCGAATGTAATGCATGTGGATCTCAATGTGCTTTGTTCTTTGCCTCTGTACTGGATCAGTAGATATCTTGATGGCACTTTGATTATCCACCCAAATTATGGTTGGAGAATCAATAGCAACACCAAACTCCCGAAGAATGCCTTGCAACCAAACACACTGTGTGGCTGCGTTCACTGCTGCCCTGTACTCGGCCTCTGCTGATGAAAGAGAAATTGTATGCTGTTTCTTACTTGACCAGCAAATAGGACCTTCAGCAAACATAAACACAAAACCTGAAGTGGACTTTCTATCGATGGGATCTCCCGCCCAATCGGAATCAGAAAATCCAGCTAGTTGAAGTGAAGAACCAGCTGCATAGTGTACCCCGAAGCTCTTAGTTCCTTGGACATAATGAAGGATTCTTTTGGCTGCCTTCCAATGGATCTCATGTGGCTGCTGCATATACCTTGCTACAGCACTTACAGCATAAGACAAATCAGGTCTTGTATGTGTAAGGTACAGCAAACTTCCAACTAGCTGCCTATAGAGTGTGCAATCCACCACCGGAGAGTCTTCAAATTCACCTAGTTTTATGCCTGAAAGGAATGGGCACTTGGCTGCCTTACATTCAGCCATTTTGAACTTGAATAACAGGTCTGAAGCATACTTAGATTGACTCAGCAAAATACCTCTCTCAGATTGCTCAATTTCCAAACCCAAAAATTGCCTTAGCAATCCTAGGTCGCTCATGGCAAATTCACTGTGCAAAGAAGCTTTAATTGAGCCAATTTGTTTGGTGCAGCTCCCTGTAATTAAGAGATCATCAACATACAGTACAATGACCTGCAAATTACCATCACAATGCTGCAAATAAACATTTGGATCAGACTTGCATCGACAGAAACCAATTGAGAGCAAAAAAGCATCCATTTTGGCATACCAAGCCCTGGGGGCTTGCTTGAGTCCATAGAGTGACTTCTTCAACCTGCATACAAGTGTGGGATCCTCTTGGAATCCTTCAGGCTGCTGCATATATATCTCTTCCTGTAGCTCACCATGCAAGAATGCACTTTTGACATCCATGTGGTGAACTTCCCAACCTTTACTAGCTGCCATGGCTAGAGCTAGTCTAATTGAGTCCATCTTTGCAACCGGTGCAAAGGTCTCTGTATAATCCACACCATGGATTTGTGAGTAGCCCTTAGCCACTAACCTAGCCTTATACTTCAGATCAGAACCATCAGCAACAGGTTTGGTTCGAAAAATCCACTTACATTGCACTAGTTTCCTCTTGGGAGGAAGAGGCACCAAATCCCATGTTTTGTTCTCTTGGAGAGATTGGAATTCTTCTTGCATTGCTGCCCTCCACCTTGGATCATGATGAGCTTCCTGATATGATGTTGGATCAGATCCAATCATCATATAACAGTGATCAGCAAGCTCACTCTCATTTGCAAAGGAAGCATTGATTGTTTGGGATCTAGTCTTCCTAGGCTCTTGGGGATTGCCTGCCAATTCACCTGCAGCTTCTATGATTTTTTCAGCCCACTTGGGCCTTGATGGTGACTCATGTACAGCAATGTCATCTTCAGCTATGTCATCTTCAGCAATATCAGAAAAATCAGAGGAAGAATCATCACTAATCTCATTGAGGTGTGGAGGAGAGGAGCTTTCCCCCGGTGCAAGCTCAAAATATGGAATTGGTTCTTCTTCGAATTGCACACTTCTCTCAATGAAAGTTTTAAGTGTGGATGTGTCAAAGAGCTTGTAGCCCTTTGTGTCCTCACCATATCCAACCATGATACATTCCCTACTCTGTGGCTCCAAAGCCTTCCTCTTTTCTGATGGAATTCGAGCCCATGCTCTAGACCCAAAAATCCTGAAATTTGACACATTTGGTTTTTGGCCAAACCATGCCTCATAGGGGGTTTTTCCTTTGACTGATTTGTGAAAGGCTCTGTTCTGAATATGAGCAGCACAATTGATGGCTTCAGCCCATAGCTTAGGGCTTAGATCCCTAGCTTCAATCATGCAAGTAGCCATCTCCTTGAGAGATCTATTCTTCCTCTCTGCCACACCATTTTGCTGAGGTGTGTAGGGGATTGAATGTTGCATTTGGATGCCACATTCCTCACAAAGGTGCTGAATGTTGTTATTCACATATTCCTTTCCATTATCAGTCCTAAGGATCTTTATCTTATGACCACTATGGTTCTCCACTAGGGCTTTCCAAATCTTCAGTTTCTCAAACACTTCTGACTTCAGTTTAAGGAAGTAAACCCAGCAGAATCGAGAGTAGTCATCTATGAATGTAAGTACATACCTTGATCCACCATATGATGGAGTGGGAAGAGGACCAATGAGGTCTGAATGTACCAATCCAAGTGGTTGAGTGGCTCTCCTTGCCATTCCCTTCTCATAGCTGCGCTCAGGATGCTTTCCAACTACACACCCAATGCATGCACCATTCGATGATCTGATTTCTGGAAGCCCTTCCACCATCTCGTCCCTGTGCAATTGCTGGAGATATTTGTAGTTCATGTGGCCAAATCTTTCATGCCACAACTTGGAGGTCTCGTTGGCATGAGAGACAAGAGCATGGTCACTAGAATTTGGAATGAAATTTGAGAATTTGTACATTCTCTCATCATGATCTGCATACCCTACTGCCACAACTTGATTTGAGGAAATTTCTGAGATTTCTACCAAATCTGGAGTGAATGTCACTCTCTTGGCTTCTCCTGTATGAGTCATTTGATAGACTGATAGCAAATTTGCAGCCAATGAAGGTACATAGAGCACATCACTGAAATAGCCATGCTCCATGTCAATCCTTCCAATCCCCTTGGTTTGGAGTTCTGAATCATCTCCCATTCGAACTGTTGGGCCACCATTCGAATGCAAAGAGGAGAAGAGCTCTCTGGATGAAACCATATGTCTGGAAGCTCCTGAATCAATGATGAAGGAAGAGGGATTCGAAGTACCTGCTACCAAAGCATGACACTTCTCCTTATTGTCAGGGTTTGAGGTGCTCTCTTTCTTCCTTGCGCCCTCAGGGACTGGGATGTTGTTCTTCTCCAGCAGCTGCGCCATTGAGTCAATGGTTTTCTTCATACATGAGCTCTCTGGATGCCATCCCCTATGACAATAGGTGCATTTGGTCTTTTCCTTTCCCTTCTTGTCCTTCTCCTTTGACAGATTCGAACCCCCATCTGCAGACTTGGTCTTGTCAAACTTCCTCTTCTCTTGCTGCTTCGAATTCTTGGCTTTCTGCTTTTCTTTGCTTGCATTTGAAACACCCATTGCCAATGCTTGGTCCTTTGATTTTATGGTGCCCATCTGAACTAGTTTATCCTGCTCCTGAGTGAGACACTCCATGAAGGTAGCTAGTGATGGCATTTGCCAATTTCGAAGGGTCATTTTGGCTGAGTGAAATGTGCTAACAAATACTGAAAACTCTGGGCCTAGCTTCGAAAGGATGGACAGAATCAGTTGTTCCTCCTTCTTAACAATTCCACATTGTTGCAGTTGAAGCACCAGTGACTTGAATTTCGTGAAGAACTCCTGGATGGTTTCAAAATGCGCTGGGCTCAAGCTAATGAGCTCGTTTTCAAGCTGGTGGCCTCTCAGTTCATCAGTTTTCCCAAAGAGTGATTCTAGCTTCACCCATACTTCATTGGGAGTTGTCAAACTGTCTGTATGAAACAAGAGTTCCCTTGAAATGCTCAGGCATAGCAATCCATAAGCTTCATCAAGTCGATTGTAGTACTTTGCTTTCTCCACAGCAGAATTTGGCTCCACTTCTGTGCCCATGGTCACTCTATAGAGACCCTTAGATCTCAGCTTGATGACCATCTCAGCCTTCCAATCGAAAAAATTGAAGGGTGTGAGCAACATTTGGTTTGCTTCCATGACTGCTGCGTTAATGGTGAGAAAACTACTGAAACACCTGCAAAAAACACTCAATTTTTATCTGGAAATCCTCTCTAGAATGCAGTTCAACGCTCAATGTTGGCCTGCAACTCACTAACTCCACGATGGCTCTGATACCATGTGATTATTTTGATCACAGAAGATCGAGGAGCTATGGAGAACCTCACAAAATCGAATTAATTTGCAATTACAGTGGAAAAATTTGAAAAAAGAGATAAATTTACACACAATGTATGCTCAAATCTTTGATTAACTGACTGTCTAACATGTGAAAATGTTAGTAACAGGTTTTTATTACATCCATGAGAAAATCGAGAGCATTAGGTGGCTCAAGCTGAGTGTACAAGTCATCAATGCCAAATTGGCCTCAATCCCCCCTAGGTGGGTCCAACTCAATCCCAATCACCCCAAACAGCTACGAATTCTGGTGTGGAGGTGGCTGAAGCATGCTGAGTCATTAATTAGCTCAAGGCAGGCGTGGGTGAGCAAATAGAGGAGGTTTGGGGGCCCAAGGGAGCATTAAATGCTCCAAATCTAGCCAAAAGTGGGCAAAAATCCACCCTAGCGCCCTTGGTCAACTAAATTCCCCAAAACAAGGAGAGAGGGCGCACCAGCAATAAATGAGGGCGCACTTGTGGACAAAACTGGAGGCTGGGTGAACTGGTTTGCTCAGAAGTGGGTGTGAACACTCTCAAAGTGGGTTTTTGACCAACTATAGTCACTTAATCCAAACATGGTTTAATTAAGCACATGGATAATTAAAATTTATGGATTATGGTACTAAGTGTGGTTACTATTCTAACATAAATACTAGAACCTGTCAAGTTGGAGATATGTGTCTTATGTATATATGCAAGATAATAAAGCCCCCACTGTGTAGGTGTGGTAACAGTTCTTCTAATAGTATAAAGCCAGATCCTCCACCCAGAAAAGGATCCAAGCCTAAGAGAACTCTCGTACATGTACCAACCTTCCAAGCAATCCATCGCTTAACCACAGGTAGTGTAGTCAATAGATTTTTACAGATAATGGAGGCTATTGGGAAAGCTAAGTGTTTCTTCCTTAGCTATGATACAACATCAACTCCTTTCAAATATTTCCTTCTCATAGTGACACTCCAAATACCATCACAAAAAAGTTCCCTGATCCACAATGATTTGGAAGCTAGGGCCTTGTTAAAGAGATTGAGATCTCTTACTCCCCAACCTCCCTTATTTTTTGACTTTGCTATCAGACTCCATCTTGCCAAATTGTAACCCCCCTGAAATTCCAACTGAATTTGTCGCAACACAGTTCCATGTCGGACAAACTTTTAGAAAAAAATCTTTAGCTCTAACATGATCTAGAATAGTCTCTTGAAGAAACACAACATCAAGTTTAACTATAGACAAAAGCTCCTTGAGGGCTAGCATCTTGAAGGAACCTACAACTGAACCGCGGCCAGTAGCCCAAAACTTGTTTCCATTAAGTGGAAATCCATTTTTTCAGTCATGGCCATCGTCATCCAGATTTTAAAAAATTATCCCTCTAAAACTCTTGAGAATTGAACTTTTGGTGATGGTTTGTAAAAACCCGCCTGCAATTGTTAAATTTTCATGAACATTCGAGGGGGGGAGGGGGGTAGAAAGGCTACTCCTAAATATATGTTTCAAGGAGTTTTTTTGAAATAAAAATCAGAGAATTTTACTTTTGGAGGTGGTTTTTTAAAGACTACTACCAAAAAATCAATTCTCGTGACATTGGGGGGGGTTAGAAGGACTGCCCCAATATATTTTCCAGGTATGTTCTCAATATCCATCCTCTAAAACACTACTAAAATTTACCACTAATTATTGTATAATTGACCCCTAATTAACCTCATAATTGATCGCTAATTACACCCAATTATCACTCATTGCACCAAACTGATCCCTACTTGATCACTAATTACCCCTAAATAATCCATTCTTGCTAGTAATTAACCCTTGATAACCTCTAAATTACCCCTACTCTTTTCCAAGGAAAACCTCGTGGATAAACCTATTGGATTTTTCCAAACATTCATAGATAGCATATTCCCCAGTAAATCCATCGATGTAGACTACTATGCCTCACACACAAGGATTCGAAATGGGCACATGCCACCATGAACCTAACTAAATGCCCAACATCACGGACAACCACTAGTTTAGCTAATCCCTTGGGCTTAACTGGCCCCTACTTTTCCATAATTGACCCATAGGTACCATTAATTTCCCCTTGTTAACCCATAATTGACCCCTAATTACCACTAATTAACTCCTAATTACCCCATAGTTCACCCCTTATTAACTAGTAATTACCCCTAAATAATCCATTCTTACCAATAATTAACCCTTGATAACCTCTAAATGACCCCTACATTTTCCCAAGGAAAACCTCATGGAGAAACCCAATGGATCTTTCCAAACATTCATAGATGGCATATTCCCTAGTAAACCCATCAATGTCGACTAGTGTGCTTCACACACAATGATTCAAAATGGGCACATGCTGCCATGAACCTAACTAAATGCCCAGCATCATGGACAACCACTAGTTTAGCTAATCCCTTGGGCTTAAATTGCCCCTACTTAATTACCTATAATTGATCCATAGGTACCATTAATTTCTGCTAGTTAACCCATAATTGACCCCTAATTATCCCATAATTGACCCCTTATTAACCCCAAATTACCACAGCTCATTACCCAAAAATTACCCTTAAATGACCCTTGATTACCCATAATTGACCATAAATTATCCCTAAATGATCACTAATTAACCCCTAATTACCCTTCATTTACCCCTAATTACTCATAAATGACCCATAACTTTGCTCAAGGTTTGAGTCCATCACATAGGCCTTATAAAGGGAATTTTTGGCTTATGAGTGGGATATGGTGGCAATTTGGGGATGTATAAAACCATCATTAATTTTTTACAACTAGGCCATGGTTTGAGATTAACTTCTAGGGCCTAAGTTCATATAGTTTCCTCTAGGTCTCATGGGTCATGTGTAGCACCCCAAACGACCACACATGCCATACAAAGGAAATGTACTTTTGGCATTGGACCACTAGATGAGCAATGAGAACCACACTTAGCATCCCAAATATTTCAATTAATGAGCAGCATATCACTCTCACGTGCCAAAGTATGGTGGCTTGAGGCCCCACACATGGCCCATGACGCTCAAGGACAAATGTTATGGCCAAACAACCTATATCTTGGCACCAGACCATGTATTAGGCACTAAAACTATCCTCTAAAGTGGAAAACCTCAAAATCATGACCACCATAATGCACTCATGGGGTGAGATTTCCTACTAATTTCCTTTGTGGTTGTTCCGAGCCCACAAATTGCCCATGAGCTCTAAAAAAAAGTGTTATGGCTCAAGATCTTGAATTTCAATCATAAAAAAGTTTATGATTCTTGAAGACCATCCATGGTATGATAAACCTTGAAATAAACACCACATCTCACTCATATGCCAAATATTTCCTTCATAGGACTTGTGTGGTGATCCAGGGTCCTATGTATGGACCATGAGATCCAAAGACAAATTTTATGGGCCAATAACTTATATTTTTGTATCAACCTTGGCTTGGACACCAAGAAGTTACATCCCCATTATAGGACCATATCTTGTTGGCATGATGAAGATTCCATTTTTAAGGTCTATGTGGTGGTTTATGACCTGAAAGGAAGACAAATTCTCGACAACGTCATACTTCTGCAAGAAGCAATTCACTCCAACCGAATACGAAAGCGAAAAGGTATGATTATCAAGCTTGACATGGCCAATGCATTTGACCGAGTCAAGCATTCCTTTTTGCTTAAAATTATGAATTGCTTTGGATTTAACAACACTTGTATTAGTTGGATTTCAGCTTGCATAAGCAAACCATGGATTTCCCCCTTGATCAATGACTGCCCACTGATTTCTTCCAAGCTTCCTGTGGCATCAGGAAAGGACGTCCTCTTTCCTATTTTATGTACATCATCATTGCAGAATCTCTCAATCACAAACTAAATTTTGATTTGAACTCTGGTTCCTTCCCTGGCCTCTGTCTCACTCATGATTCCCATCCCCTCAACCATACCCTCTTCGCCGATGATTCTCTCTTCCTGGGTGGCACCTCTTCCATCCTTGCTCGGAAATTTAATCGCAACCTAACTTTGTATTTCAATGCTTCTGAAGGAAAAGTAAACTTGCACAAGAGTGCTATCTATTGTTGGAATTCAACCAACAAAACAGCAATCAGAATTAGAAAAATTCTGAATATCAAAGTCTACAATATATGGGACAAATTCAATTACCTAGGTCTTCCAATTACATTCGGAAATTCAAAACCTGGAAATTGGGATGACACGATCAACAAAATAAAAAACAGAATCAGAAGATGGGGTGGTCATTGGCTTAGCAAAGCTAGGAAATTAATCTTAGTAAACTCCGTACTCCCCGCAATTCCATCTATCATTCCTCCATTCTTCTAGCCCCAAAAGGAGCTTCCAATCAGATCAGCAAGCTGTTGAGAGACTTTCTATGCTTTGGTGGAAAAAGCAATGGAAATAAAATCCATCTTGTGAATTGGGAAATCATCAAACAGTCAAAATCCTCGGGAGGTCTGCAAATTCGAGATCCCTTCTTCACCAATTTGGCATTAGGCGGTAAGCTCCTCTAGCAAATCCTTCACAACAAACACCATCTGGTTAGTCAAGTACTCAAGAAGAAATACTTAAATGGAACGAATCTAAGATGTCTCGATAAAAAACCAACCACCAAAGGATCCAACATTTGGACATTATGCAAAGTTGCCTGAGAATTATTTTCAGATGGTCTCTATTGGGTTCCCGGCAACGAAAGGAAAATAGACATATTTGCAAACAAGATCATGAACAATGAGGCTCTCCATAACAATGACGAGCTACATGACATTGCAGCTTGGCTGATGCATCATGGAATCACCACTCTTAAAGAATTCTGCGTTTGGGATTCCGATGGCAATTGGAAAAGTTGGAAAAACATAAATATCCCTCCCTACCTTGAGACAACCAAAAATATTCTCATTGACACTCTAAAAGGATGTGCTCCCCTAAATCTTATGGACAAAGATGATTGAGGATGGGGTCCCATATGAGCATATAGTTCTATTATCGGCTACAAAGCACTTCAATCCCATGATGATGCAAGAAACGACGTATGGAAAATATCATGGAATCCCTTCGAGCTTCCTAAAATCAATTTTTTCATATGGACTTTAATTCACTCCAAAGTTCTTACCGGCGACAATCTCATCAAGAGAGGTTTTCATGGGCCTTTTTGGTGCCCTCTTTGTTACAATAACCTCGAAACTCTTAATCACCTCTTCCTGGATTGTCTTTTTACTAAACTTGTCTGGAAGCTACTCCTCCTTGACCTTATTGACACTTAGCCAACCTTCACCTCTATCTTTTAGCTATTCCTAGACTGGATCTCTATATACCCTACCCGCACATCCAATAAGAGCCTCTGGCGACAAATTTGGATTTCCATTCCCAAATTTATATGTTGGAAAATCTGGACCACCAGAAACAATGCAATTTTCAATGAAAGGCATTATACCGCCCTTCAAACTGCAGGTCAAGCAAAAAGTTTACTAATAGACTGTTTAAAAAATTCCAATCACAAAGAGGATGCAACACTCAATACGAGATAAATGAATTGGATAGGGGGCAATCTCCCTAATTCAAGTAAAAATTTCAGTCCTCACAAACACCCAGTTTGGCACATCAGACTCACCATCCCCTAGTTTCATGAATGGAGAATCAATCAAGCCACAAATAGCCTGCATTTCGACGGCTCTTCCAAGAATAATCCCGGCAAAGCTGGTGTAGGAGGAGTTCTGAGGACAAGTGATGGAACCATTAGGATTAAGTACAATTGGGGTTTGGGCAACTTCTCAAACAATATTGTAGAAGCATTATCCCTGTTGAAAGGTTGCCAAATTTCCAAATATCATGGGATCAACAATTTAAACGTTTTTGGCGATTCTATGCTCATCATAGGAGCCTTGAATGCAAACATTAATATCATAAATCTAGCTTTAAATCATATATTACAGCGCATTATGTAGATCACAAGTACATTCACTGATTTCAAATTATTTCACATTTTAAGGAATTTAAATGAGGAAGTTGATAATGAAACAACCGTTGGCACCAATATCAATTGTGGAATATTAAATCTTTCCAACAACAATAGTCAATTTCATCAAATTCCTTGACCTGGATTATTTGTTTTCTTTACTCCAAAGTATTTTTGTTTCAGAATCTGAGTGATTGGCACTTTCAACTTCAACAATTGATAATTTTGAATTGTTAAAACACTGATGATCAAACATACAGTTCAATGGAATTGAATTGAAATGAATTGTGGCATCAACGCTTGGACAGAAGTTGACAATTCTGTAATCATAATCATAACTGGCCGATTGATTATTAGCAGTGAAATTGGATTGATTATTGAATCTGTCTCCATGAACTCAAGACTCATACATTTCAGATGAATCCCAACCTAGGCAGGGCTCTTGAGAGCAGGGGAATCTGAGTGAATGACATTTTCAATTTCAGCAATTAATAGTTCTGAATTGTTAAAACACAGATGATCATATACACAGCACAAAGGAACAGAATTGAAATGAATCATGGCATCAACGCTTGGACAAAAGTTGACAATCTTGTAATCACAATCACAATTGATCGAATGATTATTAGCAGTGAAATCAGATTAATTGATCGAATCATTCTCCATGAACTCAAAATACATGCAACTCACTTAGGATTTTCGAGATTTATTGAATTCAATATTCATTTTGAGAACTGCTGATTTCGGATTAGCACATTGTAACCTGCCAGTTTGGTTTACAACCACTGTTATTCTTTTTTTTTTAATATACAATATTAGTCTTAGTTAAAAAAAAAACATGTTAACCTTACAAGATTTTGTATGTTGCATTACATGTGGCCACACATTAATTTCAGAAATGATTCTAGGTTCCATGTTTTGTTTCTTTCATAAGTTTATTACTTAATATATTTCAAATGCATAATGTTGACACTTGTTACTTTTATTTGGAAATTAAATTCCTTAATAAATATATATATATATATATATATATATATATATATATTGTAATTGAAGATTAAATTCTTTAATAAAAAATTTATTATTGAAAGGTATTTTTTAATAAAACTTGATAGTTGAATATTTATTGTTTAGCATAAAAAACTAAACAAAACATTAAAACAAAAACTTAGTTGAAAGGACAGAGATGAAATGAACTAGCCCTTTAATTTTTCCCTCCTCTACCAATTTTACCCGCAAAGATGAAATGAACTCCGTCATGTTGGTCTATAGAGTCTCCGTCATGCTGGTATGTAGAGTCTCCATCACGCTGGTATGGAGCTTTTACAGTGGTTTGGTGGAAGGGAGTTGTGGTCGACATAAAGCCTGAGGGGAATCATCATTTTGAGAAGGGGAAGGGAAGAAAACATAGAGGGAGGCCAAGGGTTTGCAAAGTAGAGACAACAGCCAGTGCTTCATTTTATTCCTTGGACTCTTCATGTCTTGTACTTCTTTTGTTGCATCTGTCTTCAGGACTCAATAGTAACAGGTTTTCACTTCTCAATGAGTGATCAATTTGTCCCCTACACCATTGATATGAAAAAATATTTTCTTGTAGAATCGATCCAAGGAGGCTTGGTGGTATGAAGGTGGTATCAAGAATGGTTTCTAAATTTGGTGACCCATATACCCCATGCCAATACTCATCATAGAGTTTCAAAGTTATGCTGACATTTCACAACAATACCCTTATTTTCCATCTTACACCTTAACCATGGCAACCTTAATATATAGGTTTCAATAGTTTAAGACCCAAATTAAAGTTGCACCATTTCAAAGAATAGCCAAAGCATACAAATCCACTTCTCCAAGGGATTGATGAACAAATATTCACCAATAAAATTTGGCAAATCTAAAAATATTAGTCACAAAAGTGTTTTTAAGTATTTTTCTTTCAATCTAGTTTAAAGTATTGGTATTTTTCTTTCAATCGGGTTTAAAAGATTGGACTATCAAATTGATATACTTTTCAATACAATAATGACTTATGCTTTAAAAGATTGGACTATCAAATTGATATACCTTTCAATACAATAATGACTTATGCTTTAAAATATTGGACTATCAAATTGATGTACCTTTCAATACAATAATGACTTATGCTTTAGGCTTTGCTGGAGGGGAAAGGAAAAGTAGGGCTTGAAGAACTAGAGGATCGAAGAACTAGAGGATTGGGAATAGGGGATTCGAACCTACAACTTCTTGTTTGAGTCTTTAGCAACTGGTACATCCTTGTAAAACCCTTTCTCACAATTTCTCGGTGCATATACTTCTTTGGTTACTTCGATTGAATGGAATATAAGGCAAGGAGAAACGACCTCACAGGAAATATTGAACCTTGTAGACCGGTGGGATCACTCAATAGCTCACTGTCGATTCAGAGGAAATGATTGGGAATAAAGCATTGAAAGAGTTCAGGCCCGTAGCACAGTATCTCTATCTATCCCTCCAATAGCTTGATTCACTTGTGGATTCAGAGTGGGAAGCCCTTCTGCAGACTCAGCATTCGAGTTTTTTCATACCACCATACTTGTTTGATTTCTAACCCTGGGCACTTGACCTATTTATCATTCAACCACTTCTTCCATTTGAATATAATTATGCTTTTATTTTTGGACTGTTTGATAATGATCAAAAACTACCTCCACCAAACTCATAGATCTTCACTTGCCGGGTATGTCATTCAATTAGTTGGCAAGATAGATAATTCATTCCCTCAATCTTTAATTGCAGCGATTATTTACTGCGAGAACAACTATGGCTGAGATGGGCCTATCGAAAGTCCACAACATCTTCTGATAGATTTGTGTGCGAGTTTTATTTTGGAAAGCATGAGCTCTATGAGGCTCAAAAAATGTTGGATGGTTAAATACTTGCATAGTTCCACAAGAAGCCCAGATTCCCTGAGCAGAAAATGGCAAGAATACCCTCAGCGCCAGTGATAGGGTTTCATGGCCTTGAAATAAAAACAAGATCAATAAAGAATCATTCGCAGCAGTCAGTGAGATCATTGCAGTGGGGGATTCACTCTTAGTTAAAGAGGCCAATCTCTTCAACCTCATCGTGCAAGAAGATATGCGAAGATATACCAGAGGAACTAGAAGCTGATGTGCCGGGTTTACCAGAGAGAGCTATCAATATATTCCTGCCCAGATTATTTCAGGTAGATACCATTGGAGAATTTGTGCTAGATTGTTGATAGGATTACATGGTTGTTTTGTCAGGATTTGATGGGAAATTACCATAGCTTATTATCAAAGAAGGATTTTTTTTTTATGTTGGTTTCAACTTTTGACTACATTCTAATGTATTTACAATCTTTTAATTGCTTTGCAGTTCTTCCAGTCACCTCATGTTTCTCTCAGGAAACGAGCACTTGGATCTGTAAACCAATTTATTGTGTTTATGCGTACAATAAGTCTTTCTGTAACCTAAGTGCAATATGCATTAACAGTTGGGGTTTAACTATCTAAATATCTGTATGATGTTAACCAAAGCCAATGTATTAGATTTAATAAGAAAGCTAATTGGTTGTGAGGTTTAAATTTTGTGCATGTAGGCATTGTTACTATCAATGGAGTAATATCTTCAGGGCCTATTTACTCTTGCTCATGATCCTGCTGTCGAAGGGAGGAAATTGGTCAGCTATTGTTATTTAGCTGCCATTATCTTTGAACTTTGTCCTTTGTATAACATTGGTCCTTCCATTCTAGTACTTCTGCAAGCAGAAATTATAAATGTCTCTATTGCCGGTTTAATAGCTTATGTTCATGTTTCATCTTCAACTAATGAAAACATTGGTTGTAGACTATTACATGAGAATGAGGCAGTAAGTTTAGCTAGGTGTTTGTGTGGTTATTCTATGTGCTATTTTTGTTGCATGAACTATCGCAATAAATGACAAATTGTTGAGCTTTGCAAAATTGAGATGAATTCCTTGGGATTGTTTTTCTTCTAAAATTGTAACTGGCTATTAGCTGTATCCTCAATTCAAGAGCTCTCTACTATTCCACTAAGAAAATTAAACACCAGAGTTCTATTTCAGGTGAGTGGCTTCTTGGAAGCTACGAACATATTGATTTTTTACTCAAACCTTTGCCTTTACTTTGCCATATAATACCACAGAAACTTTATAATGATCAGAAACGATTTGAAGAGCAATAGTATTGAACAAGTCTGATACTCCAAAGACTGAAAAATTGTATTCAAAGTGGAGGGTTTCACACACACACACACAAAAAAAATTCGTACATTCATCCATTTAAAGTTAAAGCCCTAGTAATTAGATATAATGACCGGACAACTAATTTATCAAAAGGTTTGTCAGTTGTGTACAAGGTACATTTCTCCAGTTTTTAGATGCTTTGAAATTTGCTCGAGTCTCAAGGTACTGTAATGATGGTAGTATAGTTGGATTGTTTCACTTTTCCATCATGTGGCTTTTGTTATCATCATTGGGTAGTTGGCCTTGTCTTGTCATATTCTAAGTAGCAAGGTGTGTTGGTGTGGGTGTACCCGTTCTTAAATTTGGATCTGAGTGAGTGCATGGGTTAGAGTGTGTCATATGTACACTTATATGTATAGAAAATATAAAAAAAAATAAAGTTGAAAATGCAGAACTAAGAACTTGGAAATGTACAATTTAAAACTAAATGTGAAATACAATCTGATAAAGACTTCTTTTTGAAACTTCTGATTTTATTGGGGGGTGGTCCTGATTCCCTAGTCCTTGTTCTGATTACAGGGGTTATATCAGTCCTTGTTATGGGGTTCAATGATTCCAATAACAGGTAGATCTATGATAATCCCACAACATATGGGTCATTTCTCCTGATAACATTTGTTTTGGGGTCCAATGCCCTTGCAACAGAATCATGGCCATCTTTGTAATAGGGAATGCATCTTGATTCTCAAATCTTGTTGGATAGGTTTGGGTCCATCAGCTTGCTTCCACGTGTGAGATAGGCACTCCTAGGTTTGTACTTGTTCACCCAGTGCATGTACACAAAGAACAAGTGTGCACAGTCTAGTTACATTGGTCCTATTTTGGGTAATGATTTATAGTAATGTACCCATGGAGGGGTTGAAAGATATAATTAATTAATTAGGACTAGTAGTAATTAATTAAGAATTAACCAACATTAATACAGAATATTGATTATTAATAAAAGGATGCATTTAACAATATAGAAATACCTTTAAGGCTTATAATTGTATCTATTGTAATTTGTAACATCACGCTAAATTTTTGGTTTTGTAATGAGGTCGTCATCAACTGGTGTGGAGAATTTAGTGAGTAGTGACCATATTTTGGCTAATGATTTAACGTGACAGGCTTAAGTATGGGTTGAAATATATAATTAATTAATTAAGATTAATAGACATTAAAAAAGAAATAAGAGACATTAATAAAGAATATTGATTATTTACTAAAAGATGCTCATAATAATGTAGAAGTAGCTTATATATAAATATATTGTAACATCGTGCTAAATTATGGGTTTCCCAATGAGGGCCTCATTAAATGGTGCAGAATATTTAGTGATCAGTCACCACCTTGTTTTCTTTTTGCTTTTCATTCCATTTGTCCACCTACCATTTTGTCTTACCATATATTGCATTTTGTCTTATGTTATCAGTCATTTCTGCAGCTCATCTTTGTTCATTTAGTGTGTCTATTCATTAATGCTCTCCATTATTTGTTATTCTCTCCAACTTTGAGTCGTCTACTTCAAATTTTTTTCCCACTGTTTTTAAAATTCCTTTCTAACATCCATCTTCCCTTTATTTCCTTGCTATGATTTTATTAGTATTTGCATGCCCTTGGAAATCAAGATGTTGCCCATATTATTGTTCCATCAAATTCTCTCACCTTTTCTTTCCATCATCTTGTTCGCTTATTCTTATCTTTTTCATCTTGGCATCTAGCTTCGTTTTCATCAATGACTTTTTTTATGAATTCCCTATAAGAAAAATGAACAGAGAGAGCCACACTTAGAAGAGAGGGAAAGAAGTTATGCAACTTCTTTCCATTAATTTATTATTAATATTGAAGTACTTTAACGCATTTTAATTTATGTAAAGTAAATCCTAATTACTAAAGAACGACCTTAAATATTAATTACACTAAGATCCCCCCTTAATGGTCATTTTGAGAAAAACTCCAAGCTTGTCTCTAAATTTAACAAACTTATTTGGAGTGAGTGTCTTGGTGAAAATATTTGCAGTCTGCTCGTGGTGCAATGTTGGAGTTCAACTTCATCTTCCACAAGTTGTCTAATGAAAATTGAAATGACATTTCATGCCAATGTGTTGAGTGCACTTATGAAAGACTGGATTTTCACTAATTTTAGAACATCCTTATTGTCATAAAAAGGACCTGTTGGATTGGTTTGCTTAAGCATAAAAAATCCAAGTATTTTTCTAAGTCAAACTGCCTCACATGCTCCTTTTGTTGCTGCACTGTATTCTGCCTTGGCAGAAGAAAGATAAACATGTTTCTTGCTAGCCCATGAAACTGCACCTGTTCCAAGACTGAATACATATCCAGTTGTGGATTTTTGATCACCGATTGATCTACCCAATCAGAATCTATATAATCAGTCAACTGAGTGCACCCCTTTCACCATATACTATTAAAAATATATATTGTTCCTTTCATCATTCTCTAAATCCTTTCTACTGCTGTGCATTGTTCTACTTTAGGATGTGTCATGAACTTGGAAATGTACCTGTACCAACCTTCCAAGCAATCCATCACTTAACCACAGGTAGTGTAGTCAATATATTTTTACAGATAATGGAGGCTATTGGGAAAGCTAAGTGTTTCTTCCTCAGCTATGATACAACATCAACTCCTTTCAAATATTTCCTTCTCATAGTGACACTCCAAATACCATCACGAAAAGTTCCCTGATCCACAATCATTTGGAAGCTAGGGCCTTGTTAAAGATATTGAGATCTCTTATTCCCCAACCTCCCTTATTTTTTGACTTTGCTATCAGACTCCATCTTGCCAAAATGTAACCCCCCTGAAAGTCCAACTGAATTTGTCGCAACACAGTTCCATGTTGGACAAACTTTTAGAAAAAAATATTTAGCTCTAACATGATCTAGCATAGTCTCTTGAAGAAACACAACATCAGGTTTAACTATAGACAAAAGCTCCTTGAGGGCTAGCATCTTGAAGGAACCTACAACTGAACCACGGCCAGTAGCCCAAAACTTGTTTCCATTAAGTGGAAATCCAGTTTTTCAGTCATAGCCTTTGTCATCCGGATTTTAAAAAATTATCCTTCTAAAAGTCTTGAGAATTGAACTTTTGGCGATGGTTTGTAAAAACCCGCTTGCAATTGTTAAATTCTCATCAAGCTTGGGGGGGGGTTAGAAATGCTACTCCTAAATATATGTTTCAAGGAGGTTTTTTGAAATAAAAATCAGAGAATTTTACTTTTGGAGGTGGTTTTTTAAAGACTACTGCCAAAAAATCAATTCTCGTGACTTTGGGGGGGGTTAGAAGGACCGCCCCAATATATTTTCCAGGTATGTTCTCAATATCCATCCTCTAAAACACTACTAAAATTTACCACTAATTATTGTATAATTGACCCCTAATTAACCTCATAATTGAACGCTAATTACACCCAATTATCACTCATTGCACTAAAATGATCCCTACTTGATCACTAATTACCCCTAAATAATCCATGCTTACTAGTAATTAACACTTGATAACCTCTAAATTACCCCTACTCTTTTCCAAGGAAAACCTCATGGAGAAACCTATTGGATTTTTCCAAACGTTCATAGATGGCATATTCCCCAATAAATCCATCGATGTAGACTACTGTGCCTCACACACAAGGATTCGAAATAGGCACATGCCACCATGAACCTAACTAAATGCCCAACATCATGGACAACCACTACTTTAGCTAATCCCTTGGGCTTAAATGGCCTCCACTTATCCATAATTGACCCATAGGTATGTTAGGAACCCATGTTTTACTTTGTTAGTATATTGTTGTTGGACGCATATGCTTTGTAAGTCGTCCCGTAGTATTTGTTGATCAATAGTTTATGTTATTGTTGTTGGCGCATATGCTTTGTAAGTCGCCCGTAGTATTGTTGATCCATAGTTTGTAGTGGCCCATGGTTTTGACCCATAGTATTGGCGCCTAGACTTAGTATATAAGTGTGTGTTGAGACCTATGAAAGCACCGTGAAGTTAATTGTATTGAGCTTGCTCAAAGGAGGTTTCCCCCTCGAAGTGGCCCATGATCAATATAAAAGTGATTTTGAGCTCTATTATTTCTGATATCTTGTGTATTTGCATTAATTAATTATTGCAGGTTCTTCACATTTGGTATCAGAGCACTTTCTTGGGCTCGCTGGGTGAAATTTCTGCCAAAAATTTTTTCGCATCTATTGCAGGTTCAGATTTGGGAATAATCCCTATCCTCTTAACTATAGGAAGTACTTGGGAATAAGCCCTAAAACTCATTGTGAGGAGTACCACAGGAACTCGAAGTAGCTGGCCCATTGAGAGGACCTACCAGCGAAAAGGGCAACAACCCCTACCTGATTAACTAGTTCCCACCCGTGAGGTAAACCAAGAGTTGTCGTTTGTGGCAAAGCAGTTATCAGTTTTACCTGAGCCGCGAAGTGAGGGGTACTGCCCCAATACACAAGCAGTCAGACAACATTGGTGGCCGAGTGAAACCCCTGAACTGTTAGGAAGCCGCACATACCTAGGGTCCATATCTATTTTCAGCTGAACTGTTGTCGATCACTGTTGCATTGTTTCAGATCCAGCCGTTCAGATCCATTCTGCAAGTCGTTCCAGATCCAGCCATTTTCAATCCATTCGGCGCCGTTTCAGATCCCTCTATTTCTTCTCACTTCTGGGCCATTGTAGATTTATCTATTCCAGATCCCTTCCGAGCCATAGCCACTCCAGTCTGGAAAAAAAAAATCATTTTTTTCTCCATATCTCCCTTATTTTCACTCTGTTTCCCTTGAAATTTTTGGGAAACCCTTGTCATCCCACTCTGCATATTTCATTCCTGAGGACCCTATCCCCAATTCCCCTTCCCAAAGCCCGAAATCCCACATTTGTCTATTTTTAGGGTTTGCCATAACTTCCTCAGATTTCACCCAATCACCTTCAAATTTTACCACAGAGTTCCTTTCTGAATTCTGCTTCTTTGTTCCTCTCTGCCAAATTTTCCCATTCTTTCACCTCGCTTCTGAAATCCTCATTTTTGCTTCCCTGTCTATTCGACAGTGTCCAAAACCTAGTCAAATCCCAATTACCCTTCATATTTTTTCCCAAGTCCAGATTTTCCTTTACTGAAGCAGTTTCTGTTTTTGTTTTCCTACCCAGTCAACCAAAAAAAAATAACTCCTAGTTATGGTTGTCACCCGTGCAGAAGCAAAAACCATGGAAGACGCACTTGCAGCCATCCAAGCCAAACTCCAGGATCTGGATGAAAAATTTCTCAGCCTCCATCTTGAACATTTAGCTATGAACAACAAACGACAGTCCGAGTCTTCATCAGACAATGGGTTCTCTTCTTCCAGCAATTTCCGTGGTCCGAAGCTTGATTTTCCTTGCTTCAATGGTACTGATCCAACTGGATGGATCTATCATGCAGAACAGTATTTCAGTCTGCATAATACTTTTGATGTCAACAAAGTTTCGCTAGAATCCTTTCATTTGGAACAGGAAGCTCTTCAATGGTACCGTTGGTACATCAAGGCTCATGAAGAGCCAAAATGGCCAGACTTTTGCCAGCTCCTTTTGCAACGATTTGGTCCTAGTTCTTTTGATGACTTCACAGGAGCCCTCACTAAACTTCACCAAATTGGCACTGTGAGAGAGTATCAAACCGAATTTGAGAAACTAGCCAACCACACCGAAGGATTGTCTGATGACTTTTACCGGAGTTGTTTTATCAGTGGTCTAAAGGATGCCATCCGCTCTGAGGTCAAAATCTTCTGTCCCAACACAATGATGGAAGCCCTAGGGTTGGATAAGTTAGCAGAAGACAAGATTGCAGCCCAACAATGCTCCAAGCCCACTTTTGTTCCCTTCCGAAATATGGGTTCCCAATGACCACCTATACCGCAGGCTCCTCGACTAACTCCTATCAAGCATTTGTCTGAAACAGAGATGCAAGCACACAGAGAAAAGGGGCCTTGCTATAATTGTGATGAAAAATTCACTCGGGGACATAGATGTGTTCAGCAAAATCTCTATCTCTTGGATGTGGATTCTCCGCCTGGCTCTGAAATTGGTGACAAAGATCCAGAAACACTAGATGCTTCGGTCGACATTCAGGAACCGCCTATTGACCCTCCGTCTCAGGATGACCAGCCAGAGATATCTCTCCATGCTTTAGCTGGAATCACCACCCCCCAAACAATGCGGGTCAGGGGTTACTTCAAGAAGATTCCTCTTACAATACTCATTGATTCTGGTAGCACTCATAATTTCATTGACCCTCGGATTGCCAAACAAGCTAATTGTTTTATCCATCCCTGCTCCAACTTTGAAGTCATGGTTGCCAATGGGGGCACCTTACCTTGCAAAGGGAAGTGTCGAAATGTGTGTATCTCTATGGGAGATTATACCTTGAGCTCTGACATGTTTTCCTTGACCTTAGGCGGATGTGATATGGTTTTCGGCGCTCAATGGCTATGCACACTTGGCCCTATCTTATGGGATTTTGCTGAACTTTGGATGCAGTTTTACCTCAAGGGACAAAAACACACATTGACAGGATTACAACTAGGTTCTCTCAGCATCATCAGTTCACATCGCATGGAAAAAATCCTCAAGAAGAATTCACATGGTGTCACCGCTCAGCTCCATTCCATTCAGATGCAACCATCAGCGATCTCCACTACTCCTTTAGATCTACAACAAATTATGGATCGATATACAGGTGTCTTTGCTGAACCAGTGGGATTGCCACCTTCCAGGCCAGAAAACCATCATATTCAGCTCCTTCTTGGCAGCGTTCCTCCCAACATCAGGCCCTATCTCTACCCATTTCACCAAAAAACGGAGATTGAAATGCTCGTTCGAGACTTATTGAAGCAAGGTATTATTCGCCCAAGCACTAGTTCCTTTTCTTCTCCAGTTATTCTTGCCCGCAAAAATGATGGGTCGTGGCACCTCTGCATTGAATTCCGAGCACTTAATCACCTCACCATCCAGGATAAGTTTCCAATTCCTATTGTTGATGAGCTTCTTGATGAGTTTCATGGGGCTTACTTTTTCTCCGAGTTGGATCTTCGTTCTGGGTATCATCAAATTCGGGTTCATGAGGATGATATCCCTAAAACAGCTTTCCGCACACATGATGGCCATTATGAGTTTTTGGTCATGCCCTTTGGCCTCACTAATGCTCCTTCCACATTCCAGGCCTTAATGAATAAAATATTTCGACCCTACTTGTGGAAATTCATTCTGGTATTCTTTGATGATATCCTCATCTACAGTAAAACATGGGATGAACATCTCCAGCATCTGGATCTTGTCATGCAACTTTTCTCTGACCATCATCTCCATGCAAAGCAGTCTAAATGTGTTTTTGGACAGAAGGAAGTTGAGTATCTCGGGCACATTATCTCAGCACAAGGGGTTCACGTGGATCCTGCCAAAATTGATGCAATGAACAATTGGCTGCATCCTTAGACAGTCAAGAGTCTTCGTGGTTTTTTGGGGTTGACTGGCTACTACCGCAAGTTTGTCAAGGATTATGGGAAGATTGCAGATCCATTAACTGCTCTATTGAAAAAGGATGCTTTTACATGGACACATGCTACTCAGTGTGCATTTGACAAACTAAAACAAGCTATGTGTACTACACCTGTTCTAGCTATGCCCGATTTTTCCAAGCTCTTCACTATTGAGAGTGATGCTTGTGGCAATGGACTTGGTGTTGTTCTCCTTCAAGATGAACACCCCATTGCATTCACCAGCAAAGCCCTTTTAGGTAAGAATTTAGCTGCCTCCACCTATGAGAACGAAATGATGGCTATTTTGCATGTAGTACAGAAGTGGCGCCCATACCTATTAGGGAATCATTTCTGCATCAAGACTGATCACTAGAGTCTGAAATATTTCTTGGAACAGCGTGTCTCCTCCCCGGCACAACAGAAATGGGTTACCAAACTCATGGGTTATGACTATGAGATCACTTACAAGAAGGGTAAAGACAATATTGTGGCAGATGCTCTTTCTCGCACATTTGATGCCCAAGGTTCTCTTTCAGCTATTTCTATGCCTGTTCCAAATTGGTTGCAATTTGTTCAACAGGGTTATGTCAATGACTCTTCCTTATTTCAAATCATCCAACGCTTGACCAACAACCCTTCTGCTATACCACATTACTCTTGGGATGGTGCTTCTCTGAGATACAAGGGTCGTCTGGTGCTTCCCCAGAGCACAGATATTCAACAGGCTATCTTCTATGAACTCCATGCTTCTCCATTGGCAGGGCACTCTGGGTTCCTCAAAACGTATGAACGGGCATGGCGTAACTTCTTTTGGCAGGGCATGAAAAGTACAATTCAACAGATGGTGGCTGAATGTGATACCTGCTAGCGCAATAAGGGTGAAACAACACTCCTTCCAGGATTGCTTGAACCCTTTCCCATACCTACATGGATTTGGATAGATATTTCTATGGATTTCATTGAAGGGATCCCTAAATCTGGTGGGAAGATAGTGTTCTCGTTGTGGTTGATCGCCTCTCCAAATATAGTCATTTTTGTGCTCTCAACCATCCCTATACAGCCTCCTCAGTCACTCAAATTTTCCTGGACCAGATCTTTCATCTTCATGGCATCCCTTCTTCCATTGTCTTGGATCGTGATGCAACTTTCACTAGTTATTTTTGGACAGAACGATTTTGCCACACTGGCATCAAACTGAAGATGAGTTCAGGGTATCACCCACAAATAGATGGTCATACTGAAATTATCAATAAATTCTTGGAAACCTATCTTCGTTGCTCCACCTCTGAACAACAACATCAGTTGGCAAAGTGGCTCCCTCTCGCTGAATGGTGGTACAATACCTCTTACCACACTGCCTCTAAAATGAACCCATATGAAGTAGTCTATGGTCAGGCACCTCTAGTTCTTCTTCCATACACCCCCACCAATTCACTAGTTCAGGAAGTTGACACGGTCCTTCGAAACTGCGATCAGATTCTTCGCATTTTGCAGGACAATCTTCACATGGCAAGAAATCGCATGAAGCAACAAGCTGATCAGCACTGTTCTTAGCGCACTTTTCAAGTCGACGATATGGTTTTTCTTCGTCTCTAGCCGTACAAGCAATCCTCCCTGAAACTCAAAGGGCATCATAAGCTCGCTCCAAAGTTCTATGGGCCATATCGGATTCTTCAGAAGATTGGGTCCGTTGCTTATAAATTGGAACTTCCTCCTTCTTCCCACATTCATCCAGTCTTTCATGCCTCTTGTCTAAAGAAAGTTCTTGGCACCAACATTAGTGGACAAACGATTTTACCCGAACTGGATAATGAAGGATCCATCCTTTTGGAGTCAGAGGCCATCCTCAATCGGCGCACTCGTCAGCTTCGCTCTTGCTCTATCACAGAGGTCTTAATTCAGTGGCACGGCATGCAACCAGAAGATGCTACATGGGAACCACTCCTTCAGATTCAACAACAATTTCCGCATCTAAAGCTTTGAGGACAAAGCTTTTTTTAAGGGGGAGGGGATGTTAGGAACCCATGTCTTTACTTTGTTAGTATATTGTTGTTGGACGCATATGCTTTGTAAGTCGTCCCGTAGTATTTGTTGATCAATAGTTTATGTTATTGTTGTTGGCGCATATGCTTTGTAAGTCGCCCGTAGTATTGTTGATCCATAGTTTGTAGTGGCCCATGGTTTTGACCCATAGCATTGGCGCCTAGACTTAGTATATAAGTGTGTGTTGAGACGTATGAAGGCACCATGAAGTTAATTGTATTGAGCTTGCTCAAAGGATGTTGCCTCCTCGAAGTGGCCCGTGATCAATATAAAAGTGATTCTGAGCTCTATTATTTATGATATCTTGTGTATTTTCATTAATTAATTATTGCAGGTTCTTCACAAGGTACCATTAATTTCCCCTATTCAACCCATAATTGACCCCTAATTACCACTAATTAACTACTAATTACCGCATAGTTCACCCCTTATTAACTAGTAATTACCCCTAAATAATCCATTCTTACCAATAATTAACCCTTGATAACCTCTAAATGACCCCTACATTTTACCAAGGAAAACCTCGTGGAGAAACCCAATGGATCTTTCCAAACATTCATATATGGCATATTCCCTAGTAAACCCATCGATGTAGACTAGTGTGCTTCACACACAAGGATTCAAAATGGGCACATGCTGCCATGAACCTAACTAAATGACCAACATCATGGACAACCACTAGTTTAGCTAATCCCTTGGGCTTAAATGGCCCCTACTTAATTACCTATAATTGATCCATAGGTACCATTAATTTCCCCTAGTTAACCCAAAATTGACCCCTAATTATCCCATAATTGACCCCTTATTAACTCCTAATTACCACAGCTTATTACCAAAAAATTACCCTTAAATGACCCTTGATTACCCATAATTGACCACAAATTATCCCTAAATGACCACTAATTAACCCCTAATTACCCTTCATTTACCCCTAATTACTCATAAATGACCCATAACTTTGCTCAAGGTTTGAGTCCATCACATAGGCCTTATAAAGGGAATTTTTGGCTTATGAGTGGGATATGGTGGCAATTTGGGGATGTATAACACCATGATCAATTTTTTACAACCAGGCAATGGTTTGAGATCAACTTCTAGGGCCTAATTTCATATAGTTTCCTCTAGGTCTCATGGGTCATGTGTAGCACCCCAAACGACCACACATGCCATACAAAGGAAATGTGCATTTGGCATTGGACCAGTGGATGAGCAATGAGAACCACACTTAGCATCCCAAATATTTCAATTAATGAGCACCATATCACTCTCACGTGCCAAAGTATGGTGGCTTGAGGCCCCACACATGGCCCATGATGCTCAAGGACAAATGTTATGGCCAAAAAACCTATATCTTGGCACCAGACCATGTATTAGGTACTAAAACTATCCTCTAAAGTGGAAAACCTCAAAATCATGACCACCATAATGCACTCATGGGGTGAGATTTCCTACTAACTTCCTGTGTGGTTGTTGCAGGCCCACACATGTCCCATGAGCTCTAAAAAAAAGTGTTATGGCTCAAGATCTTGAATTTCAATCCTAAAAAAGTTTATGATTCCTGAAGACCAACCATGGTATGATAAACCTTGAAATAAACACCACATCTCACTCATATGCCAAAGATTTCCTTTGTAGGACTTGTGTGGTGATCCAGGGTCCTATGTATGTACCATGAGATCCAAAGACAAATTTTATGGGCCAATAACTTGTATTTTTGTATCAACCTTGGCTTGGACACCAAGAAGTTACATCCCCATTATAGGACCATATCTTGTTGGCATGATGAAGATTCCATTTGTAAGGTCTATGTGGTGGTTTATGACCTGAAAGGAAGACAAATTCTCGACAACGTCATACTTCTGCAAGAAGCAATTCACTCCAACCGAATATGAAAGGGAAAAGGTATGATTATCAAGCTTGACATGGCCAATGCATTTGACTGGGTCAAGCGTTCCTTTTTGCTTAAAATTATGAATTGCTTTGGATTTAACAACACTTTTATTAGTTGGATTTCAGCTTGCATAAGCAAACCATGGATTTCCCCCTTGATCAATGACCGCCCCACTGATTTCTTCCAAGCTTCCCATGGCATCAGGCAAGGATGTCCTCTTTCTTCTTTTCTGTACATCATCATTGCAGAATCTCTCAGTCGCAAATTGAATTTTGATTTGAACTATGGTTCCCTCCCTGGCCTCTGTCTCACTAATGATTCCCATCCCCTCAACCATACCCTCTTCGCCAATGATTCTCTCTTCCTGGGTGGCGCCTCTTCCATCATTGCTCGGAAATTTATTCACAACCTAACTTTGTATTGCAATGCTTCCGAAGGCAAAGTAAACTTGCACAAGAGTGCTATCTATTGCTGGAATTCAACCAACAACACAAAAGTCAGAATTAGCAAAATTCTGAATATCAAAGTCTACAATATATGGGACAAATTCAATTACCTAGGTCTTCCAATTACATTCGGCAATTCAAAAGTTGGAAATTGGGATGACACGATCAACAAAATAAAAAACAGAATTAGAAGATGTGGTGGTCATTGTCTTAGCAAAGCTGGGAAATTAATCTTAGTAAACTCCGTACTCTCCGCAATTCCATCTATCATTCCTCCATTCTTCTAGCCCCAAAAGGAGCTTCCAATCAGATCAGTAAACTACTAAGAGACTTTCTACACTCCGGTGGAAAAAACAATGGAAATAAAATCCATCTTGTGAATTGGGAAATCATCAAACAGTCAAAATCCTCGGGAGGTCTGCAAATTCGAGATCCCTTCTTCACCAATTTGGAATTAGGCGGTAAGCTCCTCTAGCAAATCCTTCACATCAAACACCATCTGGTTAGTCAAGTACTCAGGAAGGAATACTTAAATGGAACAAATCTAAGATGTCTCGATAAAAAACCAACCACCAAAGGATCTAGCATTTGGACATTATGCAAAGCTACCTGAGAATTCTTTTCAGATGGTCTCTATTGGGTTCCTGGAAATGGCGGGAAAATAGACATATTTTCCGACAAGATAATGAACAATGAGGCTCTCCATAACAATGATGAGCTACATGACATTGCAACTTGGCTCAGGCATCATGGAATCACCACTCTCAAAGAATTCTGCGTTTGGGATTCCAATGGCAATTGGAAAAGTTGGAAAATCATAAATATCCCTCCCCACCTTGAGACAACCAAAAATATTCTCATTGACACTCTAAAAGGATGTGCTCCCCTAAATCTTATGTCTAAAGATGATTGAGGATGGGGTCCCATATGAGCATATACCTCTATTATCGGCTACAAAGCACTTCAATCCCATGATGATGCAAGAAACGATGTATGGAAAATATCATGGAATCCCTTCGAGCTTCCTAAAATCAATTTTTTCATATGGACTTTATTTCACTCCAAAGTTCTTACCGGCGACAATCTCATCAAGAGAGGTTTTCATGGACCTTTTTGGTGCCCTCTTTGTCACAATAACCTCAAAACTCTTAATTGCCTCTTCCTGGATTGTCTTTTTACTAAACTTGTCTAGAAACTACTCCTCCTTGACCTTATTGACACTTAGCCAACCTTCACCTTTGTCTTTTAGCTATTCCAAGACTGGATCTCTATATACCCTACCCGCACATCCAACAAGAGTCTCTGGCGACACATTTGGATTTCCATTCCCAAATTTATATGTTGGAAAATCTGGACCACCAGAAACAATGCAATTTTCAATGAAAGGCATTATACCCCCCTTCAAACTGCAGGTCAAGCAAAAAGTTTACTAATAGAATGTTTAAAAAATTCCAATCACAAAGAGGATGCAACACTCAATACGAGATAAATGAATTGGATAGGGGGCAATCTCCCTATTTCAAGTAAAAATTTCAGTCCTCACAAACACCCAGTTTGGCACATTAGATTCACCATCCCCTAGTTTCATGAATGGAGAATCAATCAAGCCATAGATAGCCTGCATTTCGACGGCACTTCCAAGAATAATCCCGGCAAAGTTGGTGTAGGAGGAGTTATGAGGACAAGTGATGGAACCATTAGGATTAAGTACAGTTGGGGTTTGGGAAACTTCTCAAACAATATTGTAGAAGCATTAGCCCTGTTGAAAGGTTTCCAAATTGCCAAATATCATGGGATCAATAATTTAAACGTTTTCAGTGATTCTATGCTCATCATAGGAGCCTTGAATGCAAACACTAATCTCAGAAATCTAGCTTTATATCAAATATTACAGCGCATTATGCAGATCACAAGTACATTCACTGAATTAAAATCATTTCACATTTTAAGGAATTTAAATGAGGAAGCTGATAATGAAGCAACCGTTGGAACCAATATCAATTGTGGAATATTAAATCTTTCCAACAGCAACAGTCAATTTCATCAAATTCCTTGACCTGGATTATTGGTTTTCTTTAGTCCAAAGTATTTTTGTTTCAGAATCTGAGTGATTGGCACTTTCAACTTCAACAATTGATAATTATGAATTGTTAAAACACTAATGATCAAACATACAGTTCAATGGAATTGAATTGAAATGAATCGTGGCATCAACGCTTGGACAGAAGTTGACAATTCTGTAATCATAATCATAACTGACCGATTGATTATTAGCAGTGAAATTGGACTGATTGTTGAATCTGTCTCCATGAACTAAAGATTCATACATTTAAGATGAATCCCATCCTAGGCAGGGCTCTTTAGAGCAGGGGAATCCGAGTGAATGACATTTTCAATTTCAGCAATTGATAGTTCTGAATTGTTAAAACGCAGATGATCATATACACAGCACAAAGGAACAGAATTGAAAAGAACCGTGACATCAATGCTTGGACAAAAGTTGACAATCTTGTAATCACAATCAAAATTGATCGAATGATTATTAGCAGCGAAATCAGATTGGTTGATAGAATCATTCTCCATGAACTCAAAATACATGCAACTCACTTCGGATTTTCGAGGTTTATTGAATTCAATATTCATTTTGAGAACTGCTGATTTCGGATTAGCACATTGTAACCTGCCGATTTGGTTTACAACCACAGTTATTCTTTTTTTTTAATATACAATATTCGTTTTAGTTAAAAAAAAACATGTTAACCTTACAAGATTTTGTATGTTGCATTACATGTGGCCTCACATTGATTTCAGAAATGATTCTAGGTTCCATGTTTTGTTTCTTTCATAAGTTTATTACTTAATATATTTCAAATGCATAATGTTGACACTTGTTATTTTTATTTGGAAATTAAATTCCTTAATAAAAAAATTATATATATATATTGTAATTGAAGATTAAATTCTTTAATAAAAAAATTATTATTGAAAGGTATTTTTTAATAAAACTTGATAGTTGAATATTTATTGTTTAGCATAAAAACCTAAACAAAACATAAAAACAAAAAATTAGTTGAAAGGACAGAGATGAAATGAACTAGCCCTTCAATTTTTCCCTCCTCTACCAATTTTACCCGCAGAGATGAAATGAACTCCGTCATGTTGGTCTATAGAGTCTCCGTCATGCTGGTCTGTAGAGTCTCTGTCATGGTGGTATGGAGCTTTTACAGTGGTTTGGTGGAAGGGAGCTGTGGTCGACATAAAGCCTGAGGGGAATCGTCATTTTGAGAAGGGGAAGGGAAGCAAACACAGAGGGAGGCCGAGGGTATGCAAAGTAGAGACAATGGCCAGAGCTTCATTTTATTCCTTGGACTCTTCATGTCTTGTACTTCTTTTGTTGCATCTATCTTCAGGACTCAATAGTAATAGGTTTTCACTTCTCAGTGAGTGATCAATTTGTCCCCTGCACCACTGATATGAAAAAATATTTTCTTGTAGAATCGATCCGAGGAGGCTTGGTGGTATGAAGGTGGTATCGAAAATGGTTTCTAAATTTGGTGACCATATACCCCATGCCAATACTCATCATAGAGCTTCAAAGTTATGCCAACATTTCACAACAATACCCTTATTTGCCATCTTACATGTTAACCATGGCAACCTTAATATATAGGTTTCAATAGTTTAAGGCCCAAATTAAAGGTGCACCATTTCAAAGAATAGCCAAAGTATACAAATCCACTTCTCCAAGGGATTGATGCACAAATATTCACCAATAAAATTTGGCAAATCTAAAAATATTAGTCACAAAAGTGTTTTTAAGTATTTTTCTTTCAATCTAGTTTAAAGTATTGGTATTTTTCTTTCAATCGGGTTCAAAAGATTGGACTATCAAATTGATATACCTTTCAATACAATAATGACTTATGCTTTAAAAGATTGGACTATCAAATTGATATACCTTTTTCAAAGATTGGACTATCAAATTGATATACCTTTCAATACAATAATGACTTATGCTTTAAAATATTGGACTATCAAATTGATGTACCTTTCAATACAATAATGACTTATGCTTTAGGCTTTGCTGGAGGGGAAAGGAAAAGTAGGGCTTGAAGAACTAGAGGATTTGGAATAGGGGATTCGAACCTAGAACTTCTTGTTTGAGTCTTTAGCAACTGGTACATCCCTGTAAAATCCTCTCACAATTTCTCGGTGCATATACCTTTTTGGTTACTTCGATTGAATGGAATATAAGGCAAGGAGGAACGACCTCACAGGAAATATTGAACCTTGTAGACCGGTGGGATCACTCAATAGCTCGCCGTCGATTTAGAGGAAATGATTGGGAAGAAATCATTGAAAGAGTTCAGGCCCGTAGCACAGTATCTCTATCTATCCCTCCAATAGCTTGATTCACTTGCAGATTCAGAGTGGGAAGCCCTTCTGTAGACTCAACATTAGAGATTTTTTTATACCACCATACTTGTTTGATTTCTAACCCTGGGCACTTGACCTATTTATCATTCAACCACTTCTTCCATCCGAATATAATTATGCTTTGATTTTTGGACTGTTTGATAATGATCAAAAACTACCTCCACCGAACTCATATATCTGCACTTGCCGAGTATGTCATTCAATCAGTTGGCAAGATAGACAATTCATTCCCTCAATCTTTAATTGTAGTGATTATTTACTGCAAAAACAACTATGGCTGAGATGGGCCTATCTAAAGTCCACAACATCTTCTGATAGATTTGCGTGCAAGTTTTATTTTGGAAAGCATGAGCTCTCTGAGGCTCAAAAAATGTTGGATGGTTAAATACTTGCATAGTTCCACAAGAAGCCCAGATTCCCTGAGGATAAAATGGCAAGAATACCCTCAGCACCAGCGATAGGGTTTCATGGCCTTGAAATAAAAACAAGATCAATAAAGAAACGTTTGCAGCAGTGAGTGAGATCATTGCAGTGAGGGCTTCACTCTTAGTTAAAGAGGCAAATCTCTTCAACCTCATCGTGCAAGAAGATATGCGAAGATATACCAGAGGAACTAGATGTTGATGTGCTGGGTTTACCAGAGCGAGCTATCAATATCTTCTTGCCCAGATTATTTCAGGTAGATACCATTGGAGAATTTGTTCTAGAATGTTGATAGGTTTACATGGTTATTTTGTCAGGATTTGATGGGAAATTACCATAGCTTATTATCAAAGGAGGATTTCTTTTATGTTGGTTTCAACTTTTGACTATATTCTAATGTATTTACAATATTTTAATTGCTTTGCAGTTCTTCCAGTCACCTCATGTTTCTCTCAGGAAACTAGCACTTGGCTCTGTAAACCAATTTATTGTGTTTACGCCTATAGTAAGTATTTTTGTAACCTAAGTGCAATATGCATTAACAGTTGGGGTTTAATTGTCTAAATATCTGTATGCTGTTAACCAAATCCAATGTATTAGATTTAATAAGAAAGCTAATTGGTTGTGAGGTTTAAATTTTGTGCATGCAGGCATTATTACGATCAATGGAGCAATATCTTCAAGGCCTATTTACTCTTGCTCAGGATCTTGCTATCGAAGTGAGGAAATTGGTTAGATATTGTTATTTAGCTGCCATTATCTTTGAACTTTGTCCTTTGTATAACATTGGTCCTTCCATTCTAGTACTTCTGCAAGCAGAAATTATAAACATCTCTATTGCCGGTTTAATAGCTTATGTGCATGTTTCATCTTCAACTAATGAAAACATTGGTTGTAGACTATTACATGAGAATGAGGTAGTAAGTTTAGCTAGGTGTTTGTGTGGTTATTCTATGTGCTATTTTTGCTGCATCAACTATCCCAATATATGACAAATTGTTGAGCTTTGCAAAATTGAGATGAATTCCTTGGGATTTTTTTTATTCTAAAATTGTAACTGGCTATTAGTTGTATCCTCAATTCAGGATCTCTCTGCTATTCGACCAAGAAAATTAAATACCAGAGTTCTATTTCAGGTGAGTGGCTTCTTGGAAGCTAGGAACATATTGATTTTTGACTCAAACCTTTGCCTTCGCTTTGCCATATAATACCACAGAAACTTTATAATGATCAGAAACGATTTGAAGAGCAATAGTATTGAACAAGTCTGATACTACAAAGACTGAAAAATTGTATTCAAAGTGGATGGTTTGACACACACACACACAAAAGTCATACATTCATCCATTTAAAGTTAAAGCCCTAGTAATTAGATATAATGACCAGAAAACTAATTTATTAAAAGGTTTGTCAGTTGTGTGCAAGATACATTTCTCAAGTTTTTAGATGCTTTGAAATTTGCTCGAGTCTCAAGGTACTGTAATGATGGTAGTATAGTTGGATTGTTTCACTTTTCCATCACGTGGCTTTTGTTATCATCATTGGGCAGTTGGCGTTGTCTTGTCATATTCTAAGTAGCAAGGTGTGTTGGTGTCGGTGTAGGTGTACCCGTTATTAAATTTGGATCTGAGTGAGTGCATGGGTTAGATCGTGTCATATGTACACATATATGTATATAGAATATAAAAAAAATAAAGTTGAAAATGCAGAACTAAGAACTTGGAAATGTACAATTTAAAACTAAATGTGAAATACAATCTGATAAAGACTTATTTTTGAAACTTCTGTTTTTATTAGGGGGTGATCCTGATTCCCTAGTCCTTGTTCTTATTGCAGGGGTCATATCAGTCCTTGTTATGGGGGTCAATGATTCCAATAACAGGTAGATCTATGATAATCCCACAACATATGGGTCATTTCTCCTGATAACATTTTTTTTGGGGTCCAATGCCCTTGCAACAGAATCATGGCCAGAATATTTAGTGATCAGTCACCACCTTGTTTTTCTTTTTTGCTTTTCATTTCATTTTTCCACCTACCATTTTGTCTTACCATATATTGCATTTTGTCTTCTGTTATCAGTCATTTCTGCAACTCGTCTTTGTTCATTTAGTTTGTCTATTCATTAATGCTCTCCATTATTTGTTATTCTCTCCAACTATGAGTCGTCTACTTCAAAAAAATTTCCCACTGTTTTTAAAATTCCTTTTTGACAGCAATCTTCCTTTTATTTCCTTGCTATAATTTTCTTAGTATTTGCATGCCCTTGGAAATCAAGATGTTGCCCATATTATTGTTCCATCAAATTCTCTCACCTTTTCTTTCCATCATCTTGTTCGCTTATTCTTATCTTTTTCATCTTGGCATCTAGCTTTGTTTTCATTAGTGACTTTTTTTATGAATTCCCTATAAGAAAAATGAATAGAGAGAGCCACACTTAGAAGAGAGGGAAAGAAGTTATGCAACTTCTTTCCATTAATTTATTATTAATATTGAAGTACTTTAACGCATTTTAATTTATGTAAAGTAAATCCTAATTACTAAAGAATGACCTTAAATATTAATTACACTAAGATCCCCCCTTAATGGTCATTTTGAAAAAACTCCAAGCTTGTCTCTAAATTTATCAAACTTATTTGTAGCGAGTGGCTTGGTGAAAACATTTGTAGTCTGCTCGTGGTGCAATGTTGGAGTTCAACTTCATCTTCCACAAGTTGTCTAATGAAAATTGAAATGACATTGCACGCCAATGTGTTTAGTGCACTTATGAAAGACTGGATTTTCACTAATTTTAGAACATCCTTATTGTCATAAAAAAGAACTGTTGGATTGGTTTGCTTAAGCATCAAATCTCCAAGTATTTTTCTAAGTCAAACTACCTCACATGCTCCTTTTGTTGCTGCACTGTATTCTGCCTTGGCAGAAGAAAGATAGACATGTTTCTTGCTAGCCCATGAAACTGCACCTGTTCCAAGACTGAATACATATCTAGTTGTGGATTTCTGATCATCGATTGATCTGCCCAATCAGAATCTATATAATTAGTCAACTGAGTGCACCCCTTTCACCATATACTATTAAAAATATATATTGTTCCTTTCATCATTCTCTAAATCCTTTCTACTACTGTGCATTGTTCTACTTTAGGATGTGTCATGAACTTGGAAATGTAGTTGACGCAAAACTAAGTTCTAGCTTTGTGGTTGTAAGGTAGATCAGACTTCCCACTAGTTCCCTGAAAATCAATTCATTTGTATTTCGAGTCAACTTTGGCTGACAGTTTTAATCCTTTCTCCATAGGTGTAAATGAATTTTTATAGTCAGCCATCCTGTAGGTGTATATGTTTTTGTGAAGCAAAAGCATATGCTAGTCTGCTAAATTTCTACACCATGCAATAAAGTAAGAGGGCTAAATCTGTTATGTCAAAAGCGGAACATAATTCATATTTTGCCTTGGTAATTGCTCCAACCTCATTATTTGTGATGAATATGTCATCTACATATATCACCAATATTACTTCCTTGAATTTGGTTTAGAGGTTGGAATCAGGAAAACTTCTTCTAAATACATTATCTCATATCTTTGTCAAATTTGATGTACCAAGCTCTTGGTGTCTGTTCAAGACCATAAAGAGCCTTAACCAATTTGCATACTGTATGTTCCGTTCTAGGAAACCTGAAAAGTTTGATGTTGATACATATAAACTTCTTCCTCCGAATGATCATTGAGAAAGGCAATTTTAACATCCATTTGGAAAATAGTCGAACCAAAATAAGCGGCAAGAGACAAAGCTAACCTAATTGTAACCATCTCAATAGTGGGATGAAATATCTTCTCATAATTGATCCCTTCCTGTTGAGAAAAGCCCTTTGCAACCAACATTGCTTATGTTTGTGAAGTACATCATCTGTCTTGTACTTGACCTTATAAACCCACTTACATCCAATATGTTTTTTAATTTTTATCTGCAGGAACATCATGCAACACCCAAGTTTGATTTTTCATCATGGAACCATATTCAAATTTCATAGCTTTCTTCCATTCTTGGCATCCTTTGGTTTCTTCATAATTTCGAGGTTCAAAAGAATCTTGAATTTTAGCAAGTAAATCATAATTGCAAGAATCAAAATTTAACCTTTGTTTCTCAACAACTGTCTTTCCTCCCCGGTTCATGAATCTCATCCAGGAAAACATCATCAAATGTTTGATAGAACCACTTGGGATGTCCTTTTATCTATATCCAGTGATGATCTCATTCTGATTTGGACTGATTTCAGTAGTAATATGCTGCTGATTTGTACTAATTTCAGTAGCCATATTACTTCTGTAGGTTTGCTCTACCTCATCTCTGTCTGACGACTCTGACCTATGCAAAAAATTGATGTTCAACATTATCATAGCCCTCTATAAGAAATTTCAGACCTGATTTATGATGTGAAGTGCTCGGAAACAAGCTGGCATGTTCATCAAGTAAAACTTCCCAACTAGAAATACATTTGTCCATGTCAATATCAATCAGACCATGGTTTTTATGGTCATTGTACGTTGTAAACACTAATTTCTTGCATTTTGAATCTAACTTATTGTGCTTCACATTAGGTATTCGTAGTCATACATAAGCAACTGAACTAAAAACCTTTAGATGACTTTCTCTAGATATATTTTTCTGTAAATAATTCCTTCCATTAGAGTTATGCAGGCATAAGTTTCCATGTTCTACTGTGATTGATATCGACTCTCCATATAGAGTTAGATGACCTGTCAGCAGGTTTAATATTGATAGACGAAAGAACAAATCTGTATCTTCAGAATGATCAAATATTATGCATGTCCAACTATGGTGGATTTTAGAGGTATGCCTACAACCTTACATGTTTAAGGCTAAGAAACAGAATATGGTGCACACATAAAGGAGTCAGTGTAAAAGGAGCTCGTATTGCCTCAGTTTAGTTTTTTAAAATTTTGTTTCCAAGTTGAAATATATTCCCCCAAAAGTTTGTCCTGACCACAAAGTTGGTGGCACCATAGAGTCTTGAATTGGGTGATAGTAATTGGATATATGGTCCTTTTTGTTGATCAATCATTTGTTGTGGGTTGCTAGTTTCCATTTAACTTCTATGGTCATTATAGTTTCTTCCATGATTGTAGTTGTAGTCCCATGGCTCTCAGATACAGAAAAGCCATAGACCTAATTGTATTTCTCCAACCTGCCGTAATGTCAAGAATGTAAAATAGCACAGAAGATGAACCATTGCAACAAAATAGTATGGAAAATGAACCATTGCAACAAAATAGTACGGAAAATGAACCATTGCAACAAAATAATAACCATTATGGAACCAAAATGTCAATCATTGTGATTGGTAGATAGGAATTCATCTACGAATTCACAAGGTGGTTGTCTTGATAATCTAACAATACTTGTACAACATAATGCTTCTTAACACTCAACTCAGAGCATCTCTACTTGTAAAGTCTGATATCAAACTTTTGTATCATAGATGGTCTTATAATATAAAGTAGAGTTTTGTGGATATCATATTTGTTGACCTTTCTTGAATTTGTTGTTCTATTGTCATCACATGTTTGATGTAGTTGATTTTAATTGATGTTGTAATACATTAATTCTCGTCCTCGGAATGCCTCAGAATCCTATGTTTCCCCCATTCATACACTTGGATGCTTAGATTGTTATAAGCCTACCTGAACTCCAAATCTTGAACAGATCCAACCCTTTTTAGATTGACATGTGTAATTCACCTGTTTACTTAAGTATTATCAGAAACCTTCATCTTGAGTATGTATCAGTAGAAATCGCTTCGCTCCATGGCATTTTGTCCTACCATCTATCTAAAAAATAAACTTTTTACCTGTAGTGCTCTTGCATAACTCCTCTTGTAATACCTTTGCCACATTACTTGTTTTAATTTTTGCCAACTTGTGATGGATAGTTGTCCATGGACCTTGCTACCTTTGTCACTCATTAAATATTTACCGTCACAATATTGTAGGTAGCCTTCCCTGTTTCTTTTCTTCTTTAGCGCTCGGTCAAAGCAAACCGGTATACAAGTGCTTGTTCATATGACTTAAGAGGGTCATTTCTACTCTTACAAATCATTTTGTCAGTGCGGTTGCTTGGTGTTTTCTCAATAGCCTAAGATGGCCGTCCACTCTAAGCACTTTCTGCAGCTAACAGGAAGCCCCATTGTTTGTCTTGACTATAGTCGCTGGGCATACTATTCGAGGATCTTGCTTGGCTAGTTGAGGGTTTGTTCCCACTAGCCTCAGGTTTAGACTGACTACCATATCTAACATGAGGATATAATTTGTTAGTGCTATGATTTGTATGAGATTGAGACCTTAATATGTGTCTTCCTGTAGTGAGGTGATCACTCATACATGCTAGAGCTTATGGACCATATCCAGTCCCAATCCTACCATACTGATCATTTCTCTTTCCTGCCCATATATTGGGGGGCTAAGCATATTAATATATTATAGATACCCTGGCTAGAGATGAGAGGACATCAGGGCAGTCTGACAATGGACACCCTCCCACACCCTTGGGACATGTTCCACTTACATGAGTTGTACATGCATTGGTTTGTTCCAGCACATATACACCTCTGATTCTGGGTTGAGCTGTTAGATACCCATCGCTAGATTTTTCTCTTTGGCCTTAGATGTTACAATATCTCCAGCTAGTTGGGATTCTTACAAGATCACCCAGCCATGCCCTATTTGTCCAGGGCATTCCCTAAAGGACACTTAAGGGTTTGCATTTCTTCACCCACAGTCGTGGTCTATGTTACACGATTTTCTGGAACTACAAAAGTAGGGGAAAGCATGTTCGGAATGGATAGATCATACCAGTTAATTTTTCAGGGGACCACATATTGGGGATGGCAATAATATGTGTGCGCGCACACACACACTTTTAAAAACCAAGGAAAACCTTACTGGCACCCCCCAGTTCCCTAGAATATCTGGATGGAGGGTGGTTCAACTGCCAACCATTGTAGGAGTGAGTAACCCCATGGGGCTTAGATTGATTGGAACTAGAGACTTCATGTTGAACTCTGCCTTGAAATAATACGTTTTAATTGATTGAGCTAATCCACCGGGCTATATATATAACCTGAAAATAAAATTAAGGTAGATTCAAGGATATAAAGTTATTTATGGGGATTTAAGGTTAATCTGATGGATTACCTGATCCTGTCAAAGAAAGGGTAGGACAATGTGTCTAAGCTAATGATATTTGGGACAAACTAAAGGATCTATACTCAGCCAAAGGATAGGAAACTGAAGCCATTACTATCAAAGACTTGATGCAAAACTCAATCAACCATGAAGGTAAAAGATCTCTTGAACACTCTTTCTGTAATAACTCAGAATGTGATGATTGCTCTCATACGATTGAAGAATTCGATGAAGGTATTGCGGATCAAGAGGCTGAACTCGTAAAAGTACTACAAGAAATTCATAAATTGAGGCAGATCACCAAAAGACAATATGAGGAGATCAGGCAATTCAAGACTCAATTAGGAATGGAAATTATGGAAATTAGAAGAAATTATGGAAATGCCAAGAACATTATAAGATGTTGGAGTTGCAACTTTATTGGACACACTACAAGATTCTGCTACACAGTAAGATGTTACAGGTGCAATGCATTTGGTCATAAAGCTCAACCTACAGAAAATCAAAATTTCCATTGACAAGAGAAAATGTCTCACACAAGTCCAAGACGGAATCCAACAAAGTATGGAAAAGAAAGAGTGACAGTCAAATGGAACAATCAGGAACTCACATTCATGAAGAAATTGCAGATATTCAAGGAAGTCAAGATTTCACAAAACAGGGAAAAAGAAAGAAGATACTAAAATGTTGAAAAGGTTACAGAAGAAAAGGATTGTGCCATTGGTACTTCATCTTGGTACTGAAACTTCTACCAAATTAACAAAATTATCATGTCTAAGGATCTTTGAATTTTTCATCATCCAGAGGATATAATTTGGTGTTGATTGTAATAGTAACAGGTTGGCTTCCAAAGGGAGGGATCAAGACCAAATAATTGAGGGTTGCTTGCAGACCATGTCTTGAAGGACCAAGTCTTGTGTTCTTGACAATCGTTGAGCCAAGTTATTTTTTGTAACATATAAAATGTTTTGAGACAAGCATAACTGGGTTGCATTCCATAAATCTAGAGAATGACATAACTGTGCATAAGGGTACAGAGACTAAAGGCTTGATTATGGTGGCAGAGCTAGAATCTGCTTACTGAAGCTACAGAAACCACCACCCTTGCTAGTGCTTATGGCTCTACTCCTATATTTCCCGTTGCTTTTTCCTATTTATCTACTAATAAACTTAGGGCATACAGGGTAGCAAGAAGATGAAAGCATGTTGGATTGTTGATTAAACCATGAGGAGTGTTGACTTCAGCTCCTATCTCATCGTTTTTCTTCAACTGAGTTTTACAAAGTATTTTATAAATTGTCTTATGAATTTCCCAGCCCATGCCTACATTCTACTCTTTATTTTTACCCTCAACTGCATCTTGAATCTGATTAATATTTGGATCCTGGACTACAATGATACCCTTCCAAAATTTAGGGTCAACATCTACCATGATCAATTTATACCACCTTTGCTTAAAATGAGCCTGTAGGATGCCATATTTACTCTCATTAAAAAATCTGCTCTGCCACTTCTTCTGCCAACTTGGATTTTTTTTAAGCTCATTTTGCATCAAATTAATCATGTCTTCATGCAGAAACACCTCCCTACTATCCATATTATTGGAAAGAAGTACCATCTTGCACCAAGGAACCAACACACTGCCTATAACTTGAAATGAAAACATAGTGCACTTTGTAATATTAACTTCTCCATTTTCTCCAAATTTACCAAAAAATAAATGATTTTCTAAACTAAATCTTGAAAAACCAAATCCTTGTATCCCAAATCAAAGCTAGGGATAATGAGATTTCTAAGACTTGGTCTAATTGTAGTCAAACTCCAAACTAGAGCACATAACCACCTTATGTTTTGAGTATCCACCAATTCAATATGAAAATAGGTAGGGTACAACTCAAGCTTGATATAATCCAATTGATTAAGGATGGTCAGCCTGATTGCAAGACTAACCTCCACTAGAATGCTGAGATGGCTATTAAACACTTCAACTCTTATCTCCCAATCCTTAGATCGCTCCAAAAGAGTTATGTGATGAACCATATTCAAATATTATTTAATATCCCAATCCTCAGATCACAACAGATGACCTTTCTTACAAGCTTTTCAAAGAGGGGGATCGCAACATATGTCCTTTATTACAGGCTTTACCAGATCACAGATACTTCTGACCTTCCACCTCACATCTTACTTATTGTTGAGAGATGTGAGATAATGCAACACCATAGGATAAAAACACTTCCTACCAGAATCTACAACACAACTATTCAAAATTATGTTCCATTATAGCACAATACTCAATATAAAATTGATGCCTCTATCAATGCAACCAACCTCCCACTAAATTAGCCCGCACAAAGACCCATGTGTGTTGGAGAAATATGCCAAAGGAATGATTGCAGAAAATCTAGCACTCAAATTGCACCAATGCTAAGAATTCCTTATTAAAAAATTGATTATCATTTATATTCAAAGTTAAATGCCATATGCTTTCAGAATTTCCCATCCTTCTGACAGTCAAGACTTTGATTTACATAATTGCAAGACTTTTGATACCCAATCCAGTCTTAGACTCTTAAGGTATAATAATATGATAAAATGGTCTTTCATCAACACTGATTGCAACCTTTGAAAGATTACATGCCTTATTATCTGAGTGTCTACCTGCGTGTTTAAATCTTTTAAAACATGATAAAATACTTCAAAAAATTGGTTAATCTCTCGACGAATTCTCTCAAAATTTCTTGCAAGGTTCATATATTTTGGTTTTGAAATGGAGATTAAATGTCTGATGATAACCATAGAATCTCCTAAAACAATCAATGCTTGAGTTTCCAAGCTTTTAAGCTACAATCAACCTTGCCATAAGGCCATAGCTTCTAATTTATTGTCTGTCATTACACCTAAACCCCAAGCATATCTTATCTCAACATTTCATCCATGTCAAAAATCACCCCCTTAGCACCTACCAAACTTGGATTTGTATTTGAAGCTCCATAAAAAAGAAGAATATGCTTATTTTGAGAGGTTATCCATTCCCCCAATCGACCTTTTTTTATTCTTAACCTCCATCCTTTCAGTCCTCTAACCTTCGGTATGACTGCAAATTTTTTAGGCCGTTTAGTAATAAAATCAAAGACTCTGTATCCAATTCCTTTCTTCGGTTTCCATCTTGGAAATTTGTTGCTTAGCTATACCTTTTGTTTTGATGGTTTCTATTAGCATTACCCAAGCCTGATTAGCAACCATCCCTAGCTGCAACTGCTTACTGTTAAAAATTCCTTCATTTCATGCCAACCAAGTTTTCCAAAAGATGAAGTAAGGGAGAGCTCTCCAAATGTGCTTTAACATAGTATTATTAGTAAATCTGCTCAGATATCTTTTGTGCCAAGTTTAGTATTAAGCTTCTTGAAGGGTATTAGGCATTGTTTTTGCAATATTGAGACCTTCCATAATCTTGCTCCAAATCTTTGTAACAAATTCACATTGCAAGAAAAAATGACTGATCATCGTTTCCTCCTTTTTATAGATATGAAACTAAGAGGGACTGTGCACTGCTCTTCATTGAATATTGTCGCAAGTTAAAACTCTATCGTGATGAAGAACCCAATAGAACATTTTTACTTTAGATAGGGTGTCACTCGGCCATATAGATTTCCAAACCAAACTTTGAAGAAGAGTGCAACAAAGTTGAATCTGATTAAAATATCCTTCTTTTACCATATATTCCCTACACTTCTTTCCCTAGACCCTACTGTTAGAAACATATTGATTTATAGGAGCCACACCAGAAAAATGATGAACTAGATCTTGCCATTGATGCATCAAATTCTTTGGGAGATTTGGATTTTTCCACCCTACCCAATTGTCGTCATCATCCCAATTCATGATATCGACAAGTTGAGTTAAATTATTTCTTCTCATCCAAACCTGAAGTTGGTCTAGGTGGAGACTTTCTTTTAACACTAAGACAAGAGTGTCTACTTCAAGCTACCTCATGAGTATTGGATCAACAACTGTCTCCTAGAGATCACACAAACGCTCAGTTTCAGCAGATTCCACAACAGAGGTAGAATATGTGGCTACTACAGAAGCAACAAAGGAGATTGTCTAGCTTAGGAAAATACTTGAAGATTTGCAAGAGAAACATGAGAATTCTACTCCCCTACCGATCAACAATACTTCTACAATCAATTTGGCCAAGAATCCCAGATTCCATGATCGAACCAAGCACATCAACATGAAGTACCATCTAATTCAATATCATGTAGAGGTCAAGATAGTTCATTTGAGACATTGTTCCACAAATGAGCAAATTGTAGACATCTTCACCAAAGTGCTTGGAAGAGAAAAGCTTGAAAAGTTTAGAAAGATGCTTAGACTCAAAAACAACCATTCAGATTAAGGGGGGATGTTGGATTTGGAAATTTGAATGTTCATTTAGATATCAACTATGATGTAAGTGACCATTTATTATAAATGAAAGTGTTTTTTTCCCCACACAAAAAAACATGATATATTACTTCAAAAATATAATTACATTACAGTTTGTACTTATCCCTATAGCACAATACCTTACCGATGACCATCAAGTCATATTTCTAGCACTGAAGACAGCTTATCATCATCCTAGACTCAAAAAATACTGCTAACATAGGCTCATACTGATTGGTGTGTTGGCCATTACAAATAATATTTTTAGATCATAATATCATTCCATTGGATACATACAAGGATACCCCATCTAGGTTAGAACATTACATCACTAGAGGTCTAAAGTTATATATATTCTTTTGTTCTTGCTAGGTTTGGGTTTCTTATTTGGTCTTCCCCAGCTTTTATGAGTTTGTGTATCAGAAGTTTATACGAGATAGTAGAATAGATTAAGTCCATTAAAGGCTAGATTTTATGGTGTTCTGCTTGTCTTGTATTCTTCAGATTGTACAGCCTGTCACAAGAAATACTTCTTTTTTAGGTCAAATATATGCTTCAAGGTAGTTTTTATGATTACATTTTGTGTATTAGTTTTTGACACTTTTTTCCTTGTTCCTGATGTCTTGGAACTGATGATTAGATAGCATCAACCACTGATTATGCTTCATGAAAACTCCCTTGATTGGATTTTTATTAAAATTCCTTGTTATACCAGTCATCTCTGAGTATAGTACACAGAAATTAGACTTTTGCCCCTGTGTGCCCTTTCATCAGCTGTACCATTTGTGCTTGCCTGAAGCATTGGCTCTCAGTTAAGTGGGAGATGGTGTAATGTTTGTATCATTTAGGGTATTGATTGCTTGTTAGAGGCTATTGAATTTTTAATGGCTTCCAAAGTTACCGCAAATAATTAGCTAATTTTCAAGACTGCTGAGTTTATATTACAGCTGGATTCTGATGAGTCTTTGAACTGAAGTCACTTGTATTCTACAACACAACCTATGCATTCTTTATCTTTGATTATTTTGCTGCTTGACATTATTATGAATAGAGAATACAGATTGCTACTTTAGGACTGGTAAAAATCACATGAGACATTCATTCATGGGTTTCCTGGAAACTTTATGTAAGAATTAGAATGATACCTTTTTCTCCAAGGAAAAAATATCAACTTTATATTTCAAGGAGACAAATGGTTACATTTCACAAGTGAAACAAGACATGTATACATAAACCATTCAGCCTATTAGTCATAAACAACTATCATCCATTGTCGAACCATCTGATCCTCCCTGTGTCCTAGAACCATGTATTTTTCAGAAGCTTCTAAACCATGCTTTGAAAGACTGTTAGCCCACATGTTGTGTTCCCTATATACTGGAGTTAAGGAAATGAATTTAAATATGCCAATTGGAAGTTTTATCTCATCAAGAACTGATTGAAGATAGATATATACCCATTCAATGATCAACTTTGAATCTCCATACACCCAAAGGCTAATCCTTTCTTCACTGCAATTCTAAACAGAGCTGCCAAGGTCTGCTTAATTATCATAACCCTTACCATACCCCAACTTTGAAAGAGAAACCAATGGAATGTGAAAGAAACAATGCACTTCCATCTCTACACATCCCAGGATTTCCTTGACTTGTTCTGTCAATGAAACATCTTGCACTAGGTATGTCAATCTGTGATGTCCCTATTTGTCTCAGGTTTATTTTTAGGAGTCTTCCTAATGTCATTATAGATATATTTGATAAAAGGGAAACTTCCAATAGAAAGTAAGCTTTTCCCTTAAAAGAGACAAACAAGGAAGATGATTCGTCTTGAATATTGGCCTTCCATGCACAAATTATTGAGCTACTCAATGGCATCAATATGTCATGTCTACAAAATAATAACTACACTATGTTATGAAATGCATATCACATGATTGAAATTTGTGTCTGCAAATTGTATGCAATTTTTTTCCGCATTTTTGTTGTTTTAGTAAGCAATTGAAAAGTTTGGAATTATAGTTCTTATGCCTTCTGAGGATTGCAAAGAGTAGGTTTCTCTTGCATGATAATATGTAGATATTTGGTACATGTGTATATTCTGTTACAATCATCTCTTGAACATTCTTATTGTCTTTTCTTAGACTTAAAAATAATGCAATATGGGTGTTAATGTTGCTCATCTCCCTAACTCTTAAAGGGTGCTAGCTCAATGGTAGAGCGCCTGCCTTACAAGCAGGAGGTTGGTGGTTCGATTCCTCCGTACCCTATTGATATTGCAATATTGGTATTTTTAATCAAATATATTTTACTATGATTTATTATGGCTGTAGAGGTAGCTATAGGGGGGGTTCTAAACTGATATTGTAGGTGGCTATGAGGGGGGTTCTAAATTGACCTTGTAGAAAACTATGAGGGGGGTTTTTAACTGCCCCCATATCTTGCTATGAGGGGGGTTTTAAATTGACCTTGTAGGTGGTTATGAGGGGGGTTGTTAACTGCCCCCATAGCTTACGATGAGGGGGGTTCATAACCCCCCTGTAGGTCTCTACGAGGGGGGTTCCAAACCGCCCCTATAGGCATCTACGAGGGGGGTTCCAAACCGTCCTTATAGGCCTCTACGAGGGGGGTTTCAAACTGCCTCTATAGGCCTCTACGAGGGGGGTTCAAAACTACCCCTATAAGCCTCTACGAGGGGGTTTCTAAAATGCCCCCTATAGAACTATACGAGGGGGGTTCACAACCTCCCCTATAGGCCTCTACGAGGGGGGTTTGAAACCACCCCTATAGTCCTCTACGAGGGGGGTTCCAAACCGCCCCTATAGGTTTGTATGAGGGGGATTATGAGGGGGGTTCACAACCTCCCTCGTAGGTCTCTATGAAGGGGGTTCAAAACCACCCTCGTAGGTCTCTATGAAGGGGTCTACGAGGGGGGTTTAAAACCGCCTCCGTTGACCTCTACGAGGGGGGTCACAAACCGCCCTCAAAAGTCACTTTTGGGGGTGGTTCCAATCTCGTCAAAAACCACCCTTAAAGGGAAAAAATTTTAACATCGGTGCCTTTAGGGGTGGTTTTTCCAAACCCCCCCCCCCCCCCCCCCGTAGGTCACTTTTGGGGGCGGAAGACAACCCCCCCTAAAGGCCAAAAATGTAGTAGTGAGAGTCATGACCATTGTAGTAGCAAAACGAATCCTATGGAAATATGCATTGGTCGAAGCTGTAGAAACCAAAGCCAGTGAAATGAATGAACAGTTGACAGAATTATAAGGAAAGTTTGAAGGGCTAGTAGAAAAGGGATTTCTTGCATTTTGGGATGAAAAGCAAAAACTGATTCCCCAAAGTGAGCATAAAAGGTTGATGACTAGCAAGCGGATGGATCATTACAAGTTCAAACATTTGAGCCAGTCGCTTTCAGGGAAAATCCTAATAGACAAGCTAGAAGAAGACTTCGAGATGCTGTACATATTGATTTCTATTGGAGAAGGGCTTCCACCTGTGTCTTCTATTGATAAACTTAACATCAGAGTCTTGGAGAAAGAGATGACAAGTTATGACATCCCAGCACCTGAACTTTGGGCACCTGTAGAGAAATACGGGAAGATGAAATATACCTATCATGCTCCGCTGGCAGATGCTATCCCTTAAATCTCATATCTGTGCATTTTTAAATACCAACTTATTTTTTATAGAAAAGCTTAGCATATATCTAGGATTTTGATTTTCCAGGACGTGGCAGTGGATTGCCCGTTATGTAATGAAGTTTCACCATTGGACATATACTTTAATATTTTTTATATTGTTTAATGGAATACCAGTAAATCCAAGAAAGTGATTGAGCTTATCTTGTTATATTTTCTATTTTATGATAGTGACATCTGAACTATGATGAGGTGTCCCTGAATTGTAACTAATTTCTGTTTCAAATGGGCTGAGTATGAGACTCCAGGCCACTATAAGTTCCATATAATTTCAAATGGAAAAGGGGGGGAGAACTTTTGAAGCTCTACATATTTTTGTCCACTATTGTTATTTTGAGATATTCCTTGAATAAAGTTTTCAGAAGCTTACATGCGTTTTTCAGAGATTCCTGTGTAATTGGTTTGGTAGTCTGTTTTCCTTTTCTATGTGATATGTGTTTCTTTCCTTTGTTAATCCATATTGTTAACATTCCTTCGTACTTGGTTCAGTGTAGCATCTGAATGAGATTCATAGAGATTATGCCTTGTTCATTTCTTACCAAGTATTTCACAGATTATTTCTGCTAAAGTTGGTATAGGATTCATTGTGTATGCCTTATATCAATGGATTGTTCATCTTTCTTCTTTTTCACCAATTAAATCACTTTGACTACTAGTTGGTTGCTACCTTACCTCTGTGTGAATGTATCCGCTAAGCATTTGATGATAATGTTGATGTTATACTTGAATCGACTCCATTGCCCAATATAGATCCCTATTGTTCTCCAACCAAGGGTTTACAAGAGTAAAATTTGTCTTACAAAAGTCTGACCTTCTGCATATGTTTAAACAGAACATCTTGAGGAATGAATGCTAGTGTCCTTTTTCATGATTGACGACCTTGATTATTTCTAGTTTTTCATTAGTTTATTGAGAGAGCCCTCTCAGACTGTGTTGGGTCAGTAACATCAGTCCAAAGATTGGTTAGTGGTTACCCCGAATTACCCTTTCTTACGACCTAGGGGTCAATTTGGGTGTTAACAAACCTTTAGCATGCTCTTAATAGAAACGCATAATGGCATAGATGTACTTTTTGTTAAGGTCATAGGTGCATACAAGTGCATTTAAGCAAGCCAAAGCGAAAGTACAAAATAAATAAATAAATTAGAGATATGATCGATCATACAAGTATTAACGCCTTGTGGTAGAGGCACCAATATGAAAGCTGAACTCCTTGCTTTGTGGTGTGTTATTAGAGTTGCAAATTTATTTGGTTGGCGGATGTCAAAGTATTTGGTGATTCCAGAGTTACTATCAAATGGGCTAGTGGTGATTATAAGTTGAATATTACCTCATTAATACATTTGTGCAACAGAATTACAAGTAAAATCAGCCTATTTTACAGCATTTCACTTGAACATATATATCAGGAAAACAACTCATTGGTCGACAAACTTTCTAAGTAGGCACTTGAAGGTGAAGATGGATTTTTGAACTGGGAGGAAATTCTGGATTCTTCGGTTCAGAATCAGGGCTCTATATATTTTTTGGATTAAGTCTCATACCTAAACATGCACTTTTGTTTTTGGATGCATAGACATCAGTTTTGATAGTTTGGAGATGCAGCAGAAATATCTTTTTAGCCAACCTTGCTTAAAATTCCACTCTGGATTGAAGTTAGCCATGGTTCAAAGTCAACCCTGCTTGAAAGGAAACTATTGGCTAAAGTCAACTATTGATTGAAGTCAATCATGGTTCAAAGTCAAGTTTGCTTAAATGTCAACTATGTATTAAACTCAACCTTTCTTACAAGTCAACTATGGACTGAAATTAACCATGGACTGAAGTTAACTATGGGTTCAAGTCATCCATTGTTAATCAAAAGGTAGGGAAGCTCAACCAAAGTTAACCTTAGGAATTTAAGGTCAACCATGGTCAATCAGAAGCCAAATATGGTTGATCAAAACGTCAACCATGTTCAACCAGCGAAAAGCATGGTCAACTAAATTCAACCATGGTCAACCAAATTCAGATGTGATCAACCAAAGTCAACCATGGTCAACCAAAATTCAAGCACAATTAACCAAAATTCAACCAAAGTCAACCATGGTCAACCAAAAGTCAAGCATGTTCAACCATGGTTATTCATGGTCAACCATTGTCAACCAAAACTAAAGTAAAGTAAACCAAATGCAACCATGATCAACCAAAATCCAACCAATGTCAACCATGGTTAGCTAATGTCAAGCATTGTTAAGCAAAAGTCAACCAAAAAGTCAACCATGGTTAACAAAAGTCAACCATAGTAAACCAAGTCTACCATGGTTCAAATTCAACCTTGCTTAAAAGGAAACTATGAATTCAAGTCAACCATGCCCAAACAATGGTCAACCATGTATTTTAAGCAAGGTTAACCTTGCTCGAAGCAACCCCTCCAAATATAATGGTCGACGATGGTGTAATATAGTCAACCTTAACTTAAAGTCAATAATGGCTATACGATGCTCAACCATGATTCAAAGTCAACCTTGCTTAAAATTCCGTTATGGATTGAAGTTAGTAATGGTTCAAAATCAACCTTGCTTGAAAGGAAACTATTGGCTAAAGTCAACTATTGATTGAAGTCAATCATGGTTCAAAGTCAAGTTTGCTTAAAAGTCAACTATGTATTAAACTCAACCTTTCTTAAAAGTCAACTATGGACTAAAATTAACCATGGACTGAAGTCAACTATGGGTTCATTTTATCCATTGTTAATCAAAAGGTAGGGAAGCTCAACAAAAGTTAACCTTAGGAAGCCAAGGTCAACCATGGTCAACCAGAAGTCAAATATGGTTGATCAAAACGTCAACCATGTTCAACCAATGAAAATGGTCAACTAAATTGAACCATGGTCAACCAAATTCAGCTGTGATCAACCAAAGTCAACCATGGTCAACCAAAATTCAAGCACAATCAACCAAAAGTCAAGCATGTTCAACCATGGTTATTCATGGTTAACCATTCTCAACCAAAACTAAAGTAAAGTAAACCAAATGCAAGCATGATCACTCAAAATCCAACCAATGTCAACGATGGTCAGCTAATGTCAAGCATTGTTAAGCAAAAGTCAACTATGGTTAACAAAAGTCAACCATAGTAAACGAAAGTCTACCATGGTCAACCAAAGTCAAATGTGGTTAACCAAAGTTAACCATGGTCAACCTTGGTCAACCAAAGTTAACCTTGGCCAACTATGTTCAACTATGGTCAACCATCATCAACCATGGTGAAACATATTAATCCATAGTCATCAAAAGTTAACCATGTTAAACCTTGGACAACCAAAGTCAAGTGTGCTCAACCATAGTAAACTAAAGTCAATGTGGGTGAATGATAATTAACCATGGTCAAGCATCGTCGACCATTTTCAACCATAATCAACCGTCACTAACCATGGTCAACTGAATTCAACCATGGTCAACTAGAGTCAACTATGGTAAACCATAGTCAACCATGGTCAACCGCCATTACCCATGGTCAACCAAAGTCAACTATAATCAACCATAATCGCCCATGGTCAACCATGTCCACCCATGTTCAATAAAAGTCAACCATGGTGTACCATGTTAAATAATCGTCAACTAAAGTCAACTATGGTCAACCATGGTCAAACATAACCATCCATAGTCAACGAAAGAAAACTAGGGTAAACTATGGTCAGCCATGGTAAATCATAGTGAACAATGGTCAACCAACTTCAACCATGGTCAACCATGGTTAACCATGGTAAACCAAAGTCAACCATTCTTAACCATAGTCATCAAAATGAAACTAGAGTCAACCATGGTCACCCATGGTCAACCATGGTTATCCATGGTCAACCAAAGTCAACTATGGTCAATTAGAGTCTTCCATGGTGAATCATGGTCAACCAAAGTCAACCATACTCAACCATGGCTAGCCAAATTTATCCATGGTTAACCATGGTCATCCAAAGTCAACCATGGTCAACAAAATTCAACTATATAGTTAACCATAGTCACCTATGGTGAACCATGTGCAGCCATGTTTAACCAAAAAGACCTTTCTTAAAATTCAATTATGGACTGAGATTAATCATGGACTGAATTCAACTATGGATTCAAGTCAACCATTATTAATCAAAAGTGAGCGAAGCTCAACCAAAGTTAACCTTAGGCAGCCAATGTCAACCATGGTCAACCAGAAGTAAACTATGGTTGATCAAAATGTCAACCATGGTCAACCAAAGTAAAGCATGGTTAACTAAAGTCAACCTTGGATTGACATCAACCATGGATTGAACTGAACCATGCCTAAAAGTTAACTATGGATTGAAGTCATGGTTATATTGAAGTCAACTATGGATTGAAGTAAACCATGGATAGATGTTAATGGTTGATTGAAGGAAACCTTGGATTCAAGTCGACCATGGATTAAAGTAAACCTTGTAGTGGAATGAAACTTACTTAAAAGTCAACTATTGCTTGAAGTCAACTATGGATTGAATTCAACCTTTGATTGAAGTCAACTATGGATTGAAGCCAACCTTACTTAAAAGTCAACTATGGATTGAAGTCAACTACCGATTGAAGTCAACCATGGATTGAAGTCAACCTTGGATTGAAGTCAACCTTAGATTGGATTCAACCTTTCTTAAAAGTCAACTATAAATTGAACTCAACACTTCCTGAAAGTCACCTTAGAATGAAGTCAACCTCTTAGTCAACATTGGATTGAAGTCATCCTTGAAGTTATGCTCAACCATGCTTCAAAGTCAACCTTGCATTAAAGTCAACCTTAGTTGAAGTCAATTTTGGAGTGAAGTCAAGCATGGATTGAGGACAACCTTGGCGTGAAGGAAACCTTAGAATGAAGTCAACCTCTTAGTCAACATTGGATTGAAGTCATCCTTGAAGTTATGCTCAACCATGCTTCAAAGTCAACCTTGCTTAAATTTCCACTATGGATTGAAGTTAGTCATGGTTCAAAGTAAACCCTACTTGAAAGGAACTATTGGCTAAAGTCAACTATTGATTGAAGTCACTCATGGTTCAAAGTCAAGTTTGCTTAAAAGTCAACTATGTATTAAACTCAACCTTTCTTAAAAGTCAACTATGGCCTGAAGTCACCTATGGGTTCAGGTCAACCATTATTAATCAAAATTCAAGGAAGCTCAACCAAAGTTAACCTTAGGAAGCCAAGGTCAACCATGGTAAACGAGAAGTCAAATATGGTTGATCAAAACATCAACCATGTTCAACTAACGAAAAGCATGGTTAACTAAATTCAACCATGGTCAACCAAATTCAGCTGTGATTAACCAAAGTCAACCATGGTCAACCAAAAGTCAACCATGGGTTGCCATGGTCAACTGAAGTCAACCATGGTCAACCAAAAGTCAAGCATGTTCAACCATGGTTATTCATGGTCAACCATTGTCAACCAAAACTAAACTAAAGTAAACCAAATGCAACCATGGTCAACCAAAGTCAAGTGTGGTCAACGAGAGTTAACCATGATCAACCAAAGTCAACCATAGTTAACCATGGCCAACTCTGTTCAACCAAAGTCAACCTTGGATTGAAATCAACCTTTCTTAAAAGTCAACTATAAATTGAAGTCAACACTTCTTGAAATTCAACTATGGTTTGAAGTGAACCTTACTTAAAAATCAACAATGGTTCAAAGTCAGCATTTGATTAAAGTCAACAATGGCTTGAAGTGAGCCATGTTTCAAATTCAACCTTATATTAAAGTCAACGTTAGCTGAAGTCAATTTTGGAATGAAGTCAAGCATGGATTGAGGTCAACCTTGGCCTGAAGGAAACCTTAAAATGAAGTCAACCTCTTAGTCAACATTGGATTGAATTCATCCTTGAAGTTAAGCTCAGCCATGCTTCAAAGTCAACCTTGCTTAAAATTCCACTATGGATTGAACTTAGCCGTGGTTCAAAGTCAACCCTGCTTGAAAGGAAACTATTGGCTAAAGTCAACTATTGATTAAAGTCACTCATGGTTCAAAGTCAAGTTTGCTTAAAAGTCAGCTATGTATTAAACTTAACCTTTCTTAAAAGTCAATTATGGACTGAAGTCACCTATGGGTTCCAGTCAACCATTGTTAATCAAAATTTAGGGAAGCTCAACCAAAGTTAACCTTAGGAAGCCAAGGTCAACCATGGTCAACCAGAAGTCAAATATAGTTGATCAAAATATCAACCACATTCAACTAATGAAAAACATGGTCAACTAAATTCAACCATGGTCAAACAAATTCAGATGTGATCAATAAAAGTCAACCATGGTCAACAAAAATCAACCAAAATTCAAGCACAATCAACCAAAAGTTAACCAAAGTCAACCATGGGTTGCCATGGTCAACTGAGGTCAACCATGGTCAACCAAAAGTCAAGCATGTTCAACCATGGTTATTCATGGTCAACCATTATCAATCAAAACTAAAGTAAAATAAACCAAATGCAACCATGATCAACCAAAATTCAACCAATGTCAACCATGGGCAGCTGATGTCAAGCATTGCTAAGCAAAAGTCATCCAAAAAGTCAACCATGGTCAACAAAAGTCAACCATAGTAAACCAAAGTCTACCATGGTAAACCAAAGTCAAGTGTGGTCAACCAAAGTTAACCATGCTCAACCAAAGTCAACCATACTTAACCATGGCCAACTATGTTCAACCAAAGTCAACTATGGATTGAAGTCAACTACCGATTGAAGTCAACCATGGATTGAAGTCAACCTTGGATTGAAATCAACCTTAGATTGAATTCAACCTTTCTTAAAAGTCAACTATAAATTGAAGTCAACGCTTCTTGAAAGTCAACTATGGTTTGAAATCAACCTTGCTTAAAAGTCAACAATGGTTCAAAGTCGGCATTTGATTAAAGTCAACAATGGCTTTAAAGTTAGTCATGTTTTGAATTCAACCTCGCATTAAAGTCAACTTTAGCTGAAGTCAATTTGGAATGAAGTCAAGCATGGATTGAGGTCAACCTTGGCCTAAAGGAAACCTTAGAATGAAGTCAACCTCTTAGTCAACATTAGATTGAAGTCATCCTTTAAGTTATACTCAATCATGCTTCAAAGTCAACCTTGCTTAAAATTCCACTATGAATTGAAGTTAGCTATGGTTCAAAGTCAACCCTGCTCGAAATGAAACTATTGGCTAAATTCAACTATTGATTGAAGTGAACTATCGTTCAAAGTCAAGTTTGCTTAAAAGTCTACTATGTATTAAACTCAACCTTTCTTAAAAGTCAACTATGGACTGAATTCAACCATGGACTGAAGTCAACCATTGTTAATCAAAACTCAGGGAAGCTCAACCAAAGTTAACCTTAGGAAGCCAAGGTCAACTATGGTCAACCAGAAGTCAAATATGGTTTATTAAAACATCAACCATGCTCAACCAACGAAAAGCATGGTCAACTAAATTCAACCATGGTCAACCAAATTCAGCTGTGATAAACCAAAGTCAACCATGGTCAACCAAAAGTCAACTAAAGTCAACCATGGGTTACCATGGTCAATTGAAGTCAACCATGGTCAACGAAAAGTCAAGTGTGTTCAACCATGGTTATTCATGGTCAACCATTGTCAACCAAAACTAAAATAAAGTAAACCAAATGCAACCATGATCAACAAAAATCCAACGAATGGTAACCATGGTCAGCTAATGTCAAGCATTGTTAAGCAAAAGTCATAAAAAAATGTCAACCATGGTCAACAAAAGTCAACCAAACTAAACTAAAGTCTATCATAGTCAACCAAAGTCAAGTGTGGTCAACCAATGTTAACCATGGTCAACCTTTGTCAACCCAAATCAACCATATTTAACCATGGACAACTATGTTCAACTAAAGTCAACCATAGTTAAACAAAGTCGACCATATTCAACTATGATCAACCATTATCAACCATAGTCAACCATGTTAATCCATAGTCATCAAAAATCAACCAGGTATTTATTTCATTTATTTACTTATATTTATTTATTTAGATTTTGTTTTCATTTATTTCTTTTCTTTTAATTTCAATTGTTTTATGCTTTTATTTATCTATCTATTTTATTAAATATTATTGGTTAATAAATTAATATAGATTAACGAAAAATAATAAATATTAATACTAAATAATAATCATACCTATTAATATTAATATTAATCATAACTATTAATATTAACATATTTTATTTACTATTTTTTTATCTAATTATAATTTATTCCCTCATTTATTATTTATTTTATTAAATAATATTTATTAATATAATAATATATATTAAAAATATTTAAAAAATAATAATATTATTATTATTAAATAAAAAATAATGCTACTTTTAAATAACAAAATATTATTAAAAAAATATGTATATCTAATATAGAGATTTTAATATTTGTAATAAACATAAATACCATATAAAAATATTTTTTTTATAAATATTAATATATTGATTTATTAATATTAATTAAAATCATTATTTCATAATAATAATTATTATAAAAACAATAATTATTATAAATATTTATAAATATGGTTAAATAATATTATTATTGTTAAATCAAGCATAGTAATCATTATAATTTAATTAATTTAATTTGATGTAATATAATTCATTTAATTTAATTTAATTACTGTAATTTGATTTAATTTATTTAATTAACTTAACGTAATTTAACTTAATTTAAATTTAATTTAATTTTTAATATGTTTTATTTAATTTAATTTTAATATGTTTTAATATTTTTATTTAATTTAATTTAAATTTTTTTTTTTTAAATTAAATTTATTTAATTTGATTTTTAATATGTTTTAATATTTTTATTTAATTTTTTTTTAACTTAATGTATTTTTTTATTTTTATTTTCAAATAATATTTTTATTAATTTTTTAATTTAGCTATTTCTTGGAGCTATAAAAAACCATTATTGTATTGTTTGATTCAAATAATGAATATTAATAATGAACTTTTTTTTGACTGAAAAATAGAAAAGTATTAACTCCTTGTATCTTGGGACCCAGTTTATTCCAAATCCTTCCCTAGTTGTGTGTCCAAATAACACGGAACAAATAATTTTGGCGTCTACGGTTTTGTTAGGATACATAAGATCCTCTCTCTCTAAATGAAGCTAAGAATTAAGGCGATTCCATTGGTTGAACTACGTAACTTTCTCTACATGAAGCTAAGAATTAAGGCGATAGCACCGGTTGAATTAACTTCGTCTACTAGGTAACGTACATATTTTTCTCAGAATATTCTATTCTGCTTTTCTTTTGACTAGGTATGTTTGCTTTCTCTTTACTCCTTTGTTCTGGTGGTATTATCACGGGCAAAAGAAACCTTAAAATCGTTTTGGAGCAGACCCACCTCCGTCAATAATATAGAATCTCTGACAAAACGGAATATAAGCGTTTTATCTCTTCAAATTTAAGAAAAGCGTCGAGGAATGTTTATGATCACCAAAATTGGAAGAGTTCAATGCTCCAAAATCGTTGCTGCTTTCGAGACAAGATCTAAATCTTAATCAGCCCCCAGAATCGTTATCCAAAAGAGACGTTATATATATATTTCACCGACTGACCGCCTTTTCTTAATATATTTATTTATAGACGTTATGTGATTCTGTAAACAATATATGCAGCGATAATGGCTGTTCTTTTTCACTGTTTATTCGCAGATCCTCGTACCCGAGACATAATATCCACTTCAATTATGAGGCATGGATGAAGTGATCTGTACGCTTCCCTTCCCTTCAAGTTGGTTTGGACTTTAAAGGTCATGAATTCCTTCTTATAGCTTTTATAATGCGCCTTATCGAAATCGCGCCTGGGTTTAAGAAAAGGAAAAAAAAAAAGCTGAATTATTTTGTGCGAATTTCCATAAATTTCAGGCAACACGATCTCTAAAAACCACTTTTGATGAACATATTCAGATCATATTCGGGCACCCACATTAAAAAACTAAGTGCTTTACGCTGTTTATACAAATTTCCAATCAATCAATATTGGCATCTATGAAGGATATACATTCGAATTCAGGCAAGAAACAGGAAGCCAAATGAATAATGCGATAGTGCTGTCCAAATCTATGAGGAATATAGATTCGCAAAGAATGTGCTTCGTTTGTTTGTGTTCTATTTGATAGAATGGGGCTTAGCCACTTGCTGTCAAAGGTTTTAATAATTGAACATCGTTAACTTAGCGTTCCTCAACATTATTATTGTGCGTAGAATAGAATGTATTCTGTGAAATTCTAGACATACCCTTCTCTCATACATTATTGCGTTCCAAGTCAATGAAACATGAAACATGAGATACATTGGGGAAACATAGGAAGCTAAGTAATCCATCAACATGATCTTTTTATGCGACATAATCTTTCTAAAATCCAAACCGTTTTTCTTCTTTTAACACGATAAATTTGCGCCTCAGTGGGCTTATCCAAAATGCTTGCTTTTCCAATCATATTTGCTCGTTACTCATCTATTTTCATAATTTCGATGAGTATCTGATGCCATCGGCTTTCCTTTTTTTCTCCAAACAAGCGCGCTGATCACTTGTTGAAATGCTGTCCAATATATCTCCACGTGGAACGATGGGCTATGCTATGAAAATAATATGAGGTCCACATATGCTTTGAAAAATATATGATAAAGAAATTTCCCTGTATTGATGACTGAATGTTATCACCACATAAAATTCTCAAACTTTCCCACTTTGAACGACTTCATGAAATGCTTTGAAAGCATGGAACTACCTTTATTCGTTGATGCTTGGACTGGAATTTTGGGATTCTTTTTACGAATCTCAGACTCTAAAGTCGGCTCCGAAAATTATAGGTGCAGCTGCTTATCTGTGCAAGAAACGTATCAATATCTTGGACATTGAAGACGTGAAGGTATAACAATTCGAGCATGGTCCAAGTTGACTGACTGAAAACACTTTTTCTAGAAGATTTTGGTTTATAAAGATGGTTATAACTTGTAGCTGTTGCTTACAATAAATGTAGTAAGGGTGATTTTTTGTATTTAGGTTATTGTTTGAAGATCAGTTAGTCTTACTCTTACTCCAATCATAATCATAATATATAATAGATAGTTATTAATGGGTGTGTGCAAGAAGATGAGGGTCATTTTAGATGCAATGTTACTTTTTTAAAACTCGTTCTTGATACATAAAAACATAATGCGTTTCTGATATTTAGCACCTGCCATGGTAAGACCCGACATGTCAGTGGACATGTAGGATAGTTAACCATAACGCGTACATGTTATGTAGTTACAAAACGCGTACATGTTATTGAAATCTAAAATCAATTTAAATACATAGTCTCGATGACCCCCGACCACCCGCAGCACTCATGTATCAGAAACGCGAAATAGACCCTGGACGAGGACTGTTTGTGTGCCCTGAAGTATTGGTGGAGCTCGATTTAGTTGGAGGGGAGGCAAATTCACCGGTGGATTGTCATCTAATCAGGTAATTCATTCACCCATACCATTTTTTTGTCATTTCTTAACCTAAATTACTATTTTTTTATTGTTTAAAACAACCTAGTTTTGTAATATTGATAAAATTGGGAATAACCCAATCTCTAATTAAATTCACATCTCCCTCAACCAAGATGAGTGAATAATTAAAATGAATCCCTTTTCAAAAATTCCTAATCCAAACAAAAATTGAAAAAAATAGAACTCCCCCCTTTCTACAATGTATCCATCTAAGTCACCTGACACAAGGACACGGGACACGAATGTCCCCACGAGACACGGTGACCCCTGGAATTAGGACACGTAGGACACGTTTTATATACATATATCTATATTTTTAAAATATATTAAAATTTAAAAAATATAGACATATAGATCCAATAAAATTAAACATTTACAATTACAAATATTCAATAGAAATTACATTTACAAAAACAAATATGAAATATTCAATAGAAATTAGATCATTCACAAATCACAACACATTTGTCATTCACAATCACAAATCACAATGAGACATTGAGACACATAGATGCATGTCAGAGACTCGGAACCATATTTCTCATCAAGTCATCAAAATCAAAATGTCTTACATAGATGTCAGAATGCCACTGGGCATTGGCAAATGCCTAATAGACTAATAGTCTAATAGTAAATACAAAAAAGGAGTGGATCAAGATGGAAGAATCCCATCTGTCAATGACTCAATAGTCCTCCTCCATGCATGAATCAACAAACTCATCACTGCCCTGATCCTCCTCCTCCTCCTCCTCCTCTTTGCCAATCTGACTAACTGCATCTACTAGTGTGGAGGATGACCCCTCCATACGATCCCCCTCCTCAAAAGTGATCGGCTCTAGCACTGGATCATTAAGATCCATGTTGGCTAATGCCAAATCCGTACTGTTGTCCAAACCCATCTCATTAGGAAGGACATCCCACATCCGTGTCTTTCCCTTCTCCCACTCCTCCCTCTTCCTATAAATAAGATGAATGTTGGAGTGCACATACACCATCGTCTCTTCCCTGCACTGCTCAAGCTTGCTCTTCTTCACACTATACAAGTTCCCATATGTGCTCCAATTACTCTCACAACAAGAGGATGAAGTAACTTGAGAGAGGACCCTCAAGGCTATCTTTTGTAGAAGAGGGCATGTTGCCCCATGAGTTGTCCACCAAACAAGGGGTTTCTTAACCCCCATGTCTCTAACCACCTCATATCCTCCAAATCTCCCAGTGCCACTAGAAAACTCATAAAATTCCTCCTGCACCACCTCAAGGTGGTCTCTATCTTGAAGTAGTCGTCTAAATGATATCTTCCTCCCCTCTTAGATCTCTCCATCCATGTGAGGAGGGACTCTGGATGAAGCCCCCGACCCACCACTGAGCCAATCCTAAGCGTAGAATGTGGGGTTCAATGAGTGGACCAAGCAATGCAAAGGTGTGCAATTCTTATCCCACCTGGAGATAAGAATGCCCTATATGGAGATAAGAATGCCCTATATGATGGACCATAAGTTCTCTACCGATGTCTCATACTCAGCACACTCATTCTCCATAACAATGGTCCTCATGGACTCAATCATGGAATCCCACCCCTCATAAACATCTCCTAGGATGGGTTGGTCTGTGTCTGCAAACCGCAAGAAAGAAACGATTGGCTCCATGATCTTGATGCTAAGGACTACCCTATCCCACCAACCATCATCTAAAACCGTGTCCCACACGACATGGGGACCCTGTTGGATGTGTCTGGTTATTTAGGTATCCATCCACATGAAACCTAAATTTCCAACCCTCAAAGGCCATTTCCCATGATACTAATTAAATAATTTTCCTTGGTAATGGCCATAACAAGATGAAATGCATGCACATGCGTGAATAAAAAAATGCAAAAAAAATTAGTAACTTGGTTTCTCAAAATTTCATCATAATCATTTGTCCATGAACATAATCAAAATTTCATCAGAAGTGTATGTAGCTATACATTGCCTCTTAGTCAAGCACCCTTGACTAAATGCCAAAACACATTAACAAAGTGTCTCTCGGGCCTACCCTATCCACACCCTCGATCAATCTACTCAACGCTCATGGACCGTCGATTCAACTGAAAGGCCAAAACATGTCAAAATAACACTCCTAAATTCTAAGAAGTTTAAACCCAAGTTTGCATGGAAAAGTCACCAATGAGGGTTAAGAAGTGCCTTAACTTCTAGAAAGAAGTTGAACGAAGCTTACTTTTTAATTATTAAATGTTTAATTTTAAGTTTTAAATGTATATAAGTGAATGCCATTAAATTGCTTACTTGAGTTTGATTAAATACATTTTCAATTTTGAAGAGACGTCATTATATACCATGTATATGTTTTTAATGATTTTCGTATTGATGTCTTTATTGTAGTTGCGGCTATGGACACCAATGCCGAGATATTGATTGAGCTTGCCCACTTGAGGGGCATTAGTGCAGCTTTTAGTGGTGGTGACAGAATTCGCCACTCGCTTGCATCAACCTTGGATGCAATTGTTGACACCATTTCACAGTCTGCCAATGTACTATATGATATTACATCATATAGAGAAAGAAAAAGACAACAATATGCTGATGGGCTAGACTACAATGCAATAAAAAAGTTGAAAATATACAAAGAGCTCATATTTGCATTATTTAGGGACCCTCGGACGGGGGAAATCCCAAATGCAAACAGGCCGCATATCTCCATTAAGTGGTGCACTTTTCAACCATTTGTTGATAACTGGATGGACAGATGGTACATGGTTTTTGATATGCTACCACACAACAATAGGGAAATTCCCTTGTATTTCCTTCGAAAGATGTATACAGAGTTCGTGTTGCATAAACACGTTAACTATTTTGACATCTTGCAGTTTCAGGGGATTGGTGGGGGGATGCCCCAAAACCGACCCAATGTGAGGCTTCGAGACCAGGATCGCCCTATCCCTGCACCTCGCAGGCAGTTGTCTGGGCCAGATATCCCACGAGCACATCGTATTATTCCACAGACACGGGGTGCATTTTTTAGTTTGGCACGGGCGGTTGTTTGCCATGGCACTATGGTTCAACATATGGGTGAGGAAAGGACATCTGTCCCTGGTGTGGTACATACACCAGCTTGTCACCATGCAGGACCATCAACTAGTGCAGGACCATCCACTAGTGCAGGACCATCGACACATCCCCATCCTAGTAGTGATCCTCACGAGTGCACATCATGCGGTCGTCCCTGCTATGGTCTTGCCTCAAATGTTTCCTTCAGTGGGTTTTTGAGAGAGGTATGTTGATGGTTAATTGTAATAAATTCTTAATTTATTTTCGTCTTTGTACACATATATATAGTTTGAGATAATATATTAATTTTGTGAACTTGCAGTTGATGCTTTATGCCGGCACCGACGCCCCAGAGAAGGATGTTCCAGACTCTACAAGGGGGCATGATGCTACCCATTTGGTAGGCCCATCTTATATAGAACCTATTGCCGTATCTCACACCGAGGTAAACATTTTAAAATTTCAGTTTTTTAATACTTGTTAATTTGCTAATTTCCACATACTTTACATTTTAGTTTACTAATGCTATCTACGGTCTAATATTTACAATTATTAAACTTGCAGATGGCAGATCCTTCACTAGGGCAAGGTAATGTGGAGGTAGCACCCATGGTCATGTCGTTCCATGAAACATCTGGGCTCCAGGTAAACAATTAAAAATGACATTTTTTAAATACATGTTTGTTTGTTGAATCATGCATGTCTAACTACATGAACACTTGCTGACTGTAGGCACCATCCGAGACATCTGGACCATTGCCTGGATTTGTATCTCCATCCAGGCCATTCGTGAACAAGGGTCGTGTGTATGTGAGGCGTTCTACTCCTAGAAAGACTCCAGCTGCCCACAACCATGGGCTTACTCACACCATGGTAATATATATCCTTCGATGATATTTGTTGTTTAACTTGAAATCCAGTGCATAAATCATTTTTGTTAATGTTTGAATTGCATGTTTATTGCATCAGGAAACCGAGTTGTCTACTGAAAACCTCGCATCGATGGTTGATGCAGCAGTTAGTGCCGCATTTGCAATGGAAACTGATCACACACAGGTATGTAACTATTTCAACATTATCTTTACATAGTTTATTTTTGTTGTCTATTGTTTATTCATGCATTTCTAATTATTTCAACATTTTTTCATTGTAGCCACCACCGGCAGGAGCAGTTCCTGGACCCCTTGGTTCGACCATCCTGGATGTTCAACCAACGGCTCCATCTGCTACACAAGCAACGCAATCTCCTTTGTTAGTTGAGGTGATATGTCCTTCAGTGACCAAGTGTTTCATGCACTTTCCATGCACGAGTTTATAATTGTTGAGTTAATTGTTGAGCTAATGTATTAGTGTACATGTAGTTAGCTGAATTTAACAATTGATATTTAATTTGCAGGATCCAAAGACGCACACTGATCCTAGAGATGTGCCTAAAGGATCAACGTCGGGAAAGAACAAGAGGAAGCTTGAGTTTTGATGTTTCTTATGGGATATATGTACATTTGGATACATGTACATGTGGCTTTGATAGTTTTGGATAGTTTTGGACACATGTGCTTTTGGATACTTTTGTATATATATGTACTTTTCGATACATTCACTTTTGGAGACATGTGCATTGACTTTATTGTGTATGTACTTTTGGAGACATGTACATTGACTTCATTGGATACATGTACTTTTGGATATACATGTACTTTTGGAGACATGCACATTGACATTTCACTTATAAATGAATGATACATTTCACTTTGTATTTGTTCTTCGGTTTCCACGTGTTCTTGTGTCAATCTAATGTGTTGATTTGTGTGGATTATCTATTACTCATGAATGCGCTATGTCAAAAGAACAAACTATTATATTTAAAGGTTTCAACGAACTCACTACATGCGTGCACTAATTGGTATCTAATTAAAATTTGTGATTTTGGACGATCATTACAAGTTATGTCAAAGTTCTTGCTCGTGTAATTTAATCAAAATAAATGCAATACAATGTTTTTCAAGGTTTCAACGAACTCACTCATGCACACCCATTGCACATTCTAGGGCAATTGCTAGTTAATATGTCGTTGTTGTCTGTGGAAGAGACCATACCACTTGCTTATAAAGTAGTGTGAGTCTCGAGAGAACATGGGTGATTCAGAGGATAGTAGAGTTTGTAATATAAAGTAGACTTTGCTAAAAAGGGAATGGGAGCTCTTTTTTATTTCTTGTATCGTATTTAAAAATTCTGTTTTATATTATTTTATTATAATATAATTATTAAAAAGAAATAGTTGGTGGACACTACTAAAACAAAAGGTGCTTTTCATGATTTGAATGTAACTCATTTTCACTAAAAGTCAAAGGCAATGGTATGCAAATTTATTGTGGCATATTCTTCAACAATTCTTCTCCGAAATAACCATAAAAAGAAATTCTTCATTTTTCAAAATATTAACCAGTTGAAATATTCTACTCTTTCAAAAATAATATGGAAGTTCAAATATTTAAAAGTGGCTTAAATTATAAAATTGATTACATTTCAATAAATCTTCTTGGTGGACATCTTCCTAAATCTCAAGAAGAATGTTATAATTTATATATCTAGAAGTGATTTCAAATTAGATTGACTTTAAGCTTTGGAAGTTGCATATATTTAGGTTATCATTAGACTTATTTTGTTTTGATATATGTATGTATGTAAGGTGTTTCTATGTTTTTTCGTTTAGAAGAAAAAACATGTGGGTCAACTCTGTAAAAATCTCCCCCGAGCCAGTGTTGGTAGTGTTCCCACGTCAGCATTTCCAACACACACTTGTAGGAGCCAACGGCATGTAATCTTCCTGCTCCGTTTTCTTTTTGGCTCCCGGATGGAAATTCACCAAGTGTCCTTGAACGACATTTTCATGCGATTTGCAACTTGACATAACTTGGAAACCGGACGTCAGACCGACGAACCGTCGACTCCATTGGTCTCCTAGCGTGCGATTACCTCTAGGCGGCCCTCTCCCTCGTCTCCCCATGGCCCAATGGCTTCATTGTGCATTCATTTCGTAAACTAGGGTTTTGCTCAGTTTAATTGCATGCAATCTCGCATTGGTGGGTCATCTCTGCAAAAACCTCCCCCAAGCTAGTGTTGGCAATGTTCCCATGTTGGAATTTCCCACACACACTTGCAGGAGCCAACGACACGCAATCTTCCCGCTCCGTTTGCTTTTTGGCTCCCGGACGGAAATTCACTAAGTGTCCCTGAACGACATTTTCGTGCGACTTGCAACTCGACATAACTTGAAAACCGGACGTCAAACCGACTAACCGTCGACTCCATTGGTCTCCTAGCGTGCGATTACCTCTAGGGGGCCCTCTCCCTTGTCTCCCCATGGCCCAGTGGCTTCATTGTGCATTCATTTTGTAAACTAGGGTTTTGCTCAGTTTAATTGCATGCAATCTAGCATTGGTGGGTCAACTCTGCAAAAACCTCCCCCGAGCCAGTGTTGGCAGTGTTCCCATGTCGACATTACCCACACACACTTGTAGGATCCAACGGCATGCAATTTTCCTGCTCCGTTTGCTTTTTGGCTCCCGGATGGAAATTCACCAAGTGTCCCTGAACGACATTTTCATGCGACTTGCAACTCGACATAACTCGAAAACCGGACGTTGGACCGATGAACCGTCAACTTCGTTGGTCTCCTGGTGTGCAATTACCTCTAGGGGGGCCTCTCCGTTGTCTCCCCATGGCCCAGTGGGTTCATTGTGCATTCATTTCTTAAACTAGGGTTTTGCTTAGTGTGGGAGTGTGCAATTTTTGCACACGAGGGTCAACTTTGGAAAATCATCCACCGGGCAAGTATGGCTAGTGTTCCTAGCCCAAACCTGCCTAGACACACCTGCAGGACTCCTCGAAACCCGGTTTTGTTGCACGGTTGGAGTTCTATGTCCCCGGTAGGTATCTAGAAGGTGTCCCTGAAGGCCTTCTGGCAGCGAGACGAGACGAGCCATAGAATGAAGACCGTGGCTCGGATCGACGAATCGTCGACTCCATTGGATTCAACACACTGGGATAGTGCCAGGAGTACCCCTCCCCTCCTGCCCAGTGGCCCATGTGTCACCTTGCAAATCCATCTTGGAAACTAGGGTTTTTCTCAGTGTGGGAGTGTGCAATTTTTGCACACGGGGGTCAACTTTGGAAAATCATCCACCGGGCAGGTATGGCTAGTGTTCCTATCCTGAACCTACCTAGACACTTTGGAAACTAGGGTTTTGCAGGTCCATGATGATGATGATGATGGTAATGATGATGAAGATGTTGATAATGATGGCTTGGTCTAAGGTGGTGCTCTCAAATAGCTAATTCATTATGAAATATTTAACAAGACATGAATTAAATTTAATATAAGTGTATTGTTTAATATAGTGAGCATGAATTGAATTAATTTTGTTGGGTGAAGCCAATAACCAACATGATGAACATAATATAATTTTAGGGTTTACTGATCATATGTAAAAAAATGTTGTTAAACTTGACATACAAGAGAACTTTTGGCATATTCATAAACTTGACATACAAGAGAACTTTTGGCATATTCATAAACTTGACATACAAGAGAACTTTGGCATGTTTATAAGCAACGTAAACGTAAATTTGGCATATCAAGAACACAAAATTGACATATTCATATGAAACATACATGTGAAAATTGAGCATATATCAATATTCAATTACAAATAGTACAAATAGTATAGTATTAAAAGTATGTAACGTACCTCATCATGGTAGATCCCACCTATTATCATACAACCAAGCCCTCCGGATCATCTCTTATACTGATGGTCTCCATTAGTCTCTCGTGCTCTATATCTAGTAAGAAGTAGCGTACCTTCGATGTATTTTAACTAGGCATTGTTCGTAACTAAAGGTTTGTGCCAATGATTAAGTTGGTAAAGTGATACACACTTGCACCTGGTTTGTAATCCCTGTAAACATATCCACCCTTCTTTATTCCATTGTTGTCCCGTGTCAAGTATTCACCTTTAACAACCATAGACCCAGTTGGAAAGCAGTTGTTTTCATCACCAGTCATGGACATAATGAGGGTTTGCTTTCCATCTATACAACGTGCCAACCAGTATTCATCACCCCATTCAGTATATTTTGAGGCAACCACTGCGTATATGTGCCCTGCATTATATGATTGTAGGTATATGATCAAAATATTTTTCGTGCGATACAAGGCCATTAATGTGCATTTGAAGACTACGTAAAAAAACAAAAAATGTTAAGGAAATGCATCATACCGGGTTGTATAAGGTCTGAGACATTATTAAAATATGCAGAAATAGATGATCCGTCTTCTTCCAATGGAGTTAACTCAACAATTGCACACTGATCAAGTGGAAGTGATATGCGATCCCATCCATCAACCCAATCCAATGATTCACACCCATCCCAGTCACCATCACAACAAGGCGGGCAAAAACAAGCGAGTTTTCTGGTCCACATTTCAAATACTGGGTTATCAAAGATTTGAACTAAAAGAAAGTCACGAGTACCAGGCACAATCTTGCATTCCCATGCATGTGAACGATCTATGTCTACCACCTCCCAAAAAAATCTCTCCACATGTCTCTTTCTTGTGGATTCTACTCGCATAGTTGATTCCTCTCCCATTACTGACATGCACCACCGGACTGTAGATTGAGCATTTAGAATAGTAGATTCTATAGATACTTTCAATTCCTCTCTTCGTAGGGATGTTTTGACACATGCTCCAGCTCCATCATGCTCTCCTTTACCATGCCTAGTCTCAAAATAGTTCCACATATGTGGCACTTTGTAGTTTTTATGCAATGAACACAACCACTGAAATATGCGTGCATTTTTTAACTGACCAGCACACCCATCATACCAAATCCAGTGTCGATCCATCTGTATGTTCCTTCCCTTCAAGTGATCATAGAACATGATGAAGCAATGACATACATAGTGGAAGTCGTGGCACGTATCATCACTTATGTAGAAGTGATATTCCTTCAGAATTTCTCTTTGCCCTTCAGTGCTATTTGGGCCATGCTTATATGTGATATGGACCATCAAGGAAACCTGCTCAGAGTGATAATACTGACTTTGGATCTCATTTTGAGGTTGCAGAGTGTAGTTCTCGGCAAAATCAACAACTGAAAGTATAGTACCAAGGGGAAATGTATCTCTGCATATTCTAAACTTCTCATCCTGCCATCGTGCCACGTGGACATGCTGAACATATTGATGTGTCTTTTCAATAAATTCCTTGATGAAGTCACTAACTTGTACCTGGTGACACAAAATGTTCTCAATGTCAGTTTTTTGTTGTAAGTAAGGATTGAAATGTAACCGTTACAACATAATTTTATAGATATAAATGCATACATGAGATGTCACCAATTGTATTTTTTTGCTTTGTTTCCCTAGGACTATTTCATAGTTGATATATTTGAAACTTTTCATGTATGCAACCATTTTTCCAAATTCACTGTCTCCATTCTCATGCATACATTGGCTCAATAATGCCATTCCAGCACAGTTGGAGCATGTTCCATCCAAACAAGATTCTGCATAGTATGTTTGCCCCTCGGGCCTATTGCACATGATGCTATGAATGAATTCTCTTGATGAAGTCGGTGGTATTGTCATGGAGCAATCCTGCACAATGTTAGTATGCAACACACGACGAATGTACAAAAATGTTTCATAGTAATATTCATATTCTACATGGTATCTACAACAACAAGTGTTACAAAGAGTATTTATTCTAACATACCATGGCTTACATTTCTCAAAAGATCTTTGCCCCAAGTTCAATTGTTTATGCTCAATCCTAAATTTCTCGTAAAGTTCTGTCTGTGTTATATCAAGAAGATGCTTAGTATGTGGTTCACGATCCTTTGAACCCATTCTTATTTTTAGTACATCCTTTCAGTTTGAAGAAGGCCTTGTGTGATCATGCCAAAAACTGTGCACTAGTCCCTCTATTGCATCAACTAGCTTCATGTCACGATGTGGCAACCGACCAACAAAGGCCCAAAAATCTGTCTGATCGGTTGTATCAAGATGTTCTCTTCTAATAGAATACCTACGGAGGGTTTTTACATTCAAATTAACTAGTTCGGATGTAGGCCTGAGAATACGAAGGGCCCTGGTGTTCTTATTTGCAATTGCTTGTGACAACACACGACGAGCAGCATTGCAGTCATTTGAATGTGTGTTCTTACCAATTTTACCAAATGCATCTACTAGGCTTTTAACTATATGAGAACTTGGTTCAGAATTATTTATCATCTTTATCCCTAACTTTTTCCTAACAACATTCATGCTCTTAGATTTTAACAATGATAAAAATAATCTACATTTATCTCCATCAAATTTAGAAATAAAATATTTATCAAGTATCTGTTGAGTTTGATAGGCAATACTACGTTTAGATAGCGTACCTTCAATGGAATTCATAAGACTTTCATCAACTTGTATACACTTCGGAGTTCTTCAACGTGTGCTTGCTAATGGAGGTAAGGGGGTTGGAATTGTACCATGTAGCGCATCACCAAGATGCTCTGGCATTTCAGTAGTAGCTTGGTGTCCTTCATTCTCTTCCTGGTAGTTGCATGGTGGAAGTCCAACATCCTCATCGATGGTGTGGATAACATTCTCTTCTTCAACATTAGGTAAAATGTCCAACGCCTCTCTGACTTCATCACTTGTATAACCACATCCGGATAGCAAATTGGGTGTTTCTTCGTGAGCTTCATCTTGAGATGGTAACTTATCACTTTGACTTGAAGTGGGAATTGAAACATCCCCTAATGAGCACCTACGTTTTGATTCTTGATTACTTCCATGGGGTGCTTGTTCAACAACTATTGTGGAAATTGAAGGTCCCTCTTGTCGTGGATTAATAGGATGAACCGTGGTATCCTCTACAATTGGATTTGGATTAGTTTCCAAAGAAAGCCTCCGATTTATCATGTATATTCTTTTCTTTTCTTTCTCTTCTTCAATGACTTCTTGAGGTCTCTTCTTCCTTGTTGATTTGTTTACTCGGTTACGTGCATTCCCCATCACCACAATGATCAATTCAATATAGTTTGTTTTTGTTGCTCCTCAATTACAAGCTCTTCAATAATAAGCAAGTGGAAGTTCTTCCTTGTTCTTCCTTGTTGGTCTTGTAGCTTGATATCTTATCTTTTGTGCTCCTCAAATATAGGAAAAATGAATCTTTCAAAGGCCTTATCTTTGGTGTTATTCAATTGGAGATTCTTCAAGCTTGCTGATTATTTTCTTCAAATATGGCCATATAACCCAACACCACACTGAGCAACCATGAAAGATGTCCTCAATGCTGCACCTGCATAAAAAAAATAATGATGGAGTTGTGTAGAGTGTGAGAATTTCCAATGGCGGGCTCATGCTGTTCGAAAAATCGCGGGAGTGTTGTTTTGGCTTGGACAGAGTGAAGTTTCTCTCAGACAGGAACAGTCCATTATTTATGGAGTTACAAAACGCGCATGCGTTATATAAAGAAAAAATGCGTGCGCGATATGCAGTGAAAAAACACGTATGCGATACAGTCAAGCACAATAAATAGGTTAGGTGCACGGCTAGGGCAACGAACAAAATCAAAAGAAAACTAATAATTTATATGGTTACATACAAAACAAATGTTTTTAGTGTGGGGACAAATGTTTTGTATGGTTTAATACCCCCTAGCTCTCTCCCAATAATCCCTAGATACCCCCTATCTCTTTCTAAATATCTGTCCCTCATTCTCCCTACATCCCTCCCTACATGTTTCTTTCTCTCCCTTACTCCAACCATGTCTCTACCACCCCACTCTCCATCTGTCCACCTTCTCTTTATCTTCGTCATTATCCCTCCCTATAGCACTCTCTCCCTTCTTCTCCCTTAATCACTAACCCTCTATGCCTTTATCCCTCGCCCCTTCCCTCTCTATCTTACCTTGTTCCTAGAGCCCCTACCCCATAAAGGCCTTTAGACCCTCTTCTAAACATTAATCCCTAAGTGCATAAGTGCACAAGATGATGAGGAGGAGGAGGGTGATGACAATGAAGATGATCATGATGTAGATGAAGATGATAAAGATGATGATGAGGAGGAGGGTGATGACAATGAAGATGATCATGATGCAGATGAAGATGATAAAGATGATGATGTTGATGAAGCTGATGGTGATGATGATGAAGATGTTGATGATGATGGTGATGGTGATGTTCGGATGATGATGATGATGATGATGATGATGATGATGGTGACATGATGGAGATGTTGATCTGATGAAGAAGAAGATGATGATGATGGTGATGATGATGAAGATGTTGATGATGATGATGATGGTGATGAAGATAATGATGATGAAGAAGATGATGATGATGAAGATGGTGATGGTGATGGTGATGACGATGAATATTTTGATGATGATGCCGATAGTGATGATGATGAAGATGTTGACGATGATGGTGATGGTGATGTTTAGATGATGATCATGATGATGTTCAGAAGATCATGATGGTGATGATGGTGATGATGATGGAGAAGATGACGATGATGGATATGTTGATGAGGAACCTGCAAATGCCAATGATGATGATGATGATAGTGATGAAGATGATGATGATGGAGATGTTGATGAGGAACCTACAGATGCCAATGATGATGGTGATGACGATGAAGATGTTGATGATGATGGTGCTGGTAATGATGATGAAGATGTTGATGATGATGGTGATGGTGATGTTTGGATGATGATGATGATGATGATGATGATGATGATGAAGATGTTGATGATGCTGATGATGGTGATGAAAATGATGACGATGAAGAAGATGATGATGATGGAGATGTTGTGTTGATGGCGAACCTAGAGATGACAATGATGATGAAGATGGTGATGGTGATGGTGATGGTGATAGTGATGGTGATGGTGATGATGATGAAGATTTTGATGATGATGCTAGTGGTGATGATGATGAAGATGTTGATGTTGATGGTGATGGTGATGTTTAAATAATGATCATGATGATGTTCAGAAGATCATGATGGTGATGATGGTGATGGTGATGTTTAGATGATGATCATGATGATGTTCAGAAGATCATGATGGTGATGATGGTGATGATGATGGAGAAGATGACGATGATGGATATGTTGATGAGGAAACTACAGATGCCAATGATGATGATGATGATGGTGATGAAGATGATGATGATGGAGATGTTGATGAGGAACCTACAGATTCCAATGATGATGGTGATGAAGATGAAGATGTTGATGATGATGGTGTTGGTAATGATGATGATGATGATGATGATGATGATGATGGTGGTGACATGATGGAGATGTTGATCTGATGAGGAAGATGATGATAATGATGGTGATGATGATGAAGATGTTGATGATGATGATGATGGTGATGAAGATGATGATGATGAAGAAGATGATGATGATGGAGATGTGTTGATGGGGAACCTAGAGATGACAATGATGATGAATATGGTGATGGTGATGATGATGAAGATTTTGATGATGATGCTGATGGTGATGATGATGATGATGATGTTGATGGTGATGATGATGAAGATGTTGATGATGATGGTGATGGTGATGATGATGATGATGATGATGATGATGATGATGGAGATGTTGATGAGGAAGGGGGAGATGACAATGATGATGAAGATGTTTATGGTCATCAAGATGATGATGATGGTGATGGTGATGATGATGGAGATGTTGAAGATGATGGAGATGGTGATGAAGATGATGATGATGATGATGATGGTGAAGATGATGAAGAAGATGATGATGATGGAAATGTTGATATGATGACGATGAAGATGATGATTATGGTGATGATGATGAAGATGTTGATGCTGATGATGATGGTGATGAACATGAAGATGATGGAGAAGATGATGATGATGGAGATGTTGATGAGGAACCTACAAATGCTAATGATGATGATGATGATGGTGATGACGATGAAGATGTTGATGATGATGGTGATGGTGATGGTAATGATGATGATGATGTTGATGATGATGGTGATGGTGTTGGTGATGTTCAGATGATGATGAAGATGATGGTGACATGATGGAGATGTTGATCTGATTCAAGGAAGATGATGATGGTGATAATGATGATGATGAAGATGTTGATGATGATGATGGTGATGAAGATGATGATGATGAAGAAGATGATGATGATGGAGATGTTGATGTTGATGGGGAACTTAGAGATGACAATGATGATGAAGATGGTGATGGTGATGGTGATGGTGATGACGATGAATATTTTGATGATGATGGTGATGGTGATGATGATGGTGATGGTGATGTTTAGATGATGATCATGATGATGTTCAGAAGATGATGATGATGATGACGAAGATGTTGATTTGATGAGGAATATGATGATGATGATGATGATGGTGATGATGATGAAGATGTTGATGATGATGATGATGGTGATGAAGATGATGATGATGAAGAATATGATGTTGGTGGAGAATATGATGCTCACAACTCCCTTTAGTCTCTCTCTCCCCAACCATCAATCTTTCTCTCTCTCTCTCTCTCTCAAACACACACACATACACACAAATTATGTCACTTTCCATTCTCAAACCCATCCCCCCTCCATCCATATCTATCTCCACCTTTCTCCCTCCATACCTCACCCTACCTTCTCTCCCTCCCTCTCTCATCGCCTGTCTCTCTCTCACCTTCTATCCCTCCCTCATGTTATCTTTCCCTCAACCTATCCCAATCTCTCCATCACTCCCTCTCTCTCACACACTTTATGTCCCTTCCCCCTCCTCTCATATTCTCTCTCTCTCTCTCTCTCTCTCTCTCTCTCCATCGCCACCACTCCTTGCATGTCTCCCACCAACACTTTATGTCCCTCCCTTCCTATCTCTTTATTTAATTCTATCCCCATCTATCTCTCACTCCCTCCAAATCCATTCCTCCCCATTGTCCCTCTCCCTCCCTTGCTCTATGTCTCCCCCCCCCCCCTTGTATTCTTTATTTCTCTCTCACATCCCCCTTGCCTCTATCCATTCCCCATTGTCACTCAAGTCTCACTTTCAACTTTTAACCCTATACCTCTTCAGGACCTATTCTACTCCTAATAGTGCTCTCAAGCTCCACTTCCCTTCACCCCCTGTAGCCCATCATGTTCTCATTCCCTTCATCTCTCCCCACTCAAGTTTGCAACATCCTTCTAAGCCCTTCACCCTTTCCCACCCCTATTAAATATTAACCATAGATTCCCTTGACCCTTCCCCACCCCTGTTAAATATTAACCATAGATTCCCTTGACCCTTCCCCACCCCTTCTCAAATATTAAACAAAAATTCCCTTGAGTCTTCCACACCCCCTCTTTCTCAAGTATTAAACATGTATTTTATGATTTGCATAACACGAGTGCGTTTTTTAACTATATAACGCCAGCGCGTTTTTTAGTTATATAACGCGTACGCGTTATGTAGTTATATAACGCGTACGCGTTATATACATCTAAAAGCGCGGCAACATTTTTGAATTTAAACAGGCCGAGTCACATGCTCACATGTCAACAATAATCCTATGTGTATGCTTTGGAGTTTGCTTTGGTAATTCCAAACCTGTGCTATGTTAATGAAAAACCAAAGCTAATTGGGTATTTCTTCCAGTTTCTGGAGAAGCTTGTGCTTAGCCACTCATTACAATATGCTACACAAGTCATTTTTGACGAAATCTTAGACACAAATAACATTTTTTCTACAGATTCGAAATATGTAACTTTTATTTTGAAATATTAATTTTTCTTATTTTCTTTCAATTTCTTTTCTATCCTACCTCCTTAACTCGTGAAACACACTGTTATTGTTTCTTCCATAACTTTTTCAATTCTCAATCATTTCAAAAAGAAATTGTACGGTGCACAAGAGGACACTAACCTCCACATTCTATGAAAAACCCATTTCAAGATTTTTGCATTAAGACCTTCAAAGGCTCTACCCACAAAATAGGTACTATTTTCGAGGTTTGATCATTTAGACAATTATAAAAAAATTATAAAATTACTAATTTAATTTTCGAAAAATAATGGCGCACAAGTGCTATGTGTTCTCTACATACATGCCGATATTTGTAGCTTGATTCCATCATTTAGGCCCTCAAAGGCTCTACCCACAAAAACATATACCTTATCATTTGCGTGAAAAATAAAAAGTGTCTATTAGGAAAAATGAAACTTGACATAGCTATGCAAATTTTCAATACATAAAAGTTATATATTCGGAAACATGATTCAATTTCCTACATTTCATCGTTTTTACTCAATGCAAGATATTTTGCATAAGTAGCTCAAAAAATCCAAGTAAGTGAGGGATGCCTGCTTTTTCAGTTTTCTATTGCATCTAACCTGCCAAAAGTGACCCTCATTAGCTTGCACTGACCCTAATGTATAGTTATCATATAGATAGTTATTAATGTATAGTAAGATTAATTTTGATTTATGAAATTTTAAAAAGAAAATGAGTTATTTAGTTTTTTTAGAATTTGATTTTTAGTTTTTTTTTTCAGGAAAAAAAATGTATCATTTATATTAAAAATAGTAGATAGTTGATACAGAGTTCAATAGTCAAGTAAAACCAAGAAAACCATCTAAAAGAAAAGACCTAACTCCTTCCCAACAAAAGGTCACAAAAACAAGCTGGCCATGGGAAAGCCAACAGAACCATACAGAAAGAGTCTAGATCATACCAACAATAAAACAGACAATACAAAAATTGATAATCACAGAAAACTAAGAAAAACAAAGCTCCCCATAGAGCAACAGAGGTAGACACCTCTACCCAAAAACATAACCGGTCCATCCATACCAACAAGTATGGGAACAGGATGAAAAAACAAAAAGTACTTCCACCGACTGGAAGAGCTAAGAACCTGCAGGAGAGAGAGAGTAAATTATAGACAGAGACAGGAAAATAAACTCCCAAAACAGAAAAAAGCCAGAGATGATTGTTCACTTCAATGATTGTCACACCATTCTTCCGAAAATATAGTGCCTTCCCCAGCAATTAAAGCTAGCCTGTCGATCAGAGAATTGTGTTCCTTAAATATATGGACAAACGAAACTTGACCAAAACAGTTAATATGAATAAAGGAAATTTGACCAAAACAATTGATAAAGTGGCTTTATCTTCAACTTTTAGAAAAATAGAAATTTTGTTCTTATTATTTTAATATTGATTTTCTTCTTTACCCTAATTAAAATTGAGAGATATTTACTTCTCTGACCATATCTCTATATGTAGACGTATTAAACTGTAAAGATGAAAAACTCATTATTCAATTTACACTCTATTTATCTTAAATTATTAAAAAGTATTATATTGAATCCATCTTTTGTTCGTCTTCGATAAATACAAAGACCAAGAGGCAATGGAACTTTAGTGGGAACGTGTGTTTGTAATTTCCTATGGCCTGTCTGTTATTGAAAATGACACCATGTTATTTTTAAACGGTATCTGCATCTTTTGAACCACCCGTCAAAACAAGCATCCAAGTACCATGAAAGAAAAGCATTCCAAAAAAGAGTTGAATCCCTCATTTCCTTAAATTGTCTTCCTTCGCTGGATTGCATCCACATTGAGGCGTACCTTCGACCTCAGAGCTCACCGTGACAATGATAGAGCGTTTGCAGGCATCGCTACTTTTTCGCATCCTTTATCATTTAGCTGAATTCTAATATCGTTTTTATTTCATCCTTTATCATAGGATGAATTTCAAATATCGTTTTTATTTCAACTGGTAAATTGGATAATTCTATATTTTCAGAGAAAAAAAAGCAAATTCTTTTATAGACAGTGAAATGTACCATTGAATTTTTGTTGAAAATCTACTGCATTTTCACACATTTCCAACCCTAATCAAAATGCAAACATCCAAATTTACAATGCCATTAATGGCTACATTATATCTTCGATTACATCCAAATTGACAATGCCATTAATGGCTATTGGCTACATTATATCTTCGATTACCTATGTCTGCGTATAATAAACAAATTATCATAATTATGAAAAATATCAAAGTCACTCTCAGAGATTTATGTATATAAAAATATTGTCTTGCAACCTTTTATTGACCTGAGCAATATGTAACATCGTCTCATGATCAAGAAATATATTTGCGAGGATTCGTGTTCTTTGACTTATTCATTGACACAAGTGGATGGATAAATGGTTTATGAGATTTAACAATGCTCTCGAGGAGGTTCAATATATAGGAAATACCCTACTAAATTTAATCATATTGGAGGTTTTAGAATTACTCAAAATATTCGAACAATATATTACTTATGGATAGAGTATTTTAATATAATTATGGAAGTAATTATTATAAATTGTTTTCAATTTATCTACATATATGGATATTGGTATTTTTAATGTGTCATGAATAAGAAAAATATTAAGGGTCAATATAATAAATAAGCCACCTCACCTTGACTGGCATTCCCTGAGTAGCGTGAATGCAACTCTGTCTGTCTAGAATATCAAGAACATAGTATAACTCAAATTAATATTAAAAAGAAATTATGAAGTTGCAATGCTATTTAGATTAATAAAAATTCATTTATTATAACGGGGTGTTAACCCGTGACTAAAATTATATTGCGACTGTGATTACCAACATATATAAGCATAAATATTGCTAAAACATGAAGAATCTCTTATGCTTCAAAATGAAAGAAGTCCATAAAACCTAAAATATTTTGAAAAAAATAAATATAAAATTTGTAATCTTAATAAAATAGAATAAAATTTGTAATTCTGAATCTTTAAAAACATTTAATATTTTATTAATATTTATGATGTTCTAATTTTTGAAAACACAAATTGATCTTATAAAACAATATAATTCAATGAATTGATAATTGCTTTTTCTTGTAAAATTGGAATGAACTATCATCATATGTATTAAAAAAGTTAAATTAAAATGAATAAGGATGGTGGTAGTCACTAACATGTATTGAGATCAATTTTGATATATTTAATTTCAAAAAAAAGTAAATTACTTGGTTTGATTTAGAGTTTTTATGTCTTCAATTTTTTTAAATTTTTTTTATTAAAATATTATAATTTTGATGAATTTAAAGGTTAAGAAGATCAATATTATAGCAAATATTTTGAAATTGAGATTGAAATGTTATAAGATATTTATTTTTATTTGCAACCCTTTTAATGACACAAATATGTCAAATTATATTATCAACAAAAATTTGTTTTTATGATGGACATGTTGATTTTTTTCTTTATAAGAGATACTTGTTATCTTCTAGATTGGGGTTGAAAACCTCCTTACAATATCTTCATTTTCTCTTATACTTTAAATCTTTATGACATCAGATTTTTTCCTTAAATATATATGTAATAATTTTTTTAATAATATCTTTATTATGGAGAGTGACCTCTTCCTCATTCATCAATGATTTAGTCAAGACTTGGTATATTTATGCCAGCCCTATTTCTTAGGTGGTATTGAGTGGAGTTTGAAGTATGTTAAGAAGTATCATGTCTTCAATGTTGTTTATCTTGTTCTTGTACATTACCTACCTAGTCATACCAATGCTCTTAATGCGGAAAAAATTGCTTATATAATGAGGATAGCAGATGGCGTATTGCCTTTAATTTTAAGGTTATAAGTTATAAAACATTTTTGAACTCTCTCATTCTTTCTCCAAATTCTCTAAAGACGCCCCATCTCAAAATTCACAACCATATAATATAATAGAGTGGCATAGATTCAAAGATGAGTTTCTTCTTATCCCATTGACAATTTTTTGTTGATTTACAATTGTTTTCAAAGCCATAACAAAAATTCCAACCAAAACTTAGTGAAAGTGATCTTTTTAGATTTGATCATCATAACCTTTATTTTGTTAGTATAAGACATACCCATATTGTAAAACCCCTTTATCTAAGAAAAATATTTTTAATATAAATAAGAGAGATAGACTATTCAAAATAGAATTGTACTTCACAATCTCATTTTTCAAACAACCTTTAAATAATTATTCCATATATATATATATATATATATATATATATATATATATATATATATATATAAAATAAGGAACAATTTTGTTTAGTTTCTATGTTACAATTAATATATTTCAATCAAAAGTTAATTTAAACACTTGTCAAACACTTTTTTAAACCAACGAATACATAAGAGATTGATTTTATTAATTTTACTAATGAATAAATAAATAAATAATATAAATTAATTTTAATTTTATATCTCATTTATATTGATTTTTAAAATATTTTAAATTTAATAAATTTATATTAAAATTTATTTATTTATTTATAACCTAGCATAATGTTTTTTATAATTTATTATCATCTTAATTTTATTTTTAAATTTATATTATATTAATATTAAATTTAAATGTGATCTTCAATATTACAGCATAAACTGAATTTTAGGAATTTTATTGAATTTTATTAAACCTTCGAATGGTTAGAAATAAACTTTGTTGTCCAATCAATTTTTTTGAGTGCTTGAGGTGACAGTAGTTCTCATCTTTCTCTCCTTGGCATAATGTTTTTCAAGTTTTAATCTTTTTGGGAATGGTTTTAATTTGAAGATGTATATATAAATTACTAAATTATATATATCTATATATATATATATATATATATATATAATTAATTATTATGATATAAATAAAATAAATATATATATTTTATATATTTATATTAATAATGTTTATATTTTAGAATTTGGAGTGGACTACTATTTATGATTTTTTTAGATTGAAGGAGGATGGGACAAGTATACTGTTTAGATTGTTTTTATGCTCGTCCTTCAAAATTCAAAATAAACAATTATAAACAAAAGAAATAAAAAAATAACTCATAGTTGATGCATGGATAACTCATAGCTCATGCATGGAAAACAAGTCATGAACAACCCATTTAACTAAAGAAGATAACAACTACAGGCATAGAAAATAGATGATTACAATTAAACATGAAGAACAAGAAACAAATAACTTGTTCATGGCACTTAAGTTGTGAGCTATCGATATTCACGAGCCACAAGTTAAGTGGTTGTGCTATATTAATAATTTTAATTTTTATATTTATTAACTTTTTATTAATTTCCATTGATATAATATTTTCAATTTAAAAAATAAAAATCATAGTTATGTATTTTAATTTAAAACTTTATGAATAAAGTTATTGTAACAATTATCCATATTCATACTATTTATAATTGTGACCTTTTTGTAGTTTATTTAAGATTAAGAACAAATCCAGAATCATTTTATAACTTATAACCTCAAAATTAAAAGCAATACGCCTTATCCTATTCTCCTCATTGAGAGCATGGCTATGACTAGGCACTTGATGTACAAACAAAAAATTAATAACATGGTTGAAGAGAAACTTCCTAAAATTGCTTTAAAATCAAGTCAAAACCACATGTGCCTCAAGTGAGGTTAGTGTAAAGATTGCATGGATTGGTTATACCATTGGGGCATTGATGAAAATGACACTTTGCAGAGTATCAGTAATGTAAAAAATATTATTACAACTAAGTTTAAAGAGAAAATGTTGTGCAAGAAAGATTTAGAGGCTCAAAGAAAATTAAGATACTATAAGGAGGTCATTAACCCTAATCTAGAAGATCATAAGCATCTTTTGGTTTTAACTAGTTTAAAGAATAGAATTAATGTAGTCAAGATAAGAAAAAAATCTCATGAACTCATAGTGAAACAGGGCATTGATTAATTCATAAAAATCCGTGGAAGAAACGATTTTCCATCTTTCTCAGTCTATGAACATCGAGGATGAAAATAAATTTCACTTGGAGTGCCCTGCTTACGCCCACTTTAAATCTCATTTTCATAGTATTTGATACAATAAAAGCATTTCTAATCTCCTAACTTGCCAAACCTATAGTGATCTCGTAAAACTTATCTTCAAGTATTTGGAGTATATGAATAAAATATTATTTAGCAAACCAAATAAGTCATTTCTTTCTTCTTAAGGTTTGATAGATCAAATTTGGTCTGAGTGGACATTCGTCATCATCATCATCATCAGTTTAGTTAATTACTCTTGATTAATTTTATGTAAAAATGGATTTAACATTTTTATCGAATCCTTCAATTACTATACTAGTACAAAAAAATCAATCAACACTTTCTTCTTTATAAAATCATAATTATCATCATTGGTAGACATTGTAATTAGGGAAGTCGGATAGAGGTGCAACAAAAATGACCTCTTCCCACAATTTGATGATCATAACTTTGCTAGGGAATTGTTACAACATGTTTACAATTTTTTGTTGTTTTGGTTTGCAAATCAACTATGAGGTCGCACAAATTGAAAATGGCTAGATCGATGTGAAACAATAAGAATTGTTCCACACAATTCCAAAGGGGTTTTTATTTAAACAGTTATGTATTAATTGCACAAGAGGAGCGAGGGTATGTTGTCACATGAGTATCATAACACTACATTACCAAAAAAAAGGTAATTGCAAAAATTTATGTGTTCTCAAAATAAAAAATTATGAAAAAATAATTTAAAAAATCCATGTTGACCTATAAAATAAAAAATTAAAGAAGCAAGAGAGGGATCAAATTTCTTAAGTTTAATTTTTTTTTAAAATACATTTCAAGAAATTCGATCCTTCTAGATTCTTTATATATCTAGATTTAATATAGATCTATGCTAGTTGATAGAAAAATCAAATATTAATTTAGTTATTGTATCATTTTAAAAAAAATCTTTAAAAAATTTAAGATTTGTGGAGATCAATTTTCATTAAAAACCCAAAATTTCAAAAATAACATTTATATTATTTTAATAATGTTTATTTTTTATATTTTTAATTTTATTAATTTAAATATAATTTTTATAAATTTAAAATTTAAAAAAACATTACTTTACTTTTCTAAATCCAATTCATACAAAAATTAAATTAAACTTAAAAATAGAATTAGTAGATTGCCAAAAAAAAAATAAAAATAAAAAAAAATAAAATGATAACAATGTTAAGCCATTTAACAAAAACAATATCTATATTTTCATAAGCATAAGCTCACAAATTGTCTATGTATACATGTATGTAACAATATAAGAGTTTTATCAATGAATTACAAAGAAAGTCATAAATCTCTTCATAAGGATAATTTTACAAATTGTCTATGTATATATGTATGTATCAATGTAAGAGTTTTATCAATGAATTATAAAGAAAGTCATAAATCTCAGTTTTATTAGTGAATTACAAAGAAAGTCATAAATTTCTTTAGAAATACTCATTTATTATAAAGAAATAATACATTAATTTAAATTAATTATAAAGTTGTTTTTAAGAGAGTTTTTATTTTCAAATTTTATAATTATATAAGATAAAATTTTAAATTTCATAATTATATAAGATAATATATTAATTATAGCTTTACAAAGGAGTTTTTTTATTTCAATATTAAATGTTTGTTAATTTGTAATTATTTTTAAAATATAATAAATTTTTTAACAAAAAAATATTGAAAGTAATATTTTTGGATTAGGTTATTATGTTCATTATTTTGTTAGTATTAAAAGTCATATCTTGGTTATTTCAATTAAAATTGTATTTACACAATCTATTTTCAAACAACCCTCTAACTATATATATATATATATATATATATATATATATATATATATATATATATATATATAAAACAACTTTACTTATAGAACAATTTTGTTTAGTTTCTATGTTATAATTAATATATTTCAATAAAAAGTTAATTTGAACACTTGTCAAACATTTTTTTAAACTAACGAATACATAAGAGATTGATTTTATTAATGGATAAATGGATAAATAAATAAATAATATAAATTAATTTTAATTTTATATTTTATTTTTATAGATTTTTAAAATATTTTAAATGTATTAAATTTATATTGAAATTTATTTATTTATTTATAACTTAACATAAAAAATTTTATAATTTATTATCATCTTAATTTTATTTTTAAATTTATATTATATTAATATTAAATTTAAATGCGATTTGCAATATACACAATAAAGTGACTTCTAGGATTTTTATTGAATTTTATTAAACCTTAGAATGGTTAGAGTTAAACTTTGTTCTCCAATCAATTTTTTTGAGTGCTTGAAGTGAGAGTAGTTCTCATCTTTCTTTCCATGGTATAATTTTTTTTTAAAGTTTAATATTTTTGGGAATGGTTTTACTTTAAAGATGCATATATAAACCATCAAATTATATATATCTATATTATAATTAATTAATTATTATGATATAAATAAAATAAATAAATATATTTATATATTTATATTAATAGGTGTTTATATCTTAGAATTTGGAGTGGACTATCATCTATATTTTTTCTAGATTGAAGGAGGGTGGGACAAGAGCACTATTCAGATTGTTTTTATGATCGTCATTCAAAATTTAAAATAAACAATTATAAACAAAATAAATACAAAAATAACTATCGATGTTCACCGGCCACAAGTTAAGTGGTTGCGCTATATTAAAAATTTTAATTTTTATATTTATTAACTTTTTATTAATTTCAATTGATATAATATTTTCAATTTTAAAAATAAAAATCATAGTTATGTATTTTAATTTAAAACTTTATGAATAAAGTAATTGTAACAATTATCCGTATTCATAATATCTATAATTGTGACCTGATTAAATTTTGTGTAGTTTATTTAAGATCAAGAACAAATCCATAATTGTTTTATAACTTATAACCTCAAAATTAAAAGCAATACGCCTTATCCCATTATCCTCATAAAAGTTGGTATTTTCCATACCGAGAGCATGGCTATAACTAGGTACTTGATGTCCAAACAAAAAATTAATAACATGGGTGACGAGAGACCTCCTAAAATTGCTTTAAAATCAAGTCAAAACCACATGTGCCTCAAGCGGGGTTGGTGTAAAGATTGCATGGCTTGGTTATACCATCGGGGCATTGATGAAAATGACACTTTGCAGAGTATCAATAATGTCAAAAATATTATTACATCTAAGTTTAAAGAGAAAATGTTGTGCAAGAAAGATTTAGAGGCTCAAAGAAAATTAAGATACTATAAGGAGGTCATTAACCCTAATCTAGAATATCATAAGCATCTTTCTGTTTTAACTAGTTTAAAGAATAGAATTAATATAGTCAAGATAAGAAAAAAATCTCATGAACTCCATAGTGAAACAAGCCATTGATAAATTCATAAAACTCCATGGAAGAAAGGATTTTCCAACCTTCTGAGTTTATGAATGTCGAGGATGAAAATAAATTTCTATTGGAGTGCCTTGCTTAGGCCCACCTTAAATCTCATTTTCATACTATTTGATACAATAAAAGCATTTCTAACCTCCTAACTTGCCAAAACTATAGTGATCTGGGAAATCTTCTCTTCAAGTATTTTGAGCATAGGAATAAAATATTAAAGCAAATCAAATAAGTCATTTCTTTCTTCTTAAGGTTTGATAGATCAAATTTGTTCTGAGTGTACATTCATCATCATCATCATCATCAGTTTATTTCATTATTCTTGATTAATTTTATGTAAAAATGGATTTAACATTTTTATCGAATCCTTCAATTACTATACTAGTACACATAAATCAATAGACACTTTCTTCTTTATAAAATCATAATTATCATCATTGGTAGACATTGTAATTAGAGAAGTCGAATAGAAGTGCAATGAAAATTACCTCTTCCCTGAATTTGATGATCATAACTTTGCTTGGAAATTGTTACAACATGCTTACAAATTTTTGTTGTTTTGGTTTTCAAATCAACTATGAGGTCACACAAATTGAAAATGGCTAGATCGATGTGAACAATAAGAATTGTTGCACGGAATTCCAAAGGGGTTTCTATTTAAACAACGTTATGTATTAATTGCACCAAGAGGAGCGAGAGTATGTTGTCACATGAGTATCATAACACTACAGTCTTAATCCTTTATCAAAGACTCCTCTCATTTTGTTCACACCATAAGATCCATTATATTAAAAGATTCAGACTTTTTGGTCAGCTTCGACGTCATATCACTCTACACAAAAGTTCCAATGAAAGAGGCTATAGCCCTGATAAGAAGACTCACGGACGATGAGATTGCGAATTTGGTTGATGTGTGTTTAAGATCCACCTACTTTAGCTATCGTGCAGACATATATGAGCAAATCAATGGGGTAGTAATGGGTTCACCTCTCTCCCCTATTGTGGTGAACATCTTCATGGAGCACTTCGAAGACAACGCCATCAACTCTGCTCCAGAAAAACCGCAATAATGGTGATGTTATGTGGATGAAACCCGCTTCATTTAGCCCCATGGGAAAGATAAGCTAGGGGATTTATTAACACACATGAACAACCAATTAGAAGACATCAAATTCATAATGGAAATCGAAGAGGAAAATATTCTACCTTTGTTAGACATCCTTCTATCTGAAAAAGAAGATGGATCTTTAGAACACCAGGTATATCGAAAAAATACGCACACAGATAAGTACATTCGATCTGACTCTCATCATCACCCGGCACAAAAAATTGGCGTCATTAATACTCTGACTATCAGTGCCAAGAGAATTTCTGATTCGACACTCTTGGATCTTGAACTAGAACACCTTATCAAAGTCTTCAAAAATAACGGCTACAATGGAAATCTAATAAAAAAAACCATGAAGAGGTCCCAGGAAGCAAGGCAGGCAAAGAATCAAAATGAGATTATAAAATCAATAAAGCTTCCTTACATCCAAGGGACAACAGACAAAATAGCCAACATACTGAGGAAGAAACGAATAAGGGTCTCCTCTCCTTTGAACACGTTGCATGGAATCCTAGACCATGCAAAAGATCAAGCGGACCCAAAGGAGAATAAGGGTGTGTACTCGATCCCATGTGGCTGCGGTAAGGTGTATACTGGAGAAACTGGTCGCTCTGTACTAACAAGATTAGAAGAACAGAGCGTGGACATCATTCATGGACAAGTAAAGAATTCCGCATTAGCAGAGCACTCCATAACCTCTAAACACCACATTCTCATGCAAGACACCAAAGTCATCGTGAGCATTGACCATTACAAAAGAAGACGAGTAAGAGAAGCGATTGAAATTGAGAAACACCCTCTCAATATCAATCGGGATGATGGATGGAAACTCAACAGGATGTGGGCTCCTATCATTAACCAATTAAAAAAATAATAAAACAACGACATCTTAATAATGTTTCTAAGGGCCGACATATTTCAAAGATTAGGCTAGGATACATTATTAATAAAGAAACCAATTGAAAGATTAAGTTGGGAAACTATATAGTATCTCCTGAAGATGAGCTGAACTACCTAGCCCGAAACGTCGAGAATTTTACATTTTCACACGGGTTTTCTTGGGCTTAAAATACAAAAATGTATGTCGGCTCAAAATAAAAAATTATGAAAAAATAATTTAAAAAATCCATGTTGACATATAAAATAAAAAATTAAAGCTTAAACGTAGATCTATCAAGCAAGAGAGGGATCAAATTTCTTAAGTTTATTTTTTTTTTTTAAAATACACCTCAAAAAATTGGATCCCTCTAGATTCTTGATAAATCTAGGTTTAAGATGGATCTATATTAATTGATAGAAAAATCAAATATTAATTTAATTGTTGTATCATTTTTAAAAAATTCTTAAAGAAATTTATGATTTATGGAGAACAAGTTTCATTGGAAACCCAAAATTTAAAAAATAACATTTATATTATCAAGTAATAATGTTAATATTTTATATTTTTAATTTTATTAAGTTAAATATAATTTTTATAAATTTAAATTAAAAAAATACTTTACTTTTATAAATCCAATTCATACAAAACTTAAATTGAACTTAAATATAAAACCAATAGATTGCCAAAAAAGAATGATAACAATGTTGAGCCATTTAACAAAAACAATATCTATATTTTCATAAAGATAAGTTCACCAATCAATGAATTACAAAGAAAGTCATAAATCTCTTTAGAGATGCTCATTTATTATAAAGAATTAATACATTAATTTAAATTTTATAATTATATAAGATAATATAAATTTTTAAATTTTATAATTATATAAGATAATATAAATTTTATAATTTTATAACTATATAAGATAATATATTGATTATAGTTTTATAAAGGAGTTTTTTATTTCGATATTAAATATTTGTTAATTTATAATTATTTTAAAAATATAATAAGTTTTTTAACCAAAAAATATTCAAAGTAATATTTTTGGATTAAGTTATTATGATGTTTATTTGATTAGTGTTAACTATCATATCCATATTTAGTTATTTTAACTAGAATGGTATTTACACAATCTATTTCCAAACGACCCTTTAACTATTGGTTATATGGTAAAAAATATAAGACAACTTTACTTAAATACTATATTACAATTAATTTGTTTAAACCAATCATAAATATAACAACTTTAATCTTAATGTTACTCAATTAAAAAGAAACATATTCTTTAACCAATTCCAAATGTTAGTTTTGAGTATTTGTAGAACACTAAAATTTAAGTCAATGGAAATATAAAAAGGTGGTTTAATTATATGAATAAATAGATAACATATAAATTAATTTTAATTTTATATTTATTTTTATAAAATGATTAATATTTAATTAATTTAAATTTTAATATTAATTATTTAATTAATTTGTTTAGAAAGTTATATTTATTTATATTACTTTTACAAAATATTTTATATTGAGTTACTTTAAATTTTAATATTAATTAATTAATTAATTTGCTTAGAGTCGATCAACTAGCAGACTTTATAGATATTATTCTTATATTTTTGAAGTTATATTTTTGAGGTAAGATAGAAATTTAAATCATACTTGATACAAAATCTTAAGCATTATTATTTCTTCTCATACAATAAATCAGGGAATGGAGTACTCATGTAATTAACTACAATGATGGTAGTTATTCCAGAAAGGCATTTCAATTTGGAAAGGGTTTACTGTAGGGTAACAATGACAGTACTGGTTATGGCTCACTTTTTTCAGTAACATAACTGTGTGGATGTATTGCTTGTTTTTTTCAGTTATGTTCATATCAGAGATTGCAAGGACACATATTCACCCATAGAAGCTCTGATAGTGGCAACTAGCGTTTGGACTATCTGCAACAGGAGTTCATGGTAGCCTACCGCAATTTAAAATGGAAATTGTATTTTTTAAACATTCAAAATACATTAACCTTAATTTGTAAAGGTTTTTAGTTATCATGGTTTTTCCTCATTCCCAAGTCAAATATTGAGTGTTGTTAGTGTAAAAATGTATTTAACATATTTTTCCATTACCTCAATTTCGTATTAAATTTAACTAACTTGTTTTCCTTACCCTAATAAGACCAATCGATACAAAATATAAGAAAAAATCATACACAATAAACTAGGATTTATAATGACAATGTTAACTGAACATTTAACAACACGGGAGTTGTGCAGTATCACTTCATTGTGAACCGCTCAGTAAACACACTGTCACCAAAGACCTTGGTAGTAAACTTATTTGACTTTGAACTATGAAGCAAACACTTCCACACATCCCCAAAAAAGGTTATGTATTTACTTCGACGTATTTAAGGTGTTATTCACTACGCGGTAAGAAGAAAAAGTCTTCTACACAATATAAAAAAAGGGACTTTGGAGTAACTATGGAACCTTTGACCCTTTAAAGAAAACTTAATAATTCTTCCTTAAAGTATTAATTCACTGTGACACAAATAATGAGAATTCACCATAACATAATAGAAGTAATTGTTGTGAAGCTATTGCATAGTAATAAAACTTTTATAGAGTGAAATACTCAATGGTCTTTACTGACATTCACACACTTAAAACTGGAGAAAGTGCATCCAATAAAATATTGTCGTAAATAAATACACAAAGTAAGATATATATATTACTGCGACAAAACGAGTAGCTACACGGGCATACACACAGTCATTCAAATTTCACATAGATTCTTCACTTTTATAGAGCTTGGGCTCTTCAACAATTTTGGTAGACTACCAGCTTGATCTCTTCAAGGATTCTCCAAATCCCTTCTTCCCTTTTGCTCCATCTTTTATAATTGATTAATTTACATATATAAAAACTTGATAATGGCTTTTATTGGAAGCTACACTGGAAATTAATTCCTAGGTGAAATCTACCTAACTGCTTAACTTTGAAAATACTTCACCACTAAATAAATATGTTGAGATGTGATTTGGATTATTGAGAGACTCTTTGAGAAAACAAAACTTATACGGATATTGACTCAATCGAGGCTAATGTGATGCACATTGGGTCATAATTAATATTTCCAACAATCCCCCTTAATTATGAGCAGATGGGGATCATTAAACAAAATTGTATCAAAATATTTCAGAGATCGAACTTTCCTATGTGCATAATAAAATTTAGCGTAGAAGTATTCTCAAAATTAATAACTCCTAAACAACTCCACAACTAGTGAAATGTGTCTCTTGCCAATGGTTTTGTAAAAATGTCTGCTAGTTGATCTTTTGACCTACAAAATTCTAAACAAATTTATTTGTTATTTATCAATTCTCTTATAAAATGATGCATTGTGTCAATCCTACGCATCCAAACAACATGACATGCAACACTTGTAGTTGCAACATACAGAAAGAGTCATAATGAGTTGTTTCTTTGAATCCCATGACATAACACCTGTGCCAAAATTAAAAGAATATCTGGATGTACTTTTTCTATCATCCATGTTTCCTCCTAAATTTTTTTTAGGTAGAATACATAATACTAAATTCTTTTGTACCACTCACATACCTCTTAATTGTTTTTCCTTAGTGTCAATGAAAATCTTTTCGTGACTCCATAAACCTTGAAATCATACTGAATCCAAACATAATATCAGACCTTGTGGCTTTCAAATACATGAGACTTACGACCAGCCTTTTACACACTGTAGGATCTACATTTGATTTATCATCATCCTTGTTTAATTTTCAAACCCATTATCAGTGGTGCTTGGGCATACTTACAATTAACCATATTAAATCTCTTCAATACTTCATTTGCATATTTAGATTGTGAAATGAATATACCATCTAGAATTTGATGGACTTCAATACCTAAAAAAAAAATCTCAGATGTGTAACATACCCGAAATCCTTATTACTATTTTAGCTTTTAGGGTATAAAATTGTTTCCACTAATATCACCAACCACCAATTGCGTTAGCTTCAAAGATCGTTGAGTCTTGATATAATCAAGGTATAATCTCAGCAATCGATGACTCAAGAATCTCAACTAAATGATATTCATACTATTGTGATAACACTTATACTACTACTTGTTGGCCTTACCATTTGAATCCTTATCTTTGACCGCTTTAAGTATAATTAAAAGGCATATTGTCCTCTTATAATTTATACCTACTCCATCATGTGTCAAGTGCATCATTAAGCATGAACCAGGGATTTTCTTTAAAAACCAAACACCCATTTTCTTATGACTCCGATCATAACAAAATAGTACAAGATTCTTGTAACTCCTCAAGTAGATTCCAGAATACAATAACTTACTTTGTACAAATATGAAGACACATTTAGCATATCAATTGTAAATCATAACATTAAATTCTTTCAATTTCCATACCCTTTCTTGATTATGAACTAATAATAAAATATTGAAATACCTTATTTCACATGATTACTCTAACATACATACTGAGGTTAATTCACTACCTCAGAACATTTATTAACATATAATACCGACACACTTGAATATGATTAGACTAAGTGAATTGCACAAGCTTTCTATTAAGAGTTTGTAAACACAAGCTAAGCTTTAACAATCTTCTATATTAATTCTGAATATAACAATATTATACTTTAAACATAATGTCACACCAAAACATGCTAAACTTTGAAATTATATTCCATCATCTTATCATATCCCCGTTGGGTTATTAATTACTAGTGAGAAAGCTCAAATAAAATCATTTATTACTTCTATGGGAACTAACCATAATTATAAGTTTCATGTGCATACTACATTATTTGTAGTCATGGTATTTCATCAAAAATATGCATACCATTCATATATAATCGAAATTGCTTCAATCATACTAAAAAGGATTACTCCTTATCTATTTAATAGCTATGATTACTACTTAAACATACTTTTCAACTATTCATTATTGTAACGTTCCCTTCGCCCAATTCAACCATTGGGAGGGGACATTAATTTATTTTGGGCTCTCAAATTTCACCCCAAGCCATATATAATTTTAACGTATAAAATGTGTGCAGAAACATAAATAAACATACATAGAATTGAAATAAAATTGATCCACACACACAACATTCATTTATCAACATAATTATCACATGCATCAAATAAAACATTTTGACTTCAAATACATGAGAATACTTTTAACATCCTAAAAATTCATAAAAATTTAAAATTTTTCTAAGAAGGTATTCAATGCTAATATTGATGTGCAGAAATAAAATAAATGTCAATCTTCTTAACTAATGAACGATTACTGATAACACCACTTCATAATTTTTGAAACAGGTTACCACAATATTTTGCTTATGCTTAACTATGGAATTATGTGATGTATTTATGTTCACTTACGATACAAGTTTCTTTATATGTGCTGACTGTTTGCTTTCTTATTGATGATGAAGGGGTCCTATGGGGTACCCCAAGGCTTACTTAGCTATGTAGCTAAAGCAATTGAACCTTTGATGCAGATCGCGGGTAAGAGGAATGCTTCTAAAGAAGAGATCCTATTTTAAAGTTTCAGTTAGCCTTCAATTTGTAAAAATAGAGTAATTTGGAGAAACACCGGGTGAGATCTATTCTAGTTTATGCATTTAAAATGTTTATGTAAAATCCTCAGTTATTTACAATCAAAAAATACATTTGTTTAAGATCAATTTCTTGTTATAAGTAGGTCACTATGGAATGTATGCATACTGTTCACTTTAAATCTTGCATCTATCCAAACATACTAAAGATTCATATGCCTGACATTGGTGGTAGAAATCTCAAGTTCAAGTATTAAAACTTGTAAAACAATCCTTGGTCTAAATCTGAGTTTTACGTGCTATTAGCATCAGTTTTAATGTATTGATATTATTAAGGAAAGCCTAGAACTAAGAACGTGCCACTTAGTTTATTATGACTCCACTAAAAGATGATATTGGTTATGATACTCTAAACTTCTATGTATAATGAATATAATTACCACTTTATCACCTAAGTGCTAAGACTTATAATAGAAATTAGTCTAGCCATAGTGTTATACCCGAAATGCATCAACTTAGAAAACAGGGGAATGGTAATGATACCCCTAAGGTTACAACCATACTATGCAAAGATAATAATATTTTAATGTTATTGTAACGTCCCCATCTTGACCCGATTGCATTAAAATGTAAATGATGAATATTGTTATAAAATCGTGGTGAGGAGCTCAAGGCCAAGGCCCTGCCATCGATTTAGTGGTGCATATAGTTTACGTGCTAGTCAGGCACATTAGAATTGTGAATATTATGTAAATATACATTTTAATAAAAATACCCACAACTAGCTATGCAATGCAACAAGAGATGGGGGCATGATTTTATAAGGAATTGGGAAGGAAAACATTCAAATCCTTGGATCCAATCAAGTCAAGCCAAGTGTCAATGAGAGAACTCATCAAACCCTCAACTATCCATGTTGACTTTTGTACCCAATCATTGATTTCTCCCAAGAGTTGGTTGAGTTAGTTAATGCCTTGGGGAATGGGAGGTATGGCTGTCCAAATTCGGGTATGGGAAAGCCACCCTGCATGGGGAATCACGTTTTGCTTCTTGGGAAAGAAAAGAGCCATAAATTGCTCCCCAAGCCATTATCCATCAACCAGCTGGTCTCTCTGACGAGTTAGGAGCTTGCCGGGCATTTTTCCCCATCGAACTTATGTGTTTTCCTTCATTCTCAGCTAGGAGAAGGGCGTTTTTGTGTTGTATACCAGTGGGGAATAAGGGGAATCAAACTGGGGTTCCATAGAGATCGTTTGGCTGATGAATGCTCAGTTAGTTGGGGAAGAAATCGTTTTCCTCCCTGTGATTGTTTTTCCCCATCCCATAATCTATTTTTGGCTGGAAACGAATTGGGGAAAACCCATGACCATCCTGTTGTAAATCCCATTGTTAAATGTGTATCCCTGCCTAATGATTGTGCTTGCTATGTGAGAAAAGAGTATGTTGGGGTATGGGTTATGGGTCTCCATTGCTTTGGCTTGAGCTTGAGTGCAAGCATCCAGGGTTCAGAATTCGCTTGATAAACTGAGCCGTGGACTAGCTTGGCTTAGATGAAATGACTATTCGACTTGTGTGAGTATGAATGCCCCCTTTTCCTTGTAGAAATCATGCCCAGCTCGCAGGTGGTCTCTGAGTGCTGAAAGAATACAGGCTGGGAAGAGACCTATGGTCGGGTGGAATGTTGCAGTGACATAGCTATTGATGTATATGTAAATTCGGAATGTATTTCATCTATGTATTTTATTGTACTCCTATGGAGATGTTTTATTCCTCTATACGGAAGTGTTGTCATTTGTATTGACAAGTGTCGCAAGTGTCATAACTTGCCGATGGGTTATTAGACCACCATGTGTGGGGTCGGCCTTGATTAAGTTAACTTGGGTTATTAGGATGAGTTAGACAAGTCGGCCCCATAGGTTTATTAGGCTGCTCAGAACAAGTATAAATAGAGAGTGGGATCTCTCTATTTGATCACTTCAATTTCTCACTTATCCATCACTCGGAAAGTGGCGCACATGTGAGGAGGAGGATCAGTTGCTAGGAGGAATCTATCTCTGTGTACTTGGGTTGTACTTTGGTTGTGCTATTGCTCTATCTATCTCTGAGGAAGTTGTGGGGTTTTTCACCATAGGGTTTTCCCCACGGAAACTCTGTGTGTCTATTGTCTCTTATGATTGCATCTTGTGATGATTGATATGCTTGCTATGATCGATATGCATTGATATACTGTACATGTTATTCTCTTAGTAAAGATCCTAGAGTATTGTGAATTAATGCTAAAAAATTAACATGGTATTAGAGCTAACGTGAGAAGAAGACACTATGCAATTGCAGAAGCTACGGCTTCTTGTTTTTGGGTTTCTCTCCACATATTTTGGAAAAGCAATATGATAGATTGAATCTCCTCAACAAGGTGAATCTTTCTGTCCAATCAAAATTCATTTCTGAGCACTTTCAGTTTTGCCCCTAAAAATTAGGGTTTCCACAAAAATAGGAATTTCTGTAATCTGAAGACATAGCTAGAAGCTCCTTGTAAAAATCGAAGTTTAGAGCTTTGGATCGATATTTTTGGCTAGGTAAATCTCTGGAAAACTCAAACCCTAATTCAGGGTCCTCCCTAGTGAACCCGGGAAGACTAAAAGGCATTTCTGAAGGGTGAAGCTTTGTAGATCTCAAATTATGAATACACCAGGATGATTAGCTCATCAAGTCGCATCTTTCTATCCTTTCAGAAAGTTGAAATTCACATTTTGAATTTGTAGGGTTTCTCTTACAAACCCTAATTCGGGACGAGATCGAACAGCAAATCAAGTGGTAAGACCTAAATCTTTTCTATTTCCATTTGAAGTACTCTTTAAGATGTCTCACCACACCAAGCTTGAGGATAAGCTTGAAGGGGATGATAACTTCCGAGCCAGGAAGTATAGGATTGGGTTAATCCTGGAAGAAAATAAATTGGATACTTACATAAGGGAAGAGGTCCTTGTCCTAGAGAGAGAAGAGGCTAAAGCTCTCCACAAGAAGAACTTGGTCAAGGCAAAGAGAATCATTGCTGATTCTATCAAGGACCATCTCATCCCCCATGTGTCATCTCTAAAGACACCCAAAGAGATGTTTGATTCCCTATCCAAGCTATTTGAAGGGAAGAACATAAATCGAAAGATGACTCTGCGGAACCAATTGAAATGGGTAAAGCTTCAGAATGGAGAATCCATTCAATCTTATTTTTCTAGGGTCTCTCAGATCAAGGAATAACTAGAAGTGGTGGATGAAATGGTGGAGAATGGTGAAGTTGTCATGACCACTCTGAATGGCCTACCCAGGTCATGTGATTCCTTTATCCAAGAAATTTGTGCAAGAAAGAAGTTGGTATCCTTCAGCAGACTACGGGAAGAATGCTCACAAGAAGAAGCAAGGCTTGTGGCACGAGAAGAAAAGATGGGGAATAAAGATCAAGCTCGCACAGCTCACACCAAGGGAAGCAAGTTTAAGAGGGAGAAATATCATAAACATTCCCATCCTCATCACAAGAAGAAGGGTCTATCTCATGTTCAATGTTACGAATGTAATGAAATGGGACACTTTGCTTCAAATTGCCCCAAGAAGAAGAAAGACAACAACTTCAAGAAGAAGAAGAAGAATAACAAAAGAAGATATCATGCTCATGCTGCTGAGGATGATGAACCTCCCAGGAGGAAAGCTAGAGCAGAAAATGATGATGATGACTCATCAAGCGAAGAAGAGTATGTTCTAATCTCTGCTCTCACAGGTACTATTTCTCATGGTTGTAATGATTGGTTAATTGATAGTGGGGCTTCTAAACACATGACTGGGTTTAAAGAATCTTTTGTAAATCTGTCTGAACATGAATCACCCCATAAAGTGAAACTTGGGGACGATTATCAATACCCTATCAAAGGAAGTGGGGAAGCCTCCTACAACCTAGAATCTAGAAAATCCTTGAAAATGAAAGATGTGTTATTTGTACCTGGACTCAAGAAGAACTTACTCTCCATCTCTGCATTGGATGAAAAAGGAATGAGGGTTGCATTTGTAGATGGCCAAGTCCTAATGTGGCCAAAGGGTAAAACTATTGATGATGCAGTGGTGATTGGAGAGCAAGAGGGAGGATTGTACAAATTGAAGGGACAACCTGAACATGCCATGGTACATGAATCCATGGAGCCAAATGAACTTTGGCATAGAAGACTTGCACATATGCACTACAGAGCATTACCAATTGCAAGTAAAGCTGTAGAAGGTCTTCCTGAAATCAAGACCAAGCATGAAGGTGTTTGCAAAGGATGTGAAAAAGGAAAGAACATAAAGAAGGCATTTCCAAGCAGTGAAAGCAAGGCAAAAGGTATCTTGGAAATTATCCACTCCGATGTATGTGGTCCGATGTCATCCAGTTCTCTGAGTGGGTATGCTTACTATGTCTCTTTCATTGATGACTTCTCCAGGAAGACTTGGGTTTACTTCTTGAAGAACAAAGATGAAGTCTTTGATAAGTTCAAGGAATTCAAAACCTTGATGGAGAACCAAACTGATAAGAAGATCAAAACATTTAGATCCGACAATGGTGGAGAATTCACTTCAGGTGGCTTCAAGAAGTTATGCAGTGATTCAGGGATTAAGAGGGAGTTGACTGCTCCTTACAATCCACAACAGAATGGAGTTGCAGAAAGAAAGAATAGAACAATCATGGAAGCAGCAAGGGCAATGCTGCATGACCAGGATCTACGTATGCATCTATGGGAAGAATCAGCTAGGACTGCTATATATGTGCAGAACATAACACCCCACAAGATATTGGACAACAAGACACCAGAAGAGGTCTTTTCTCGTAAGAAACCTGAAGTCAACCATCTCAGAATATTTGGTTGTCCAATATACACACATGTCCCAGAGGAAAAGAGGACCAAGCTAGATCCTTCAAGAAAGAAGGGTATCTTTGTGGGTTACAGTGAAAGCTTGAAGGCTTATAGAATATACTTTCTAGGGTTCAAGAAGATTGATGTCAGCAGGGATGTGACATTTGATGAAAATTCAGCATTCATCAAATCAAGGAAGATACATGTTGAAGATTATGAAGAACCTAAGGAAACTAGATTTCAAGACACTACTATGACTGAAGCAATTCTAGATGCAAATCATGAAATTGAAGATCCGCAAGAACCTGTAGATCCACCCCATGAGAATAAATCTCACAAGAGGAAACCTACATGGGCTAGAGAGCGCATTCAAGATGTAGCAAGATATGGCATTCCAGAGGCAGAACACAGAGCAAAGAAGAGAACTAGATCTCATACCAGCTATGTTGCTTTACTCTGTGATATCATGAACAAAGAACCTTCCAATTATGAAGAAGCAGCAGAAAAGAAAGAATGGAAGGATGCCATGGTCGAAGAATACCAATCAATAATGAAGAATGATGTTTGGGATGTTGTCCCAAGACCTGAAGGGAAGTCTGTTGTGACTTCCAAATGGATCTACAAGATCAAGCATGCTGCAGATGGCAGCATAGAGAAATCCAAGGCAAGATTCGTAGCTTGTGGCTTCTCTCAGAAAGAGGGAATAGATTATGAATAAAATTTTTCTCCTGTAGCCAGGTACACTTACATCAGATCAGTACTTGCCCTGGCTGCAGTGATGAAATGGAAGATACACCAAATGGATGTCAAGACAGCTTTCTTGAATGGTGTAGTCGAGGAGGAAGTGTATGTGGAGAAGCCACTTGGTTTTGAGACACATGACAGGGAGTCATATGTGTGCAGACTGAAGAAAGAATTGTATAGCTTGAAGCAAGTTCCCAGGACTTGGTATGGTAGGATGGATGGTTTCCTATCTAGTTTAGGCTTTACCAAGAGTAAAGTAGATTCCAACCTTTATTACAAGGTTGAGGAAGTTAATCTAGTGATACTACTTTTGTATGTGGTTGATCTATTTGTAATAGGTAATGATAGTTTGATTGCCGATACAAAGAGGAAGCTTGCAGCTGAGTTCGAGATGAAGGACTTGGGGATGATGCACTATTTTCTAGGCATGGAGGTGTGGCAGAGTGTAGATGGTATCTTCCTTGGACAAGGGAAGTATGTAGTAGAGATCCTGAAGAGGTTCGAGATGATGGACTGCAAGGCCATGGCCACACCTATGGCATTGAACCTGAAGCTTCTGTGTGATGCTTCATCTGATCCGGTTGATGTCACTATGCATCATCAGATGATTGGGTCCTTGATGTACCTGACGAACATGAGACCAGATATTTGCTTTGCGATGAACACATTGAGCCAGTTCTTGACAGATCTGAGGAGTGTTCACCTGGTTGCTGTAAAGCATATTCTGAGGTACCTGAAGGGTACAGTTGACTATGGGCTCAAGTATGATGTGAATCAAAAGTTTAACCTCCAGGTTTATGTTGATTCATATTGGGCAGGCAGTGCTGCAGATAGGAAGAGCACATCTGAGTGCTGCTTTAGTATGGGATCAGGTGTGATCTCTTGGTTTAACAGGAAGCAATCCTGCGTAGCACTGAGTATAGCCGAAGCAGAGTATGTTGCAGCATGTTCGGCTAGTTGTGAGGCAGTATGGCTCTGAAAGCTACTGTCTGAGTTATTTGATCTCTCGTTGGAGGCTACTGGTATCTTTTGTGACAACTAGAGTTGTGTGAAGCTGTCTGAGAATCCAGTGTTCCATGACAGGTTGAAACACATAGAGATCAAATATCACTATATCAGGGATATGGTGCAAAGAGGAGCAGTGAAGCTCCTGTATGTTGCGACAGATGAGCAGATTGTAGATGTGCTGACGAAGCCACTAGCCAGAGTGAAGTTTGAGTACTTCAGAGAGAGGCTTGGTGTCCTTCAGATCGATGACACTTCGAGGAAGAAGTGATGGACACATCTGCTGGATCCATTCCAAGCATGGTGAGAGGAGGATCCTTTCCATGGCTGTGGATGTAAGCGTTGGATGATGAGCATGAGGACGATGCTCCAGTTACTACTCTATATATGCATCCTGTTGGATGCTGGATATGATCAATTGGATCATTTATATGTATATGTATCTACGCATCATGTTGGATGCTGGATATGATCAGTTAGATCATTTATATGTATATGTATGTACGCATCATGTTGGATACTTTGATTAGTGTGATCATGTATTTGTATATGCATCATGTTGGATGCTTGATATGATCAGTTGGATCATGGATTTGTATGAGGTGGATACTTGTATGATCAGGTAGATCATGTATTTGTATATGTATCGGGTGGATACTTGTATGATCAGGTAGATGATGTACTTATGTATGTATCAGGTGGATGCATTATGTATATCAGGTGGATGCATTATATGATCAAGTAGATCATGTATGATGATATGTATTAGGTAGATACTTTGTATGCATCAGATGGATATATTGTTTGATCAGGATGATCACAGATGAGGAGCTTTAGGATGTTGCTCCAGATGATATGAATCAGGTTGATGCTATGATGATGATCAGGATGATCACAGATGACGAGCTTCAGGATGTTGCTCCAGATGATATGCATCAGGTCGATGCTATGATGATGATCAAGTTGATCATGTGATGATGTACATCAGGATGATGTATGGTGAGTATCGGTTTGATACTCTGTGGCCGTGGACAGGTTGTGCAGGTAGCATAGAAAAGATCCTTTAAAAATCGGACAAGCAGAGCGATGTGCTCGTAATAGCCTGGGTTTCTCTATCAAGATCCGGATAGGTAGAGCGGTGTGCTTGTAACATCCTAGGATGATCTGAGTAGGTTTTGCTACAGTTTTGCATAGAAAAGATCCTTTAAAATTCGGATAGGTAAAGTGGTGTGCTCGTAACAGCTTGGGATGCTCTATCGAGATCCAGATAGGTAGAGCGGTTTGCTTGTAACAGCCTAGGATGCTCTAAGTAGGTTTTGCGAAAGTTCACATAGAAAAGATCCTTTAAAATCCGGATAGGTAGAGCAGTGTGCTCGTAACAGCCTGGGATGCTCTATTGAGATCCAGATAGGTAGAGCGATTTGCTCGTAACATTCTGGGATGCTCTGAGTAGGTATTGTGAAGGTCAACATGTAAAAGAGCCTGGGAGATCTAATAGGTTGAGCAGTGTGCTCGTAATCAGTCCTGGGATGCTCTTTTGAGGTTTTGTTGAGGCACGTAATCAGTCCTCAGTATTCCACAATATGGATAGTGATGATGAATACCTACAGGTGGTGGGCCTACATCCAGTATGAAAAAGGGCTAGCTCTGTAGAACTTCCTATGATGAGTAGATTAGAGATTGATTGAGATAGCAGCAGTAGTGATGATGGCGATGATTCGAGGACGATGATTCACTGATGATGATCCAAAGAAGAATACTTGTGTTAGCATATCTATGTCGAGAAATACCTTCCTAGTTAAGAGGGAGTGTTGATGTATAGGTAACTTTGGAATGTATTTCATCTATGTATTTTATTGTACTCCTATAGAGATGTTTTATTCCTCTATACGGAAGTGTCGTCAATTGTATTGACAAGTGTCGCAAGTGTCGTAACTTGCCAATGGGTTATTAGACCATCATGTGTGGGGTCGGCCCTGATTAAGTTAACCTAGGGTTATTAGGCTGAGTTAGACAAGTTGGCCCCATAGGTTTATTAGGCTGCTCAGAACAAGTATAAATAGAGAGCAGGATCTCTCTATTTGATCAGTTCACTTTCTCACTTATCCATCACTTGGAAAGTGGCACACATGTGAGGAGGAGGATCAGCTGCTAGGAGGAGTCTATCTCTATGTACTTGGGTTGTACTTTGGTTGTGCTATTGCTCTATCTATCTTTGAGGAAGTTGTGGGGTTTTTCACCTTAGGGTTTTCCCCATGGAAACTCTGTGTATCTATTGTCTCTATGATTGCATCTTGTGATGATTGATATGCTTGCTATGATTGATATGCATTGATATACTGTACATGTTATTCTCTTAGTAAAGATCCTAGAGTATTGTGAATTAATGCTCAAAAATTAACAATAGCTAGTTGTTTGGGACAATTGCACAACGAAGATAAGTGTTCTATGTCTCTGTATTTTACTTCTGTAATGTTTAATTTGATGATTATATCGGTATGCTGTATGCATATAAAATGTGTGTGGATGATTTGTTTATTTCCACTATGCATATTCAATTGAGTTGCATCTGCACACAATGGTTTTTTTTTATTGTATTAATCTAATGAATAGGCTGAGTTTTTATGAAAATCCCCAGAGACTGGCATCATGTTCCCTCCCTTGCCTTCGATGGATGGGTGGGTACGTTATAGTTATATTCTAGCGCACTATACTATTGATAACATTATATACTAATATTCGTTCTATAGTTTATGGAAAGTGTTAAGTCTTGACCCGAGGGGTTTATACGTAACTATCATATAACATATGAAATGGGAACTATTAAAGTCTTAACCTTACGACCAATATGCAATCATACTAAACCCTAGATCTTAATCCACCATATATGAAAATCGAACCATAATCGATTTGATTAATGTGATTGCAGGGTTGATTGTACGATGGTAGTTGAGATACTAAAAGTGCATTAAAAACACTGTAGTGTATTGTCCATTGGCATCCACCGTGGCGATTTATCATGTGGAGTTTTCTTGGGTAGTGGTAAAGCATTAACTGCTTGGATGTTTAAGGTCCTTGAGAGCATAACTTAGGTTTTATTGTGCAGTGAGTGCAGTTTTGTGGAGAGGTTGACTCGCCTGCGAGATATTAGGGTTAGCAATATGGGTGGAGGCTCCTCTTCGAGTTTCGAACCCGTAACATGTTTGTTTCATAAACTCCATCGTGGCTCGTAGAGCCGAGCCACTCTGCTATTGTTTCATTGGTGATGTCTTGGCCCTGATTCTCGTTGGTTGTGAGAAATTTTGGTTCTGGTTCAATGCCTCCTTTGATGGGTAAGCTATGGTTAAAACATCGGGGGTTAATATTATTTGCAATTTGAAAGTATTTGGTTTTAAGTTTGTAATTCTTCATTTGTTTAACCACACTATGTTTATGTGACAGGTACTCTTCGTCTCGGCTTTTCTAAGTTTGTGTCAAGTGGGAAGAAGCATTCGGAAACTGGTAAGCCTCAGTGGTTTTCCTGTAGATGGCACTGTTGGTTCTTGTCTGGCTCTAGCCGAGACTTCCATCCTATGAGTCGGATGTGGTTTTTGTCGTTGTTGTAATGTTTTGTAGCCGTATGACATGTAAGGAAAAGTGAATCCTCGGCTTACTCTGTGTTTGCTCCTTGCCACAACTATACAATACTTGTATCCATGATACCTTTCGATATTGATTGGAGGGTTTAACTCCCGGCATTTTGGATAAATAAAATGGTATTTATAAAAGCATGACCTTGTCTTGGTTTAAAGAGTTGGGGTTTTCGAACTCTATCAACCTTGAGTTGTTTTCTCAATGTGATGCTATCGGTGTTTGTATTTGGAAATGATTCTACATTTGTGTAATTGTAAAAGTTGTATTTCTATTTTTTGTTGCAAAGATAATTAAAAGAAATTTAAGTGTTCTGTTAGCGAACGGTTTGGTTGATATGTATAATAGTTGCAGAGTTTAGTATTCTACCGGTAGTCTGCATTTAAAAGATGTGTTTAAGGGTTGATCCCATCTCTGCAACATAATATATTTTGAATATTTTTCAAGTGTTGAAAGAGTTATATGATTTTATTAGTGTAGTTACTGTACTGTGGAAGGTTGATAATCGTAATTTATAATAATATTGTTGCTGTGTAAAGGCAATAAGCCTGGTTGAAAACCTATTGAAGCGATTTAGTGAGGATTGAGGGTCTCGGCCATATGGCTGGATTTGAACCCTACCAAACTAAATACTAGTTTATGTTGTTGGTCTGTAAAGAGATGAGGGTTTCGAACCCCAAGGATTTTTTAATGCACTCTGTATAGTCTATAAGGAAGAAACTTTGTATAGTTGAACTCTTGCTTGGAAAAATAAATGATTTTCTAAAGTTTGAAAAGTTTATATCTTAAAGTTATGATGTTACTAGCTAGGGTTTGTAACCTTGGGACATTCGTCCAACATCAAAATTGTTTTGTAAAAGAAATAATGTGTAAAGAATGAGTAAATGAAACACTGTTGGTGTGATAATGCTGTAAGTACATAAGTTTGGTTTCGACCCTTTTTGTTGTTGCTTTACTTCAGAAAGGATGGGATAAAGAAAGCATATGTTTCTATATTGCTGCAAAAATAAAAGATAATGTTCTAGTATGTGCAACCAGAATATTTGAATGAAAAGAAGTTAGTACATATTATATATATATATATATATATATATATAAATTACCAATTTTTGCAATGAATAGAAAACTTTGAGACTAATCCTCAGGCTTCATATAGAATATGAAATGATTATATGTATTTACTTATGTATTGCAAATATAAAATATTGAAATACATGAATAGTATAATTGTTACTATGATTTTCTATGGCTGAAACCTGAGATAAACATATAGGAAAATATAGGAAAACTACATAGTTTTTTCTTTTCAATCATTCTTTCTGTTGTATATCAATCATCCATTTTTAAACAACCTTCCCTGTACTAGAGTACGGTACAAAAACAGTACATTGAAAAATACAGGGAAGGAATCTATTATACTATTTCATATCAATTTCCAAACAATTTACAGAATCATAATCAATTCAGAAAAATCAAACATTTACTTCTCCAGAATGATCGCTATCAAAATTTGACTAATAAATCCTAAATCAACAATTACATAAAATAAATTATAACTACTTAGGGACTGAAATAGCAAGTAGAACCTGCCACTGTAGATAGGGTGGAAAAACACCCAAAGAGGCCTGTTCCTCCCAACCTCCTCCAGAAGAAGCAACCAATATCTCTTGCTCCTTTGGACCCCCAAGCCTGTTTATTGAACCACTAAGTAGAAGACTCTGTGTAGAAGCAAGGCACTCGGGTCGTACTTCCAGCAATCAATGGAAACTTGCAATACACCTCAAACCTCTGCCCTAAGCAGGAAATAGCTCTGCCTCTAGCATATGTGAAACAAACTTACAAAGCAACTCAAAACATAGCTTCCCCTCATTGAATCTCTTGTGTGCATACAACAGAACCACAAGGTAAATTTTCTCGTCAAAAAAAGTGTGGGCCTCTACTCAATTCCATGGCTTTATAAAGATTCCTAGGTCTTTAGTGGTCAGTTTCCAAATAAATGAGCCTCCAGCTCTAGTCCCATCTTTCAGGGAACTATGACCACAATTCAAGGGATTTGTCCCATAACAACGGCTAGTTACTGAGTTCATGATGCTGCCACTTGTCCATTGCCTTCTACCCCATATTCCATTCCACCTAATGGGTCAGTAAACACTCTTTCAACAGTCTCTTTGGGTGAGTGTCTCCTATTTTATTTTATTAAATAATAATATTGTGCAATTACAATCATCCTTGGCCACTTGTCCAAATATAAAACTTTACAATAAAAGTTAAGATAATGTTTTATTCAAACATAAAATGTTTCATCAAAGGGGTATGTTACAATACTTATCTTCATATATAGTTCAATAGTCTCTTTGGGTGAGTGTCTCCTATTTTATTTTATTAAATAATAATATTGTGCAATTACAGTCATCCTTGGCCACTTGTCCAAATATAAAACTTTACAATAAAAGTTAAGATAATGTTTTATTCAAACATAAAATGTTTCAGCAAAGGGGTATGTTACAATACTTATCTTCATATAGAGCTCTACGGGGATCTCAATCAACCACAATAGCCTTGGATTCCATAATAGCTGCTCCACACAACACATTTCTTGGCTTAGGCACCCCCTTCATCGTGCCACTCTTCTCTTGAGCGATCCATTTTGCCTATTGCTTCTAGTGTGTGCATAGAAGAAGTCCAATCTGATATGTGTTGTTATAGGACCAACCGTAGCTTCAATTTGTGGCTTCTCAAGTACCTGTGAGCAACAGAGCTCAATGTGTAAGGGTTCCTAGCTTTCCCAACCTCTCTTCTCACCTACAACGATCATTTTTCCCTTTCAAATGTGTAGTATGGTCTCCAAATTCAAATTTTCGGGTTAAACATAATCTAGTAAGTTCATGGGTAGAAATGGAGAGCTCTGCCTAGTGTAGATCTGAATGAGAGAATGAGAGAATAAGGGTTGACTCCAAGGTATGTGAGAAAATGGTGAAAAAACAACTGACACAGCTTCTAACAGTCGAAGAAAGGACTCCTAGAAGCTATAGACTCACTTCTATCATGACATAATTATCACAAAAGTGTAGTCAGTCCCATGCTTCAATAACTACATGAGGTGACTTTTCCCACCAACCTCACACATGCATTCAATTATTGGAAAATTGTCAAAAAGGAGATGATTGGCTTATTCACATCACATGACATGATTTTGGGTGAGTTCTAAGGTGGAAACTTGGAAGCAAGGATGTAGACTCCCATAGACCCCCTTTCATCTTCCCATCTAATGGAATCATAGTCCCTTTGGTGCTCTTTACACAACCATTCTTGGACCATGTTATTATTTATGCACATAGTGTTTACATATACTCTAAATCAACATGAGAAGCCAACCATATAGTCCAAATAAAAATATATGCATCTTACATGCCTAGCCATTCACTAATTGGGCCTTGGCCTTGAGCTCCATAGTAGGAATCCACACTAGCATAATTACATCATTTACACAATTTTGGCTAAATATATTCCAAGTCAAAAATAGGGGTATTACAATTATTATCATGGATTTATGATGCTAAATACAAAGGAGCATAAATAAAGAATGTTAATAAGCAACTTAAAGATTATTTTAGGATTTCTATCAAGTCATAAGAATATATCTTTATATAACTTAACATTAGTTTAACAATAATATCATGATGATTGAAGAGTACCTATCTCAACCAAGTGGACTTATGCAAATGAAGGCTTGACTACAATGTTCCACCCAACCTTTTGGCTCTTTTTACGGTGTATATTCTTTCCACCAAGAGGCCAACCTTGAGTTGGGAAACGAATCCACTAGGGTAGATTTATTAGAATCTTGTAATGAAGCTCCCTTCCTTTCATTGCAGGTGCGTATAAGTATTATCTAAGTGTATATACCATCTCTTTGATCTATAGAGAGACTACGCTCTGCGCCCACCTCTTGTCAAGTATAAATAAGAGCCACATATATATATATATATATATATATATATATTGCAATGCAAACATAGAGAACAATGTTCTTAAAAGAGGACTACATATAAATGTTCATTAACCTCTACACAAAATAATATGTAACCTGGCCTCTAATAAGGCCTACATCCTTCTTCAAGCTATCAGTAATACTCATAAATTCTTAGAGGAATCCCCTCTTCATCGCAACAAATATGCCTACAACAAATAGATAATAAAGAGGGCAAATCTCTCACTATAGATATTGTCGTAACAATGATACCAACAACAAAATAGATGACAAAGAGATCAAATCTTAGATATCGTCGTAGCAACATATCACCAATCAATCATAGGTATCAAGCAAGCGGATGGATCTAAGAAAGAAATCGCCCAACCTTGTGAAGAATACATATAATCAATAAAGTATACAACACAATCCTTGTTCGAAACCATGGGTACAGATTCTGAGATTTTCTCTCTCTCAAACAAACAATGGCATGCAATCTGATGGAAGGAGACACCTATCTATTTGCACAATAAGAAAAATAATGCCAAGCCCCAAGTTACATGGGTTCCACTCTTGTAGAGGCACCCTTCTTCATATACTTAGCAACCAACAAAACAATGGTAAAGGCATGGGCCTCCTCTGGTGGAGATTCCCTACACAAAAAGAATGCACATAAACATGCATGTGTTTTCCTTGTGGAGACACCCTGGTTGAGCTGAGCATAGTTCCTTGCAAGTGTCTATCAGATTATCAAACAAAAGTTACAAAGACAAAAGAGAAACTCGCCCTCCTTTGAGTGGCAATATTTTCCATATTATAAAACAAAAAGGACATCTCTCACGAAGAGACTCACCTTCCTTTGAGAAATGTGTCCTCAGGAAAATAGAAAATACTTCCCAAAAGAAGAGTTGGGGCTATGCCCTTCCTCCTGCAGGTGTAATTAATAAATAAGGTCACAAATTCAAGAGCGGGGCTGTACTTTCCTATAATATACAGTCACAAAATGAACATTTCGGCTTCGCCTTTCTCAACAAATAGCCCCTCCAAATTCAGAGGGTTTTACCCCTAGCTCCTATGCACAAAAATAAAATAAAATTCAAAAGGACAATAACCACCCAAAGAGAGATGCCTTCCCTCCATTGAACAGGTGTTACCATAACCAATCAATCCAAGGGTTGTGCCCTCTTCCTCTTCATGGAGAAAACAAAATACAAAAGTAATACAAAAATTCAAAGCAATCCCCAATAGTGTTGTGCACATGGGTATTCACTGAGTGAAAATATGTCATAGCACCTTCATTCACGGGATATTAAAGAATAACCCTAATTTCACTAGATATTGATAAATACCTACCAAAATCATTTTATTCATCCCGCACTCCCAATATGTATTTCCAATTAAAAAAACCATATTTTTACTAGATACCATTTTTTATACACCCCCGATACCTATAAAGCCCCCATACCCTACTCCATGCCCCCCAATACCTATAATATATTGACCTTATTTTTCACAATTTAAAAACCCCCATTTATAAATTAATGTGATAAAATATTGATCAACAAGGTGAATCCCCATGATTGTGCACTCTTTGCTTCATAGAGGTAAGTAATCCCCAACCCCAATCCCTCCTTTTTGTCAAATATAAATAGAGGACAGATAATAGAGCCATCTCTCTATCTTCCAAAAAGAAACTACCGCCAAAAATCCCAAACAAATATGAAGAAGGGGTTTATTAATAAATGTAAACAAACAACAATTTTCAGAAATGGGCTCGGCTCCTTCATAGAGGCTACCCAACAAACAAGAAAACCCCAAGAATGGGCTCGGCTCTCTATCTTGAAAGACGCCACCCAACAATCAACCATTCGAAGAGGCCTCGACTCCCCCTTGGGAGAGGCCAGCCAACCCTAAAAAAACGTGTATCATGCCGAGACTACGTCTACTTTATCAATGTGTGCCCCCCAATCCAATGCATATCCCCTTTTTAGATGGGGTCGAAAAAACCCTAACAGATTTTGTGAACGGTTCCTTTTTAATGTATTTATTGCGTCATTCCAAAGAGATCGCCTCCAATTATTAAAATATGTTTCACATATTTTCAATATATGGAATATTATTTACATATTATATAACTAGCAAGCCATATCAATATAATAATATGGCTTATATACGCCGATCCGCGTATATCTATTGTTTAAATGTGGTTGATATAAGCCGATCGGTGTATATAAGCCATATTATTATATTGATATGGCTTGCTAGTTGACGACCGACCTGGTGAGATTTGGTTAATAATATTAATTAATTATAATAATAATAACATCTATTATTATTATTTCGATATTTGTTATTTTATAATAATAATAATAATAATAATAAAATATTGTATAGACATATACTATTCTTGTAAAGAATATGTCACAATGTGGCATATGTTTTTATAATAATAGTATTATTATTATTATTATTATTATTATTATTAAAAAATATTATTAATATTATTAAAGTTGCGAATTCTCATTACAAAAGTAAAAATGTTAACATTAATATTAATATTAATGTTTTCTAGCATTAACATTATGTTAATCATTAATGTTAATGTTTACTAATATTAATGTTAATATTAATATTAATATTAATGTTAATATTATTATTATTAAAGTAGAGAATTCTCATTATAAATTATTTTCATTTATTATTGTTATAATTATATTTTCTTGTTTTCATTTACAATTATTTTAATTAATAAGTAATAAGTAATTAATAATTTATAATTAAGCCATAATAATTAATAATTAAGCCATATAATTAATAATTAATGCATCGGTGTATATTAATATGGATTAATATGGCTTGCATAGATTATTCTTAGTAAAAGTAATTTAATGGTTTTGGATGTTTAATCTTATAATTAATAATTAATAGTTTTATAATTATTAGTTATAATTAATAATTTAATTTACATTCCAATCAAATTGTTAATAAACTAATTTTAATAGTGAAGATTGATTAATTCATAAATTGATAAATTAATTTAATTAATTGATATTGTTAATAAACTAAATTAAAAGTGAACATTGACAAATTTACTGAATTAATTTAATTATTTGATAATTATTAAATTAATAAATTTTTAAAAAAAATTAATTTATTTAGAGTTAGGGTCTTAAATTTAAATTTGTTCTATTAAGGGTTGGGGTTAGGGTTATAATTAATTGATAATTAATTAATTAATTGATAATTAATTAATTAATTAATTAAAAATTTAATTTAATTAGGGTTTTGAGTTTTAATTTTAAAATGTTATTAGGTTGTTTAATTTAATTTCTAGGGATTTTGTTTTTATTTTAAAAGTTATTAATTGATAATTAAATAATTATTAAATTTAATTTAATTAGGGTTAGGGTTATAATTAATTGATAATTAATTAACTAAATAATTACGAAATTTTAATTTAATTAGGGTTAGGTTTTTAATTCGAAGGGATTTTGTTTTTATTTTTAAAAAGTTATTAAGCTGTTTGATTTAATTTCATTAAGTTAAATAGATTAATGTAGTTTGAGTTTTTACGAGGTTTTATGGTTAATTAGATTTTAATTTTGGGGTTTAAACTTATTTATTTATTTATTTATTTTTAAAATTTTGAGGTTTAAGTTTTTTAGGGTATAAATTTTAAAATCTATAAAATGATAGTTGAAAGTTAAAATCCATGGTTTATTTTGTTTTACCATGGTTGACATTAGTTGATCATGTTTAAATTTATCTGATCATGGATAGATTTGGTTGAGTTTGGCTTACCATGGTTAATGTTAGTTGACTTTGTTTATCTTTTAGTTTACCATGGTTGATGTTAGTTGACTTTACTTGACATTTTATTGACTTTGGTTGGCCATGGTTGACCATGGAAAACTATGGTTTACTTTGGTACACCATGGTTGACTTTGGTACACCATGGTTGAATTTTGGTTGAGCATGGTTGACATGGTTGACTCTTGGTTGATCATCATTGACTTTCATTTACGATGGTAAACTATCGTTGACCATGGTTAACTTTGGTTACCCATGGTTGAATTTGGTTGACCATAGTCGACATTGGTTGTCTTCTGCTTTATCATCGTTGATAATGGTTGATACTGGTTGACTTGAGTTGACCATGGGACCATAGCTGAAAATGGTTGATACTGGTTGACTTGAGTTGACCATGGTTTACTTTATTTTACCATGGTTGACATTAGTTGATCATGGTTAAATTTGTCTCACCATGGATAGCTTTGGTTGAGTTTGGCTTACCATGGTTGACGTTAGTTGCCTTTGTTTATCTTTTAGTTTACCATGGTTGATGTTAGTTGACTTTACTTGACATTTTATTGACTTTGGTTGGCCATGGTTGACCATGAAAAGCTATGGTTTACTTTGGTAGACCATGCTTGAGTTTGGTTAACCATCATTGAATTTTGGTTGACCATGGTTGGCATTGGTTGACTCTTGGTTGATCATCGTTGACTTTCATTTACCATGGTAAACTATCGTTCACCATGGTTGACTTTGGTTACCCATGGTTGAATTTGGTTGACCATGGTCGACATTAGTTGTCTCCTGGTTTACCATCGTTAACTTTGGTTTGCCATGGTTAACTTTGGTCAACTATTATTGACTTTGGTCGACCATGGTTGAATTTTGGTTGACCATGACTTTTGTTGATGATGGTTGACTTTTGGTTGACCATTGTTAAGTTGGTTAACTATGGTTGATGAGAACTGGAAATTGTTGACCGTGCTTGACTTTGAATATCCATGGTTGACTTTTAATTGACTTAGGTTGACTATGGTTAACCATTATTAGCTTTGGTTGACCATGGTTCACTTTGGTTGACTTTGGTTGACTTTTGGTTCTCCATGGTTGACTTGAGGTGACCATGGTTAGCATTGGTTGACCATTGTTTACTTCAATTGAATTTTGTTAACAATGGTTGACTTTGGTTTCCCATGGTTGACTTTGGTTTACCGTGGTTGACTTTTGTTTACCATGGTTGATTGTAGTTAACTTTGGTCGACCATGGTTGACTTTAGTTGGTGATGATTGACCATGGTTGAATTTTAGTGACCATCACTTTTGTTGATGATGGTTGACTTTTGGTTGACCATCGTTAAGTTGGTTAACTATGGTTGATCAGAACTGACAATTGTTGACCGTGTTTGACTTTGAATATCCATGGTTGACTTCTAATTGACTTAGGTTGATGATGGTTGACCATGGTTTATAATGGTTGACCATTGTTGGCTTTGGTTGACCATGGTTCACTTTCGTTGACTCTTGGTTTATCATGGTTGACTTTGGTTGACAACGGTTGACCATGGTTGACTTTTGGTTCTCCATGGTTGACTTTAGGTGACCATGGTTAGCATTGGTTGACTATTGTTTACTGCGGTTGAATTTTGTTAAGCATGGTTGACTTTGGTTGACTATGGTTGACTTTGGTTTACCATGGTTGACTTTCATTTACCATGGTTGATTGTAGTTAACTTTGGTCGACCATGGTTTACTTTGGTTGGTGATGGTTGACTATGGTTGAATTTTGTTGACCATGTCTCACTTTGGCTAACCATGGTTGAATTTGGTTGATCGTGGTTAACTTTGGTTTACAGTCGTTGAATATGGTTGACTATGGTTCGACATGGTTAACTTTGGTTTATCATAGTCAAGTGTTGTTGAACATGGTTGACTATGGTTGACCATGGTTGACATTAGTTGCTATTGGTTGACCATGGTTGACTTCCATTTTAAAACTATAGTTGACTTTGGTTGACTGTAGTTGAGTTTGGCTAACTTTGGTAAACCATGCTTGAATTTTGGTTGAACATGACTTTGGATAACCATACTTGACTTTGGTTGACCATATTTGACTTTTGGTTCACCATTCTTGACTTTGGTTGAGTTTTGGTTGATCATGGTTAACTTGATTAACTATGGTTGGCTTTTGGTTGACCATGGTTAAATTTGACTAACCATGGTTGACTTTTAATTTACTGTAGTTGGCTTTGGTTGACTTTTAATTTGACTAACCATGGTTGAATTTTGTTGACCTTGCTTGACTTTTGCTTGGCTATGGTTGACCATGGTTAGCTGTGGTTGACCATGGTAGCCCATAGTTGACTTTTGGTTGACCTTCGTTGAGTTTAGTTGACTTTGGTTGATTTTTGTTGATCATTGTTGTTCATGGTTGACCATGGTTCACTATGCTTAAGCATGGTTATTCACGGTTAACCATTGTTGACCATGGGTGTTCATTATTAACTATGGGTGACCATAGCCATTGATGGTTGAGAAAGGTCAACTATGGTCGACCATGGTTATTCATTATTGACCATGGTTGATTATGGTTGTTCCAACATCCCTTCACAACAGACTACCTTCTTTCCACTGAAACAACAGGTTGCACGGAATTCACTTCAAGAGCAGGTTCCGAAGCGCCTAACCTTGTTTCGCTTCAAGAGCCTGCAAATAGAACAGAAAATCACTCAAACAATCAGTCTGAAATATATGTATACATTTACTCGATTCTTAACTTGAACATGCTTGACCTTTCAACCATGGTTGACCTTTGTTTATGCATGCTTGACCTTTCAACAATAATGATTAATATTATTAACAATATCATTTTAATATTAACATTATAAATGAGTGATATTGTAGCTAAAATTAAAATTGTAATTAATTTCCCCGAATGGACTCGCGGGGATAGTGCGGCTCCTAGGGAGTAGAGGATCATCTATCCCAATTCTCCACGGGCCACTCGGGACACTGGTTCAAACAAATGCGGGACTTAACCGCCCATGGCTGTAGTGACATGGCAAAATTGACCGCCCCTATGGTGATTAAACCTGTTTCCGAGAATAGATTGTAACCATGGTAGATTATTGACTGCCCCTATGGTGATTAAACCATGGTAGATTATTGTTAACTTTGGTGTTCCATGGTTGACTTTGGTTGACCTTTAATTGTTGTTAAGGGTTTACTCTGTTTGAGTATGGTTGAATTGTTATATACCTCAACGGTTATATCACATTTGAAATGTCATATAGAATTATGTTTAGGTTTCGTTATATTGTTTAGTATTCAAATTACATTAGATCAAAATATTGAATGTTTTATATTTACCCATGTTTTTTAGTACCATCAAATTAAATTATTCCTAGTTCAAACACATATAGGCATATTGAAATGTGACAATATACTTTACTATAATTTTAAATATCATATTGCATGTTTCAATGTTGAATTGATATCATTTAAAAAAACACACATATTTATAGATTTTTTATTATGTTTACATATATTTTTATAATGAATGATCTTGAATTAATTAGTGAAAATGATATGATTTTGAAAAAACCTAGACACACATTTTTTATAATATTTGCAATTATTATTTATGAATGTATATACTGTATTATTTTCTAAACCAAGTTAAAATATTATCTTTTAATATTTTCAAATTAAATCAATTCAAATACTTTAACACTAAATATAGTCCATATTGAAAGGTAACATTGTATACTTGTATAATTTACATGTTATAATTTACTTGTAATATAATGTAAATTTGGAAAAACACATATGTTTTTTTACAATGTTTATATATTATTCTTTATAAATTTATATATTGTAATTTGTTTTATAAATATATATACTATTTTTTTTAAATCACATTACATTATAAATTTTGTATTAAAAATCAAAATTCATTTTTAATATTTTCAAAAATTTAAATTACTTATACTATAATTCAGATTAATATAAATTTAAAAAAATACATAATTTTTAATATTTTCAAAAATTTGAATTGCTTTTACTATAATTCATATTAATATAAATTTTAAAAAAATACATAATTTTAATTACATAACTTCATAATGATTACATCATGTTATTTTATCTCTTATTTATATAATTATCTTTTTATAAACAATAATTATTTACATAATTTTTTTATAAACAATAATTATTTTTATAATTTTTAAAGAGTTATATTTATATTATTTAACTTTTTTTTTAATCACATTTTTATTATTTATCTTATTTATGAATGTATATACTGTATTATTTTCTCTTTCAACTTTACTTCATTTTCTTTTTTATTACATCTTTATTATTTATTTTATTTCATTTCATTTCTCACGTATAATTTTAAAATCTATTTCAGATTATTATTTTTTTAACCTCTTTTCTATGTTAATCATAATCTTCTCTTTCATTAGAACCAAAGTATTTAAGATAATCATAATCTTCTCTTTCATTAGAACCAAAGTATTTAAGATAATGATATGGCATTAATGACCTTTTTCTTGATTGCCAATTTAATTTTTGTAATTTTGTAATTTTTTTATTTAAAATTATTTACACATTAAAAAAAAATTACATCTTTAGAAATTACACCTTTATTATTTATCTTATTTATCCTCGTCATTGTTAATTTAATTTAATCTTATTTATGAAACTAATATCTTATATTATATATAAACTATATAAAAACTGAAAATTTACAATTTTTTTTGAATGAATGAAAGTTCACACTTTTTCATAAAAACTGTATATATAAAAAAATTAAAGCTAATAAAAATTATATCTAGTGTATTAAAAAGTTATATCTAATCCATAATTAAACAAAAAAAAATAATAATTATAATTATATTAGAAAAAAACATTTTAAATTAATAATCATAATTATATCTTAACACATTATTTTAAGACGACGTTGAAAACGTTTTAACCATAAAATTAAAAAAATGTAAAAATTTCAATATAAAAACGAAAAAAATAATTGTAAAAACTAAAGAAAAACCTAATTAAATATATTGCAAATGCAGGTAATACATGAAGTTTTAAAGACTACCTCCTTGGAAGCCACAAATTGTAATAGTTCTGGAGCCTATAATGGGTACTGTAATAATTTAATACATTCAAAAATAATTTCAAGTCATTGCACGGAATATATGAAAAACATAAATAAATATTCCTTGATTTATGAGAAAGAAATTGCTAAATTCAATATAAAAAATCTTTTATTAGACACAAACATTAGTTAAAACATAAATCTTCTGTGATTTATGAGAAAGAAATTGCCAAATTCAATATAATTAATCACTGTAAAAAAATCTTCTTTGATTTATGAAATTGTCTGATTCAATATAATTACTAAGTATACAAAATTACTGAATATACGTACTGGATATCTCTTTTAAGAATCTCATAAGAAATCATTAAAAATTTACTGATGAATTTCTTTTGAGCATACTATTAGGTTTTACTGAGAATAGTTATTTTGCTTCGAGGTTATTATGCATACATCGTTGTTAGTCTTATGTAGCAACCTCAACGTTATTATTTTGCTTCCACGTTATTAACATTTATTCAAGTATACATCGTTGCGAGTATGATGTAGCAACCTCAACTGATATGATAAGAGAAGAGAGAGGAGGAACTGGCGTAGAAGAGAGAGGGGGAACGGCCTCTACGGCTGTATTAAGGAAAGAAGGGCTGTGCCTTATTTAATTAATTTAAATTTCTGCTTGGGATTGGAGCAAGGGCGACCCCTTGACCTTTAAAGGTTCAGTGCCACTTGGGTTTTGAATAAATGCAAATGTGGAAGGAGCAGTGTAGAACATCTTCCTATACATTGGTATGGTTTACACTGACCTAAATTAATATATTTTTTTATGATAATATTTGTTGCGGAATATAGGGCGACCCTGTAAATGAATCGACCATTGTTTATTAAGGTTAATGAATATATATTATTTGTTGCAATTAGGAGAAAAAGTGATCCTTTTGATCTGTTTACCTATAGATATTATAGAAGCAAAGGGTAATCATGTTGTAGGATTGACTCAATCTTTATTTAAACCCTTAATATTTATTTAAACCCTTGTGTAAGGAGGAAAAAATCCTTGCATTAAAAATTCATTCATTAAAATAAGTTATTTTGATGCCTCTCCAAAACACTTACACAACATTTATATACATATATCAAATATAAAGTGAAAATGTTGTAAAGGTGTTCGCATTGTAAACCAATATAAAGTGAAAATTTGCTCTCCTTTGTACTTTTACATATAGTTTTAGATAGCTGTGGCTATTTGTGCATTTTATATTAATACAATACAAAATGGAATATAAAGTGAAAAATGTTGTAAAGGTGTTCACATTGTATACCAATATATAGTGAAAAACTCTCCTTTGTACATTTACATATAGTTTTACATAGTTGTGGCTATTTGTCCATTTCATATTAATATAATACTTGAAAAATAAAACTAACGACAAAGCCATTCAATTTGAGAAATGGCACACATACTTCGAATTCATCTTGAATTTTGGCACACTGTATGGATATTAAGCTGTGAACGAATTTATACTTATCCACGGAATCAGTGAAAATAGAGAGTAAACATTAGATTTATTGGGCTTAATTCAGATTGTAAAATCCCACGAGCAGTTTAGTGAAGGGAGATTAGCCCACCCTTACATAATTCAACTCTGCATGTCAATCTTAATAATTCTTATTAAGATTGACATCAGAATTACATCCTTACACCATAGAAACGCTTTGTCCAAAACGTGGCCTGGAAATGGCGGATGGCGTGTTCAAATGACCATTTCTGAACCATGAATTTTTTTTTAAAGAAAAAATTCATTCTATGAATTGAATCATATGCATGAATCAATGAGAAGGGCAACAGTTTTTACAAGTTCCAACAACCACTGGGCGGATGGCATTTCCATCAATATTGTTTGTATTCTGCATAAATGTATTTAATGTTGTTGCAGAGATATGGGCGATTGGATCTTATCCAGCAATCAATACAACAATGCAGCATTAAATGTACTCATGCTCAGTGAATATTGAAAATTAAAGATGTTGCAGGATGAATATTGAAAGCATACTTCTATGGGGATTCAGAAAATTTACCTACCTATGCATCCTTTGGATAAACCCTTCGCCGAAGTAATTGAAAGCGACCGTGACTCGCATTATCACATCTTGCACATAGCTTTCGTTGTGGCCAAGAAGCATGACCTACATACAACCCTTATTACCTGTATATTCAAAATTATGAATGGCGTTACAATTTCCAGCCTTATTACCCGTATATTCGAAACTATGAATGAGATCGAAACAAAAATGCCACACAATCATCATGGGGCTGCACTATTTAAGTTGCGCTCTGGGCTGGTCTTAAACTATACTCAAACCAAATATTTAGTAATACCTTGGACAACATAATTCCTTGCTTGGGATGAGCCTCACGGTTGCGCTCTTATAGATTTGGACTATCCAGTGTATCCCGAAACTATTTCTGATGCGCAATATTAATGTAGACTTTAGTAGACAAGAAAACCATGAAGGAATTTCAAAGAGAAATCTTTAATGAAATGAAACAAAAGTTTGAAAGCTACCAGTTTGTTGGGATAATAACATCTTCAAATGACCATTTCTGATATTTTTTCTTAAAGAAAAACGTCATTCTATGAATTGAATCAAATGCCTGTTACAGAGATATGGGCTATTGGATCTTATTCAACAATCAATGCAACAATACGGCATTAAATGTACTCATGCGTAGTGAATATTGAAAATTAATGATCTCGTCCGGTGCGACCTTATTCAAAATCAAGAGAATCTGCCATTATACAATTTACAATTTCATAATGCTGAGATTTATTAATTGAGCCGGAACCAACCCAATCCACTGTTTTCACCCCGCACGCCATCCCCTTTGTGAACGCGGCTGCCTGATTATCACACCAAATAGATGGGCTGCCGATCTATTTTTTCGATCTGATTAAAGGTATTTAGTAAAAGAAAAAAAAATTAAACCCAAAAACGTTCCTCTGGAAAAGCTATCGCCAATGGATCCCCTTTTGAGACTGTAAACGCTGCGACCTGCAAACACAATATAATAAGTTAATGCCAGGCATGCATGCTTTTGATCTGAAATTGTAAAAAATAGAGAACACAAGTACTGGATATGAAAGTCCGATGGCGAGCATGCTCGAGAGTCTTTAGAATGACGACCTCCATGATATAGAGATGAAGTGTTGGTGCGCGGATATTGGAGCATGCAACCATGGATCGTTAAGGCTCAAGAGGAGAGAATGGAGCATACATCGCAGGGATCCTTATAGGACGGTGGGGAGTGAAGCTGAGCGGACGGAGCAGCGGATCAGTGTGTGGGGGGAGTGGAGCGCTACGAGTAACGGGCATGGGGGAGTGGAGCTGAGCGACGGATTAATTCCACGCGTAACTAAGAAGAAACACTTGGCATTTAAAATTATTTTAATAAATTAATTGATATAACGGTGCGTCGTTTGGATTTAAAGTTGAGCGTGAGTTAACACAGCAAATCTGGATGCTTCATTAATGCACCAGACGAAGCATATTCTCCTCTCATTAAGATCTAGCCATTGATTATAAAAAATACAATAAATCACCCACCCAGCCCTCACCCCCAAAAGTTAAAAGAATACGCCTATCGGCGTAAATATATGTTTTAAATATAAGTATGCCACCCTTTCATAAATACAAATATATATAATTACACTTGCAAAATATATATATATACATATATATTCTTGGAAACATTATAATGTATTATATATATATTTATAATACAAAATATCTAAATAACTAATTCAAAGATAATGTGCTTTATAGCCGAGTATGGGGAGATGTTGTAACGTTCCTTCCTAACAAAATAATTAAAAAAATTCATGGAAAGTACTTAAAAAAATCCATGTTGGCTTATAAAATAAAAAATTATGAAAAATAATTAAAAAAACGATGTTCGTCTATAAAATAAAAGCTTAAAACTTAAACCCGGATCTATGAACCAAGAGAAATCAAATTTCTTGAGTTTAAATTTAAAAAAAAAATACACCTCAAGAAATTGGATCCCTCTCGGTGCTTGATAGATCTCGGTTCAAGATTGATCTATTTTGGTTATATAAAATTATCTATTTTACCTTTTAAAGGCTCTAAGGTTATGTCTTGGCATCTTCTATGGGAAACAAAATAATTATTTATAATAAGACAATCACTTAGTCTAACTTAAGATAATAGTTAGCTTTATGCAAATAAAATATTATAAGAGCTCACTATTTTCCCTACGATGAATAATCACTCATTTGTCACTCTTACTTAGGACTGACCGTCATCTTAAGAAGACAATTAAATAAGCTTAAGGTCATTAAGTGAAGATCACAATTCACTTTTCTTCAAGTGCCCGCGGCACCAAAATGACACTCATCATCGAAAACTTAGATTCTCATGGCTTCTCAACCATCAACCTCTCACCCTAGTGGATTATGTTTTCTCTTCGTTTAGTTGTGCCATAGCCTAAGTCTACAAATTCAAAATTACAACTTAGGAAATAAATAACAATACTTACAAAGTTTCCATGGAATTGAGATTTTTTCTAGGAAACACTTACATTTGTATTTTATTTACAAAAGAATAGGAGCAAGGAGGGGTGTTACAATAAGCCCCAAACCAATCATTTCAAATTCACTCTCCATGACTAATTTGAATTCTTCAGTGTTGTAATCACCAGTAAATAATAGATCATCCACATATAAATAAAAAATTAACATATTACATTGCTTGTTAACAAATGATGTATAGTGTTGGTTCACATTCACTTCTTTGAAAACCATTTTGGATGAGGTAGGAGTAAATGCGACTGTACCAAGCTCTAGGAGGTTATTTAATCCATAAAGAGCTTTCCTCAACCTGTATACTTTGTTTTCTTGTCCTGGAACTTCATACCCTTGTGGTTGTTCCACATACTCTTCCTCCTCCAAATAACCATTTAAGAATGCATGCCTAACATCCATTTGATAAACATTCCATTTGTTGTGTGCGGTAATGGCCAAATATGTTTTGACTGCGTCCATCCATGCAATAGGTACAAATGTTTCATTGAAGTCTATGTCAAGCTATTGTGTGAATCCTCTTACAACTAATATTTCCTTGTGCTTCTGCACATTTCCATCTACATCTTGCTTGATTTTATAAATCCATTTTACACTTATTACATCCTTGTTTTTAGGCACGTCTACTAGCTCCCATGTTTGATTATTTTCAATGCATTCAATTTCTTCATCCATGGCTTGTTTCCATATGTTATCTTTGAAAAGTTCTTCAAATGTTAGAGGATCATATATTTGAGAAAATAATGCAAAAAGTGAGAATGAATTTTTTGTATCAACATTATATATCTCATGCAGAATTCTTGTTTTTTTGTGGCAGCAAGCTTGTTGGATCTTGAGATGGATAACTCCTTAGGCTGCTTGCTAGAGTTTGTTGCACTCTTGGTGTACTTGCTAGTATAGCTTGTGTTGCGACTTGTGGCATGGTAGCTTGAGTTGTGACATGTCGCGCAGTCCTGGGGTGGACTGTGCTGTGACATTTTGACTTGTATGTTGTGTTTGAACCACTTCTTCTATCATGTCATCATCTACGACATGATTTACAATGTTTACTATCTTTTCTATACTTCCATCACATGCTTCATTTTCCACAAACTGAACATCAAGGCTAATTATTACCTTCTTTGTGATAGGGTCATACAGTTTGTATGCTTTTGTATCTTTTGAATAACCAACAAAAATACACTTTTGTCCCTTGTTATCTAATTTATTCCTCAATTAATCTATAATATGTACATATGCAACACAACCAAAGACTTTTAAATGAGAGACACTATGTTTCATACCTGTCCAAGCCTGTTGAGAAACTTTGTTTTTCACAATCTTCTACTTCCTCAACCCACTATTCATTTGGTAGATGTTTGGCTTCCATCATATTGCGTACCATCTCCATAATAGTTCGATTCTTCCTCTATGTGACACCATTATGCGGAGGTGTATAGCGCATAGTAAATTGCTTGTGTATGCCATGAGATTTACAAAAGCTTAGAAAATCATTTGATACATATTCATTGCCTCTGTCTATCCTTAAAAATTTGATGTTGTAGCCACTAATTTAGTTCTCCATAAGTGCCTTGAACTGCTGAAAACATCCAAATGCATCATATTTGTGTTTCAGAAAATAAACCCATGCTTTTATTGTGAAATCATCAATGAACATAAGAAAATAATTGCAGTCGACTATGGATGATGTTTGCATTGGCCCATAGATATATGAATGCACAATTTCAACTGGTGCATGCACTCTATATAACTTTCCAACTGGAAAAGACTCCCTATGTTGTTTGCCAAAAATGCATCCTTCACAAATTCTTTCTGGTTTTCCAACCAATGGAAAACCTTTCATCATATTCTTTATGTGTAGTAGCTTCATCCCACCAAAATTCAGATGTCCAAATCTAAAATGCCATAGCTAGGATTCATCATGTACCTCTAATTGAAATTATGGTTGTATTTCTTTACCACTATCTTTTTCTTCATTGGAACATGGCTTATCTGCTTCTTTACTTTCTGCATTAAATGCATCTCTAGACTACACATTGCTTGTATCGTGTGTAGTCTTTCCCTTCATATACATCCTCATTCTTAAAGGAAGCAAGCGATTGCTTGTCATCTGCACTTTAGCTATTAGTTGTTTGCTTGGATATGATTCCATAATCACACAATGATTGTCTTCCATAGAGACTATGTAGCCTTTTTGCAATAGTTGCCCAATATTTAACAAATTATGCTTTTTAGGCCTTCGACATAATATACATCAAGCATAATTTTGTACCCCCCCTTTTTTGGTTAGAATACCAACATTACTTTTTCCTAAAACAATGCTTGGATATTGTTTCCAAGTGTAACATCAGTTTGAACTAATTTATCTAGACTAGAAATCAAATCTAAATTTTCAGCCATATGATTACTGCAACCTAAATCTAAATACCATATATCACATGGACTTTCTTGGGAAACATTACATTCAATTGGGGATGCACATGCCATAAACACTTTGCTCATGGAAGTGCTAGTGTTTCTTGACCGGGTTTGACCTTGCTTACTCTGGTCATGTTGTTTCTTCTTCCATTCATATGCATAATGCCCAAATTTCTTATAATAATGACATTGTATTCGGCATTTATCAAATCTTTGACCACTTGACTTTCTGAAATTTTGAATTTTGACCTCTAACAACAACATTTCCAGGACTCTTGATTCGTCCTCTAGGAAAGCTTCTTCTTCTGGATCTAAAATTAGATCTTCCCCTTCCTCTTCCATGGCTTATAGATGTCTGTGTTGGAAATGCATTTTCTAATGATGCATTTGATCTATTTAATCTATTTTCATGATTGTTTAGAGAAGCTTGCAGCTCATCAATAGTAAACTGACCCAGATTGTTGTTTTCCTCCAAAGTCACAACTAAAGATTCAAATTTGGGGGGAAGACTCCTAAGCACCCTCTCAACAACCTTTCTATCATCTATGGCTTCTCCATGATACAGTAATTTGATTGATCAAACCAATAACTCGAGTATAAAACGATTCTATTGAATCTGTATCATTCATTAACAGAGTTTCAAAACGTCTTCTAAGAATTTGTAATTTAGAAGCATTTACTTTGTCCATACCTTGGTAGGCACTTTGCAAAGTATCCCATGCATCCTTGATAGTCTTTGCTTCTACTACTCATGGGAGTATGCTTTCATGCATTGCTTGATGTACTTATTTCCTTTGTTCTTTCAAAGTGTTTCGCATAGCCATATTCAACTATCTCCCATACATCTTGACATCTTAATAGATCCTTATGGTCAAAGACCAATATTTATAATTATTGCTTATAAAAATTGGAATTTGTAGACTTGACATTTATGCACCAAAAATAGATGCCATTTTTTTAATTTTCTTGACCACTTTCTTCTTTAAAAGACATAACTTCTGCTCTTCATGAACCTGCTTTGATAACCAACTTTAATACGAGATCAAGGAAGATACGCAGTATCAGTTCGTTGTGAAATGCAATAAACACACTTTCACCTAAGACCTTCCTAGTGACACATCCCAAAAAAGTTTATTTATTTACTTCGATGTAACCAAAAAAATGTTTATATATTTACTTCGATGTAAAAGGTGTTATTGAGTGAGCGGTAAGAAGTCTTCGACACAATATAAAACAAGGTCTTTAGATTATGACGGAGTAACTATGGAACTTTTCACCCTTTAAAGTCACCGTAACATAAATAAAATACTTGTTGCCAAGTTACTTGGCAGTAATAAAATTTTTATAGAGTGAAATACTTAATGGTCTTTACTAATATTCACACAGAGTAAAACTTGAGAAAGTGGGTGGAGACGCCAAATTTCACTTAGAGTAACATTAAAAACTGGAAATCTACTGAACACCTTGACTTTTAAAATGCACTTGTTGCCAGGTTACTTGGCAGTAATAAAAATTTTATAGAGTGAAATACTTATTGGTCTTTACTAATATTCACACAGAGTAAAACTTGAGAAAGTGGGTGGAGATGCCAAATTTCACTTAGAGTAACATTGAAAACTGTAAATGAATTAGTGACTGAAATCTACTTACCACCTTGACTTTGAAAATGCCAAATTTCACTTAGAGTAACATTAAAACCGGTAGTGACTGAAATCTACCTAACACTTTGACTTTGAAAATAAATATGCAGGCAAAATTATTGATAAACCATCTGACAAAACAGAACTTATACTGATACTTACTACTTGAGGCCAGGCAGCTCATAATTAATATTTCCAACACTATCTATATTTTCACATGGAAGAGTTTTATCCATCCATCAACCAGCGTTGTGATGAAGGCTAAGTTATCTTACTCATTGAAAATACAAAATGCTTTATCACCATACGGCTCATAAAACTTTAAACAATTATACTAGAGAGAGGTTTGCTTCTGAGAGTTATTCTTGATAATTAATGATAAAGCAAATGAATATATCCCCGGTAATTATATGACGAACCACCTCACCATAAATGGTTGGTTAGTTGCTTTATTAATTACAGTAAAAAGAGCACAGCACTTCAGTTATTCGGAGTGCAGAAGCTCTGCTCATAGCTGCATAGACATATAAAGTAATAATTACTCGCCTATCATTACAGACAAAGCGGTGATTTTTGCTTTACAATGAGACTAGATCGTCGCGATAAATTCCAACAAATAACTTAACATTTCACACTAACACAAGCCGTCAAGCCGACATAAACATGCTTCTCAGGTTGCTGTTGAATAGCCAAGCGAGGTTGGTCACGATGGCTTGATAAACAGCTGCTGTTTTGAACTTGTGCTGAAGCTTTCAAGAGAAATAGAAGAATATATATTATTTTACGACCCTCAACTTCAAACCTATGCGACTTTATAGTATATTTATTTTATATTTTCTCAAGTTCATCATCTTCCTTGGCGCCCCTTGAAACTACAATGCATCTGTACCATCTTGCACACATTACATATGCAACAAAATCAACTGCCGTTAGTGCTGCCAATAAGAAATAGAAACGATCCATATGGCCCCTGTTCAGGTTTCCCGGGATCCAACCAGGCTGATTCTCCCTCCTAGTAATATCCATTACAATAGATACGAGCAAGCTGCTAACATAGTTCCCAAACGAAATTGAAGTCATGCAGAGGGCACTGCCAAAGCTTCGGAGTCCATCAGGTGCCTGGCCATTGAAGAACTCCAGCTGCCCAACATACATAAATACCTCTGAGGCACCAATGAAGAAATATTGAGGAGTTTGCCAGAAAATGCTCAGAGAGCTCGGGCCATGGGGTTCGTTTACAAATTTCAGACGGTACTGCTCAACTACGCCAGCTGCAATCATGCCAAGCATACCCAGTATTAATCCACCACCCATCCTCTGAAGCTCAGTGAGGCCCTTTGGGTTATTTGTAATTCTGTACACAAAAGGCACGATAAGCCTCCTGTATAACAGTATCCAAGCTGCAACGCTTAGAATGTCAAATATGGACATGGATGCCGGTGGAACATTAAAGCTACCCACAACGGTTTTCATTTGGGCACCCTGTTCTACAAATAAGGACGCCATTTGGGTGAAAACAACAGAGTAAATAATTGTGCATAGCCAAATGGGGAGCATTCGTAAGATGCATTTAACCTCCTCAACTTGAGTGACAGTGCACAGCCTCCACGGATTGTTCTGCTGACTTGAGGTTATGTCATTCTCTGTTTCTGTTGCTGCCTTGTCAAGAAACCTGAAAACTCAATAAATGAATTTTGATTCGTAAGGGATGCTTGATTGCTTGAATAAAAACCAGCTAAAAGGTTTGAAAGTTAGGAATTTAATGACGAACCTGAACTCTTCACTGTGCCATATTTTCCTGCTTCCGCTTATTGCAGACTCCTTATTTTGCAGCTCGTAAAGCTTGTCACCATCTGATGGAGCCCTCACATTCCACTTCCTGAATGCTGCAACAAAAACTTGCGCAACACGAGGTATGGGGTTACCTCCGGGCCTGAAATGTCTGTAATAAGGTGTTCCTACTAAAAATATGATCAAAGCTAATGCGGCTGAACCTGCCGACATCCAGAATCCCAAAACCCAATTGCCCATGTTTTCGAAGTAACCGATTATTGTGTTTGAAAATAGTTGTCCGAGATTCAGAGCCAAGTAGAACCAACTAAAGAATGCTACTTTTGAAGCGCCTTCATCTTGATCTTCTTCATCAAATTGGTCTGCTCCAAACGTTGCAATATTGGGTTGGTACCCACCATTTCCTAGAGCTATGAGATAAATCGACATATTAAAGACTATAAGCTCGAGAGTCGATGCCTTTTCACAGTTTAATTTCGCATCTCCACATCCAGCTGGCTTGAGTAAGAACATATATGATGTTAAGGATAAAAGCACTAAACCCTGTTAACAAAAAAATCCGATTTAGTGAACGTTATTCAGTAAGATTCGAGCTGTACCATATATTCTATGTATACCTTCGAATGTATAAACGTATAGAATTATCTGTCTATTTTTATAGTACTGTGCAGCTAATTGATGCTTATTGTTTGCTCTTAATATACAACGGGTTAGAAAAATCGATATACTTTGACTTTATGAATTCTAAAAGATAAACTCACCACTGTAAAAATGACCTGAAACACAGCACATGTTCGGTATCGACCCCAGTAGGCATCACTCAGAAACGCTCCGACGAGAGAGAATATATAAACGGTTCCAGTCCATTTGCTCACATCGTTTGCAGCGGATGAATTGCTCTCTTGAAGCACTCGATTCAGGAATAGGACAAGGTTTACACCCACCCCAAAGAATCCCAGAGTAGCCAATCCTTGGTTTACTGTTCATGGGCGTGATCAAAATTAAAGAATGTCAGCTCTGTCCCTCGGCTGGCTTCTGGTCATATAAAAAATATTCGAATGCAATATGTCATACTGCACTTGCTGAGAACTCTCGACAATTGCACGACTTAGACAGGGCATCTAAAGGCGGAAAGCGAATGCGGAATATACCCATTATATTATAACATATTTGGAAGAATGAATAAATACCTAATATCAAAGCTGCAGCCTTCCAGCGACCACTCTTGACTTTGATAGCCGGTTTACCAAACCTGTCTACAGTCCCATCTTTGGTATATAGCTCTCGATTATCCTTTCCTCCGTATGGTGCTTCTGCGACTTCATCATGATATTCTTCGGAGTCGAAAGCTTTCAGTTCCTTGTCCTGTAGTATTAGAATCTACATGCTCTATTATCGAGATTAACATTAAAATTAACATCATATTTATCATTCCCATTAATCACTGCTTGCTTTTAAATATATCTTGGATCGCAAGACAAAATGTTCCCGATAGATCAAAGTGCTCACATCCAAACCCTAGTCCTACATCATTGAAGGCACGTTTCCTGTTTTGATAATAAAAATTCTAACTAATGGAAAATAATCAGATTACCTTCGTAAAAGCTTTGCGCATAAAATTTCCCACATCACAAACGGCGAGACGATCCATCAAATTGCGCTTGTTCTGTCGTTCCATTTTCATTTCTTGGGAAGGGTTCTCACTGACAATCTGCAAACACTGCAAAGATATATTTCAAAACCTATTATCATACTGTGTTCTGTGCATTAGCTCATATGGAAAAAAAAAATCAAAGATAAACAGTAAGAGATGCCCATGATCACGTCAAGTAATTAAATTCTTTTAATGAAACATACGATGCCCGGGAGTCAGCCGGGACAGCCCCGAGTTTATTGGCAGTTCGTTTCTTTTTCAAAGAACCATCAACTTGCAACAGAAAAGAAAACCCACACGCCCACACGAAAAAATTATTATATAAACAGTGCTTAGGGATGTGTGCCAGCAAAGTTCATCATGTAGACCATATTAAATATTTAGTAATAACGCACACACAGCCTGCCACAGAAAATCTCTGAGGTGGGCAGCTTTCCCAAAGCTTCCTTAATAACTGGAGAAGGCGAATCTGCTTGGAACTTGGAAGTGGCATCCAGTTCAAGCTCGATAAATTAATCTCTAAGAAAATTCCAACGAATTTCCTAGTTCTTCTCTGAAGATACCTAACAAATAACTTGTCATCGGAGTATTACTCAGTAGAAGCCGTCTCAATGAAATTGAATCCAAGTAGATGGAATGAAATTCATCTAACCCCATCAACCAGCCACCCATTGATCACATGAAAACAGTTCTCTTAAAATTTAATGAAAAATGACATTGGCAAACAGAAATATCACCTCTACCTGGCTAAAGTCTCCTCCTGCAAGATCGCCTTACCTAGATCCATATCCATGTGTATGAGGTTTCCAGTTCTAATGCTTTATTCCTTAACCTCTAGGTGAAAAACCCATACCCACCCAATTAAGAGGATCTGTTCTTCATTCCTTAACCTCTAACCTCTTGGTTCTAGGATCTGCTCTTTATTCCTTAACCTCAAACCTCTTGGTTAAGGATCCTTGTCCCTGTGTAAGAGATTTGAGTTCTAAAGCTTTATTCTTTAACCTTTACTATCTTGCTTCATTTCGAACTAATCTACAAGTTTGGTAGTAGTCAGGTGGAATTCTTTGTTCACTTAGGAGGGCACCCAGAAATACTTACGGCCGTTAGGGCACATATGATCTTGAGGCGATCGAGATTATAAAAGAATATATAATTTCCAAACATTCGAGTGTTGAGAGCTGTGAAACTGTGAGATAAGGGAGACCATAAACTGCCAAAAGGCAAAAAACTACCCATTCCTGCAACTGTTCCATATCAAATGGAAGACGAAATTCTGGAAACAAATCCACGTGAATTTCCGCTCACACATGGAGCCATAGGCAATTGTTGCTTAGAAAGACCTGAGACTATTGTCGTAATATGATTAGCGAATCGTCTGGCTTATATCTCAGAGTGCAATAAGAAGAAAATAAGGGCTTCAATACCTGATTAAATTTTTGTGCAGCTCACGACCTCAGATGAAAAACATTTAAACCCTATCAAATAAAGCATCGCCAGACAAATTTTATAACCAAACTCACTTATTGCACAGTATGTAAATAATCTGCTACTGAATATGATCTATCACACGTTCCCATCAAACTACACATCTACACAAAAGGACGCCGAAACATTCAATATCCAAACAAACAGGAGCCTTCACCTCGGTACAAGAACGAAAAATCAGCCAAAAAAAATCATCCATGGTGATGTGACTGGACATACGATTTGCAAGAATAACAAAATGTTTAAATTAAATTAACCCTAAAACGATATCGATCGTCATAATATGTTTCTAATGACAAGTAGGAGTATAATGATGATACCGAAGGGGAGTATAAAAAATAAAAATGCAGAGGTTTTCATGCAAACACAGTCAATGATTGCTGATAGTGTATGATAGCTTAAAATAAGAACACGAGTTGAAAGATTGTATGAGAGTCTGAGAGATCTTACGATGACGAACAGGGCGATCGATGATGAGACACAGGTAACTCCTACGATCCACCGAGTGCTTCGCCTACAACTTACCAGTCATCCAAGGAAATTAGGTATCCAAGGCAAGGCAAGGCAGGCAAGGCACTTCTCCAATGCATACATGCAGGGGTAACCTTAACCTATATAAGAGATTATTCACTACCCTGCACTCTGCTACATTGATAATAATGCCAAGATTCGACCTGTCGTTTCAACTTTATGCTGGCGCACAATCGGAGACTATACGCAAGCGTCCGAAATTATTCGCCTATTTTAAATTCCACAACACGCACACGAGGTTCTCAGAGAAAGGTGACTGACTGTAGTTTGTCCGTTCGACTCCGCAGGGCCCAGTAGTGTTGGACGCCTATCATACACACATTCTCTTCTCGCGAGAAACAGGCAAATAGGGCTACTTATCATTGGACAAAGCCGCGCAATTATGACATCATCAGGCACGCGCACAAATTACATTGCAATTGGCCAATGTGTAAACTGTTTGGAACAATCATTTTCACCCAACATTCTTTTTCATCCAATCAAAGCCTTATAATATCATAAGCGTTTAATTTAGAGTGAAAGATTCCTGTTTAATGACCAACCTGAAAATTCGTGGTAAGACTTTAAGAGACAAGCAAGTAAGAAGCCGTCTAAAACCTCGAAGATTTCGCCGTCCGACCAAAACTTGGTCGGAATCTGGCGATATGAAATCTAAAAATCTGGTGATTCTAAACATTTAGATGAATTCAACACTTCGGAAAATCTCACGACATCCAAATTATGCAGGATTAACTATTATTTGAGATTCTAAAAATTCTATCACGGATTCCGACAAATTCATGTACGAAAAACGATTTTCTCCAGGCGAAATCAAAGAGGTTTTAAACAACTGGAATCAAATAATTTATCACTAAGGTAGTAATTAATTTTGTTGTAAATGGATTTTTTTCAATACTTTTGGGCATAGGATTCCAAAATGTATTAGAATTTATGGAATCCTAATTTTTTATGGATATGGTGCATAGTTTAAGTGAGCTCTACCATCAAAAAACATAAACATATGGGGTATACAAGGGAACCAAACCCATTCAACTCTCTTTATCTCAATTAACTGATAAATTACATATTTATACATACTTATCATACTTTTCATAGCAATCATATTTTTTTTAGGGTCTAAAACTATTACAAACATGGCTAGAATGCATCGGCAAAAACTATTCTTGAATTGAACCATCGAGCTTCACAAACATCCAAAATATTGACACATGTCACTATGCGATTGGATTTCGATATTTTCCATTGTCATTCCAAAATTGCGCTTACATATTGACCTCCAATCCAAACCTCCACATTCTTGCCACGTGTCATGACATGCTATCGATCTTTTCCTTTCAGCCTTTTCATTGTGTTCTTCTACTGTGCACATTGATACAAAACTCTGATGTGCTTATGTGTGTCCCATCAGGACTCTCCATGGGCCTTCAACTCTGTTGCGCTTCATTGTAGCTCCAATGTATCTCCTGATGATCGGTCAGGGTTCATCCATTGGAATTCACCTAATTGGCACCTCTTTGCAAATCCGATACGATGACTCCGAAAGCCATGTGTTCACATCCAATTCGCTGTCAAACTTTATTTGTTTGACCTACCAAAGTGTGCACTCATTTACAACTTCAAAGTGTGCATCCGACGACCACGTGTCAACATCCGACTTGCTCTTGGACTAAATTCATCGGGGCTCCTCCTAAGAACTTCTATTGACACCTTCGATACAAAAATGTCAACTAATATTTTTTGCTACCACATCTTATCGCGCAATTTGTTGTCAGGCCAATATCATTGGACCTTCCAAGCTCCTCGACACTGAGCTGATTTTTCATATTCTCTTTTCTCAAAGCTTCTTGTGTGTAACTCCTCGATGGAATTTAATTTAGTAGACGAAAAATTTAATCTTAAACTTGACTAGATGTGTCACCATATATTCAACCTCAATGTGATTATGGAATGCCACACCACCTTAGTCATACTAAACTTATTGACTCATTAATGACTAAACTGCCATTACTCAATTTGATCTCCTCGAACTTTGCTGCTGCGAACATTTACTGTGTCGACTTTTAACTTAAATTTTGTAATGTGGGGGGTTGCAGAGATAATTACTCCAAACATTCTCCCCCTTAATTATTTCTTCAACAAAAATAGAATAGTTGACTTCTGTTGCAACCTGCGACATGCTAAAGCTCAAAGACTTCTTAACGTGATAGTGAGTATTCTCAAATGGCTCCAATCCTTTGGTTGTATTTCTCCTCAACAAGGCACTTGAAAATATTTGTAATACTTCACTCTTCAATATTTCTAACATATCTAGCTGTTGTCTTTTCTGTGACTGCTTTTATGGCAGTATGGTCTACATCCGACCTCGATTGATAGAGACATTCCTCTACCCCATTTTCTCTCTAATATCCTTACTCCTCCCCAAACCCCAAACCCCCTTGATCTCTCTCTCTCTATATATATCTATCTAACCCAAATACTCACACTCCTCACCTATACCCCCCTTTCTCTCTAATCTCCCTACTCCTCCCCAACACCCCCCCCCCCTCTCTCTCTCTTCCCCCTAGTCCTCTATTTCTCTATTTCCCCCCTTCCCCTAACCCTTACTAATCTTTAGTGGCATTCTATATACCTATCCATCCAAATATTTTTCATGTTAAATCATCACCAAGACAAGTCTAACACACCAAGTCATATTCACTTTCTTCATGAAATATGTTCATTCTATATACCTAGCCATCAAAATATTTCTAATGTTCTAATTTGTTATCATTACCAATCCAAGTCCCACACTTAAACTCCTCTCTCTCTCTCTCTCTCTCCCATACTCCTCTACCTACCCATAACTCCAAACCCTCTCTAGATCTCTCCCAATCCCCTAACACCCCCTACTCTCTCCCACTCTTACCCACTAGTCCTCTCGCTACCTCAAATATGATCTAAACTTCACATGATGGGGTCGATTTGCTTACCTGCTTCATGCTGAAAAATTCTTCGTTGCTCTCATTTTCTTCCATGCCTACACTGGCACAATCATCTTCATATCTCAAATCTTCCTTGGGGATAAATCCAAGGGATTCACCATCAGATTCCTCCACTAGGAAATTATATGCATCTTTATGTTTTGGCTACATTGGAACCTCTTCAAAATGCACATCCTCAACACACACCATATCATCAACAACGTTCATTGTTGGATCCTCTTCTCCATTGACTATTGTGAAGGTAGATACATCTTCTCCTGTAAAATTTTCATCCACTTATGCATCTGCAAAATGGGCTTCACTCACTGCAAACTCAACAACTTGTTCCATCTCTACTATTGTAGGCTTATCAACAGGTCCTCGCACAAAGATGGGGGAACTTTTAGATGCAAATGATTTTTTTCAAAACATGTTCTTGTTGTAGAATTCAACAACGCGTATGCATTAATTAAACATAGAAAGCAGAAATCCCAAGGAAACCAAGTGCGATGCCACGGAGGCTGGGAGAAAAAAACACACACGTGTTTTGGAGAACCAAAATGCGTACGCACTTTAGAGAACCAACATGTGTACACGTTTTGTAAAGAATATTTTATTCCATAAATCCAGCCCCCAAAACCCCTTCCCAACCCCCTAATATCCCTTCTCCAACTCCCTAACACCCCCTCCCTAATCCGTTAACAACCCCTCTCAAAATCCATAACACCCCCTACCCCTAATCACCCACATGGAACTCTCCAACTTACTAACACCCCCCAACCTCATAACATGCCCCCCAAACCCCTAGCACCCCCTCTCTAACTCCCTAACACCCCCTACCCCTAATCACTCACACCCTCCACCTACCCCTATATCTCCCCCCAACCCCTATCAGCCCCCCCGTAACTCTCTCTCACTCCTTTCCTCCTCTCCCTAACCCTTACTAACCCCTTCTCTCACTCTCTTTCTCCCCTACTCCAATTACCCCGAATCTCCTAACACCCACCTATGTCTTCACCTCTAACCCCTTAAATACACCCCTCTCTCTCTACCTCTAACCCCTTACCACCCGACAATCTCTCTCCCTCTCTCTCTCTCTAACACCAACACCCACACTGTCTCCTTACCTATGCCGCCCTTTCTCTCTAATTTACTAACACCCTTTCTCAGTCTCTGTCACTCCCCTACTCCTCCACCTACACCTAACCCCCACCCCTCTCTCTCTCTCCCAACCCCCTAACATACCACCACCCCATTGGTTCTCTCTCTCTCTATCACACACACACACACACACACTCATCCCTATTCCCCCCCTACTACTAACCTGCCTCCTCTCTCTCTCTCTCTCTAATCCTTAATAACCCCTTCTCTCACTCTCTTTCTTCCTTGCTCCACTTAACCCCAATCTCCTAACACCCCCCCTCTACCTCTATCTCTAACCCATTAACACCCCCATATCCATCTACCTATAACCCTTTACCACCCGCCAATGTTGAGCTCCATTTACCTCTCTCTCTCTCTCTATCCCTTTAACCCGAACACCCATACTCCTCACCTATACCCCCATTTCTCTCTAATATCCCTACTCCTCCCCAAACCCCAAACCCCCTTGATCTCTCTCTCTCTCTCTCTCTCTCTCTCTCTCTCTCTCTATTTAACCCAAATACCCACACTCCTCACCTATACCCCCCTTTCTCTCTAATCTCCCTACTCCACCCCAACACCCCCCCCCCCTCTCTCTCTCTCTCTTCCCCCTAGTCCTCTATTTCTCTATTTCCCCCCCTTCCCCTAACCCTTACTAATCTTTAGTGGCATTCTGTATACCTATCCATCGAAATATTTTTCATGTTAAATCATCACCAAGACAAGTCTAACACACCAAGTCATATTCACTTTCTTCATGAAATATGTTCATTCTATATACCTAGCCATCAAAATATTTCTAATGTTCTGATTTGTTATCATTACCAATCCAAGTCCCACACTTAAACTCCTCTCTCTCTCTCTCTCTCTCTCTCTCTCTCCCATACTCCTCTAACTACCCATAACTTCGAACCCTCTCTAGATCTCTCCCAATCCCCTAACACCCCCTACTCTCTCCCACTCTTACACCCTACTCCTCTCGCTACCTCAAATATGATCTCAACTTCACATGATGGGGTCGATTTACTTACCCCATTCATGCTAAAAAGTTCTTCGTTGCTCTCATTTTCTTCCATGCCTACACTGGCAGATTCATCTTCATATCTCAAATATTCCTTGGGGATAACTCCAAGGGATTCACCACCAGATTCCTCCACTAGGAAATTATATGCAGCTTTATGTTCTGGCTACATTGGAACCTCTTCAAAATGCACATCCTCAACACACACCATATCATCAACAACGTTCATTGTTGGATCCTCTTCTCCATTGACTATTGTGAAGGTAGATACATCTTCTCCTGTAAAATTTTCATCCACTTATGCATTTGCACAATCGGCTTCACTGGCTGCAAACTCAACAACTTGTTCCAATCTCTACTATTGTAGGCTTATCAACAGGTCCTCCCACAAAGATGGGGGAACTTTTAGATGCAAATGATTTTTTTCAAAACATGTTCTTGTTGTAGAATTCAACAACACGTATGCGTTAATTAAACATAGAAATGGGAAATCCCAAGGAAACCAAGTGGGATGCCACGGAGGTTGGGAGAAAAAAACACACATGTGTTTTGTAGAACCAAAATGCGTACGCGCTTTAGAGAACCAACATGTGTACACGTTTTGTAAAGAATATTTTATAACATAAATATGACCCCCAAAACCCCTCCCCAACCCCCTAATATCCCATCTCCAACTCCCTAACACCCCCTCCCTAACCTGTTAACAACCCCTCTCAAAATCCTTAGCACCCGCTACCCCTAATCACCCACATGGAACTCTCCAACTTAATAACACCCCCCAATCTCATAACATGCCCCCCAAACCCCTAGCACCCCCCTCTCTAACTCCCTAACACCCCCTACCCCTAATCACTCACACCCTCCACCTACCCCTATATCTCCCCCCAACCCCTAACACCCCCCCCGTATCTCTCTCTCACTCCTTTCCTCCTCTCCCTAACCCTTACTAACCCCTTCTCTCACTCTCTTTCTCCCCTGCTCCAATTACCCCCGAATATCCTAACACCCACTTATGTCTTCACCTTTAACCCCTTAAATACACCCCTCTCTCTCTACCTCTAACCCCTTACCACCCGACAATCTCTCTCCCTCTCTCTCTCTCTAACACCAACACCCAAACTATCTCCTTACCTATGCCCCCCTTTCTCTCTACTTTACTAACACCCTTTCTCACTCTCTGTCACTCCCCTACTCCTCCACCTACACTTAACCCCCACCCCCTCTCTCTCTCCCCCAAACCCCTAACATAGCACCACCCCCATTGGTTCTCTCTCTCTCTCTCTCTCACACACACACACACACTCATCCCTATTCCCCCCCCCTACTACTAACCCGCCTCCTCTCTCTCTCTCTCTCTAATCCTTAATAACCCCTTCTCTCACTCTCTTTCTCCCCTGCTCCACTTAACCCCAATCTCCTAACACCCCCCCTCTACTGCTACCTCTAACCCATTAACACCCCCATATCCATCTATCTATAACCCCTTACCACCCGCCAATGTCGAGCTCCATTTACCTCTCTCTCTCTCTCTCCCTTTAACCCGAACACCCACACTCCTCACCTATACCCACATTTCTCTCTAATATCCCTACTCCTCCCCAAAACCCAAACCCCCTTGATCTCTCTCTCTCTCTCTCTCTCTCTCTCTCTATCTATCTATTTAACCCAAATACCCACACTCCTCACCTATACCCTCCTTTCTCTCTAATCTCCCTACTCCTCCCCAACACCCCCCCCCCCCCCCTCTCTCTCTCTTCCCCCTAGTCCTCTATTTCTCTATTTCCCCCGCCTTCCCCTAACCCTTACTAATCTTTAGTGGCATTCTATATACCTATCCATCGAAATATTTTTCATGTTAAATCATCACCAAGACAAGTCTAACACACCAAGTCATATTCACTTTCTTCATGAAATATGTTCATTCTATATACCTAGCCATCAAAATATTTCTAATGTTCTAATTTGTTATCATTACCAATCCAAGTCCCACACTTAAACTCCTCTCTCTCTCTCTCTCTCTCTCTCTCTCCCCCATACTCCTCTACCTACCAATAACTCCGAACCCTCTCTAGATCTCTCCCAATCCCCTAACACCACTGACTCTCTCCCACTCTTACGCCCTACTCCTCTCATTACCTCAAATATGATCTCAACTTCACATGATGGGGTCGATTTACTTGCCTCCTTCATGCTAAAAAGTTCTTCATTGCTCTCATTTTCTTCCATGCCTACACTGGCACAATCATCTTCATATCTCAAATCTTCCTTGGGGATAACTCCAAGGGATTCACCATCAGATTCCTCCATTAGGAAATTATTTGCATCTTTATGTTTTGGCTACATTGGAACCTCTTCAAAATGCACATCCTCAACACACACCATATCATCAAAAACGTTCATTGTTGGATCCTCTTCTCCATTGACTATTGTGAAGGTAGATACATCTTCTCCTGTAAAATTTTCATCCACTTATGCATTTGCACAATCGGCTTCACTGGCTGCAAACTCAACAACTTGTTCCATCTCTACCATTGTAGGCTTATCAACAGGTCCTCGCACAAAGATGGGGGAACTTTTAGATGCAAATGATTTTTTTCAAAACATGTTCTTGTTGTAGAATTCAACAACACATATGCATTAATTAAATATAGAAATGGGAAAACCCAAGGAAACCAAGTGGGATGCCACGGAGGCTGAGAGAAAAAAACACACACGTGTTTTGGAGAACCAAAATGCGTACGCGCTTTAGAGAACCAACATGTGTACACGTTTTGTAAAGAATATTTTATAACATAAATCTGACCCCCAAAACCCCTCCCCAACCCCCTAATATCCCATCTCCAACTCCCTAACACCCCCTCCCTAACCCGTTAACAACCCCTCTCAAAATCCTTAGCACCCCCTACCCCTAATCACCCACATGGAACTCTCCAATTTAATAACACCGCCCAACGTCATAACATGCCCCCCAAACCCCTAGCACCCCCTCTCTAACTCCCTAACACCCCCTACCCCTAATCAATCACACCCTCCACCTACCCCTATATCTCCCCCCAACCCCTAACACGCCCCCGTATCTCTCTCTCACTCCTTTCCTCCTCTCCCTAACCCTTACTAACCCCTTCTATCACTCTCTTTCTCCCCTGCTCCAATTACCCCGAATATCCTAACACCCACCTATGTCTTCACCTCTAACCCCTTAAATACACCCCTCTCTCTCTACCTCTAACCCCTTACCACCCGATAATCTCTCTCCCTCTCTCTCTCTCACACACCAACACCCAAACTTTCTCCTTACCTATGCCCCCCTTTCTCTCTACTTTACTAACACCCTTTCTCACTCTCTGTCACTCCCCTACTCCTCCACCTACACCTAACCCCCACCCCTCTCTCTCTCCCCCAAACCCCTAACATAGCACAGCCCCATTGGTTCTCTCTCTCTCTCTCTCTCTCTCACACACACACTCATCCCTATTCCCCCCCTACTACTAACCCGCCTCCTCTCTCTCTCTCTCTCATCCTTAATAACGCCTTCTCTCACTCTCTTTCTGCACTGCTCCACTTAACCCCAATCTCCTAACACCCCCCTCTACTGCTACCTCTAACCCGTTAACACCCCCATATCCATCTATCTATAACTCCTTACCACCCGCCAATGTCAAGATCCATTTACCTCTCTCTCTCTCTCCCTTTAACCCGAACACCCACACTCCTCACCTATACCCCCATTTCTCTCTAATATCCCTACTCCTCCCCAAACCCCAAACCCCCTTGATCTCTCTCTCTCTCTCTCTCTCTCTCTCTCTCTCTATCTAACCCAAATACCCACACTCCTCACCTATACCCCCCTTTCTCTCTAATCTCCCTACTCCTCCGCAACACCCCCCCCCTCTCTCTCTCTCTTCCCCCTAGTCCTCTATTTCTTTATTTCCTTCCTTTCCGTAACCCTTACTAATTAATCTTTAGTGGCATTCTATATACCTATCCATCCAAATATTTTTCATGTTAAATCATCACCAAGACAAGTCTAACACACCAAGTCATATTCACTTTCTTCATGAAATATGTTCATTCTATATACCTTTCCATCAAAATATTTCTAATGTTCTAATTTGTTATCATTACCAATCCAAGTCCCACACTTACACTCCTCTCTCTCTCTCTCTCTCTCTCTCTCCCATACTCCTCTACCTACCCATAACTCCAAACCCTCTCTAGATCTCTCCCATTCCCCTAACACCCCCTACTCTCTCCCACTCTGACCCCCTACTCCTCTCACTATCTCTATCCCCCACCACCTCCTCCTCCTCTCTTTCTCTCTCTCTATATCTCTTGCCCCTAACTCTTACTAACCCCCTCTCTCATTCCTCATCCTTCTCTCTCTCTCATCTCTTCTTACTAACCCCCTCTCCCCCCTCTCTCTCTCCTACTACTCCACCTACACTTAACCCGCATCCCTCTCTCTCTCTCCCCCATCCCCCTAAAACTTCCCTCTCTCTCTAACATTCTCACTACCCCTAACCCCCCACTCTCCCTCCTAAAAACCCTCCTATTATCCCTATCCATAACCACCCCCTATCCCCCCCCCCCCCTCTCTCCTACTCCCGCTAACCCTCTCTCGCTCTCTCCTAATCCCCCTCCTGCTACCACTTACCACCACCCATCTCTCTCTATCTTTACCCCCACACTATTCCCCCCCTTCTCTTTCACATCCATAATCCTCCCTAGATCCCTACCCACCCTTGACTGCGATCTGTATCTCTATATCTCCCTCAACCCCCCTCCTCCCCCCTACCCCTAATCACTCCCACCTCCCCCCCTTAAACCTCAAATCTCTCTCTCTCTCTCTCTCTCTCAACCCCATAACACCCCTCTCTCTCTCACACACACACACCCCTAGTCCTCCTCGTACCACTAACTCCCCTTCCCCCTCTCCTCTCTCCTCTACTCTCCCTAAGCCTTACTAACCCCCTCCCTCACTCTGTCAACCCCCTATTCCTCCCCCTACCTCTAACACCCACTCCTCCTCCTACTCTCTCTCTCTCTCTCCCCCCCCATACCCCCCCTAACCCTTACTAACCTCTTATCTTGCTCTCTCTTTGCCCTACCCCTGGACCACCTACACCTATCCCCCACCCCTCTCTCTCTCCCCCAACCCCCTAACACTCCCTCACTCTTCTCTCCCTCTCTCTCTCTCTCTCTCTCACACACACACACACACACACACACACCTACTCCTCCCCCTACCACTAAATCCCTCCTCTCTCTCTCTCTCATGCTTTCTCTCCCCTACTCTTACTTCTAATTCCCTCTCCTCCTCCTCCTCCTCCTCTCTCTCTCTCTCTCTCCCCTAACACTCACTAATCCCCTCTCTCATTGTTTTTCTCCACTACTCCTCCACCTACACCTAACCCCCACCTCTCTCTCCCCCCCCAAAACCCTAACAAATTCCCCACCTCTCTCTCTCTCTCTCTCTCTCTCTCTCTCTCTCAATTTCACAACCCCTAACCCCCTTCCTACTCTAGCTACCCATAACCACAGCCCCCCCCTCTCTCTCTCCTACTCCCCCTATCGCTAAACCATTGTCTCTTTGTCTCTCCTAATCCTGCTCCCTATACCACTTACGAAACCCTGCCTCCTAATATCTCTCTCTCTCTCTTCCCCCACCCTATACATCCCTTCTCTCTAACTTCCGTAATCCTCCCTAAACTCCTATCCCTCCCCCCCACCCCGATCTCTACCTCTTTATCTCCCCGAACCCCACTCCTCCCCTCTACACCTGCCCCCACCATGATCTCTGTCTCTTTCTCTCCCCAACACCCCTGCTCCCCCTACCCCTAATCACCCACGCCCTCCACCCCTAGGCTCTCTCTCTCTCTCTCTCTCTACTCCTCCACCTACCTATATCCCTTACCCATCTCTCTCACCCCCAACCTCCTATCACCCTCCACACCCCCCCTCTCTCTCATCTCCATAACCCTTACTAACTCCCTCTCTAACTCTCTCACCCCCATACTCCTCCCCTTACCATTAACCCCCATCCTCATATTTGTCTCTATCCCCCCTCTTCCCCCTAACCCTTACTAACCCCATTTCCCACTCTTTCTCTCCCTTACTCCTCCACCTACACCTTACCCCCACCCCTCTCTCTCTCCCCAAACACCCTAACAACCTCGCCTCTCTCTCTCTCTCTCACTCTCATTACCCCTAAACCACCCTCTCTCTCCCTAACCCCCCTCTTACTCTCCCTACCCATAACCAAACCCTCCACCCCCTCTTTCTCTCTCCTACTTCCCCTAACCCTACCCCTCTCTCTCTTTATCTCTCCTACTCCCCTTACCCCTACCCCTCTGAATCTCTATCTCTCCTAATCACTCTACCCTTACCACTTACCATCCCCCTATCTCCCTCTCTACCCCAACCCCATACACCTTCTTCCCTCTAACTACCCTCATCCTCCCTAAACCCCTACCCCCCAACCCCCCTCCTCCCCCTTACCCTTAAGGTAAATTTGGTTTTTACCAAAACATGTGCACGTTTTAGCTCTACAAAACGCGTGCGCATTTTATCTCTACAAAATGCACGCGTGTTTTGTAGAGCTAAAATGTGCACGCTTTTTGTAGAGCTAAAACGTGCACATGTTTTGGTTTTCATGGCACCTAGATAGGCGAGAAAGGAAAATTTGAAATTAAAATAAACGTGCTCACATTTCTTAGCACTAAGACTGAGCCTTGTCACTTGTCCGGGTGTCATCACTCTTCCTATGTGTCTGCTTCAGACTTAGCTTCGGGTTAACCAAACCTGTGGTATGGAATATGGTAAACCATAGCTAATTAGACATCTCACCATTTTTCTCAATATGCTCGTGTTTAGCCGCTGGTTACAGTATGTTGCACACCATCATTTTTTATGAAATTTTAGACACAAATAACATTTTTTCTGTAGATTCCAAATATGTAATTTTTAAAAAGAATATATATATATTTTACTATTTTTTTCTTATTTTTCTTGTGTCATGACTCCTTAACTAAAAAAACACACTGTTAGTATTTAATCCATAACTCTTCTGTTTCTCAACCATTTTGAACAAAAAATGTATGGTGCACTAAAGAACAACAACCTCTACATGCTTTAAAAAATTCGTTTTGAAATAATTGCATTAAGACCTTCAAAGGTTGCACCCGCACTTGGCTTTGGCATACTATCGATCACTTATATATATATTCGAAAAGTAATGGTGCACTAGTACTAGATGTTTTCTATATGTCTACCAGTTTTCGTAACTTGATTCCATATTTCAATGACAAATTTCACTTATGGCTAATAGCCTCTATAACTATCTCTCTCTTGAATTGGGAGAGGTGCAAACAAAATGAAAAAACACTAATACGACTTCACAAATTCTGTTGCACCAGGGACTTCCTTCTACTTAAAAAAAAACTAACAAAAAACAAACTTCTGCACTCAAATACAAACTAACAATTTAATATATTCACAACCTCTTCAGGGTTGGTTACAACAACACATGGAGATACCAATCTTCCTTGCTCACCGCTTGAGCAATCATCACACAACCTACATGAGGCTGATTCAACTTCTTAATAGTTGTTCACAGAGCTAGAGGATAAATGATACCAACAAGATCTTATGACACAACCGACTCAAAAACAAACCAAGGATTAAAACCCACACAATTAAAACAAGAACATCCAATAGAGAGCAGACTCTCCCTTCAATCTAACTGGTTGGATAAACCCTCTATATAGTGGAGCGAGGTTGAACACCAAGAACTTGGATCTGTCTTCAACTTTATAGGTTGGATTAACCACAACATATGCCTGACAGAGTCTAGCTCAACGCCATTAACCTTGCTCTGATACCAATTGATAGATATAAGCGAGAGCCTAAGCCATCTCTACCACCAAAAAAAAATAAACATACAAAGACACAGAGCATACAATGGAACCAAACCCATTCAACTCTCTCTATTTCTATTAACTGTTAAATTACATATTTATACAGACTCATAAGGCTTATCATGACAATCTGTTTTTTCTTCGAGTCGAAAACTATTACAAACAAATCGATAATGCATCAACAAAAATATCCTCTAATTGAACCATCAGGCTTCAAAAACTTCCAAAATAATGCCACACGTCACTATGCGAATGGATTTCGAGATTTTCCATCGTAGTTCCAAATCTTCTCTTATATATTGACTTCCAATCGAAACCTCCACATTCCTACCATGTGTCACTTTGTGACAGGCCGTCGATCTCGACCTTTTGTCCTTTTCAATGTGTTCTATTGTACACACTAATAGAGAACTCCGATGTGCTGATGCATGTCCCATCGAGACTGTCCATCAACCTTCAACTCTATTGCGCTTCATTGCACCTTCAATGTATCTCCCCAATGATCGATGAAGGTTCCTCCATCTGTCCTTTCCTAATTGGCACCTCTTTGCAACTATGATACATGGACTCTAATAACCATGTGGCCACGAGACTTCATCCCCGAGACCTACCAAATTGTGCACTCATTTACAACTCAAAAGTGTGTACTCCAATGACCACATGTCAACATCTCACTCGCTATCGGACCAAATTCATTGGGGCTTGTCCCAAGCAGGGCTGGAATTTGATAGGCAAAATGCTCGTCATGGGCCATTTTGCCTGTCAAATGCGGCCTATATTTCATACTGACCGTAAAAAAAAACTGAAGAAAACTGTAAAACGTCTAGCACTTTTGCTCACACCTCTCATAGAGAAACACCGACGACTCTTTTCTATTGTCACATGTTATCACCCGGTTTGTTGGGACAATATCATCGAGTCTTCCAAGCTCCTCAAGAGTTAACCGATTTTTCATCTTTTCGTGGCCTTTTAATTAGGTAAATGCAAAATTTAATCTTGAACTTGACCAGATGCAACGCCATAAATTCCACTTGTGAAACATCAATGTGATTATGGACCACCACACCGCCTGGAACTCATTGATGGCTAAACCACCATTACTCAATCCGATCTCCTCGAACTTTGACATTTATGACACGCTGGGCTGGGAGAATTACTCCCACCACTTTTCCAATGGACTCTTTTGACTAAGTTAAATGGATTGCAACTTTTTTTATCATCATATTTTATTTTCATAGATGATTTTTTTATCATTAATACACTCAAATATTCAAAACAATTTAAAAAATAAATCAAAATAGTCACCATCACTTCTTGGTATTATCAGATTTGAACAATTAAAATAAATTCAATATTATCTATTTTCTCAGATTTGAACAATTAAAATAAATTCAATATTATCTATTAAGAGTTGTCACAAGCAAAATTGGCAAATAACTTTAATAATTCTCAAATTGCAAAAACGAGAATTGACAATAAACTTTAATAATTGCCATTATCATCTAGAACACATGATTCCGCTCATGCTGCTAATTCAGCTCCCCGAATATATGCCGGGGAGAACTACCTGAAACCACGATCCGTAAACATCATTGACGCCTTTACTGCTTTTGAAAGCATAATACAGTAGAAATTTCACACTAGCAGCATACCATACAATTGAAAATTAGTTATCTATAGTAGCTGATATGGAGGAGAAGAAATAAATTCATAGATTTATGAATGACAGATCCATTGAAAAATAATTTACAGAGAGCTCGTGAGGAAAGGATGGCCCATGATCTTGTACTGCTACCCACTTGTCATTTGGTTGTTGAGATTGTTTGAACGATATTAATTTTTTACGTCAACCATATGCGATTTAATAAGATGTGGACACCAGACTGTTCACTGGTCCTTCCAATATCCACTTACGTTGAAGGAGAAACAGCGAAAGAGGACATCACTCACTCAGAATAGTCGTATCAACGTAAAGGAAATAGTAGAAATTAGTTTTCATGCTTTTAAACGTTTGTCTGATTGCAAGTGTCCTGCCCCTGAAAACCCTCCGCCATTTTCTCTTCTTAGGTGGTGCTTAAATCTTCTACCTTCCCATTCAGAGATATCGATGTACTTATAACTTTTGCATTTATTTTCCAGAGATGCAAATGCCAATCTTTGATATCACAAAAGTAGAGAAATAGTAGGTTGTACATTTGGTTTTCTGGCAAACAGCTGATCTCTAAGCATCGTTTACCAAAAAGAGTTTTACATTTTTGAAGTATTCATGGATGAGGATGAATTTGCCGTAGGGCAGGGCATAGCAAAATTAGCATTGACGCATGCATGTCCTTTCAAAAGAGGGAACTTAATCAAATAATATATGAAATGAAGACTTCCATTATTTGTACTTTCCTCCTGAAAAATTGACAGTGAAAATTCTAAGCTGATAATTAAAATGGTAAAAGTATTGGCAAGAATTACAACCCGTTCATAACAAGCAGTAAAATTAAAGGTCATTGAAAGATCGTGAAGGTCATGATCACCAGTACAGTTTATTTGGCAAAGAAATTACAAAATTGTTGATTTGACATAACAAATAAAAGAGAAGCTTCTTTAGAGCCAAGATGATGAAGCTCTACAGTTGGGCTGTCTGCCATTAATGATCACTGTCATTGGTTTACTCAATCAATTAAAGAAAATATAAAAAAAAAAATTAATACCTACAAAGGTTTATAATTTAGAATTTGGGGTGGAGAGGTAAGTATGCATTTTTTAAATTGAAGGAAGATTAAACAAGTGTACTGTCTAGATTGATTATGAGAAGGATGAGACAAGTTTACTTTCCATATTGAAAAAAGGAGTGATAAATGATAGTAGGAAACTAGCTGAAACATACACAAAGGGCCATTAAGACTATGCATAGTGACAAAGAACTAAAAAAATCAATTTTAATATCCACAAATGTTTATAATTTAGAATTTGGGGGGGAGAGGCAAGTATGCATTTTTTAAATTAAAGGAAGATTAGACAAGTGTACTGATTGATTGATTATGAGGAGGATGAGACAAGTTTACTTTCCATATTGAAAAAAGGAGTGATAAATGATAATAGGAAACTACCTGAAACATACACAAAGAGCCATTAAGACTATGCATAGTGACAAATGACTAAAAAATTCAATTTTAATATCTGCAAATATTTATAATTTAGAATTTGGGGTGGAGAGGCAAGTATGCATTTTTTAAATTGAAGGAAGATTAGACAAGTGTACTGATTGATTATGAGGAGGATGAGACAATTTTACTTTCCATATTGAAAAAATGAGTGACAAATGATAGTAGGAAACTAGCTGAAACATACACAAAGGGCCATTAAGACTATGCATAGCGACAAAGAACTAAAAAAATCAATTTTAATATCCACAAATGTTTATAATTTAGAATTTGGGGTGGAGAGGCAAGTATGCATTTTTTAAATTAAAGGAAGATTAGACAAGTGTACTGATTGATTGATTATGAGGAGGATGAGACAAGTTTACTTTCCATATTGAAAAAAGGAGTGATAAATGATAATAGGAAACTACCTGAAACATACACAAAGAGCCATTAAGACTATGCATAGTGACAAATGACTAAAAAATTCAATTTTAATATCTGCAAATATTTATAATTTAGAATTTGGGGTGGAGAGGCAAGTATGCATTTTTTAAATTGAAGGAAGATTAGACAAGTGTACTGATTGATTATGAGGAGGATGAGACAATTTTACTTTCCATATTGAAAAAATGAGTGACAAATGATAATATGAAACTAGCTGAAACATACACAAAGGGCCATTAAGACTATGCATAGCAACCAAGAACTAAAAAAATCAATTTTAATATCTACAAATGTTTATAATTTAGAATTTGGGGTGGAGAGGCAAGTATGCATTTTTTAAATTGAAGGAAGATTAGAAGAGTGTACTGTCCAGATTGATTATGAGGAGGATGAGACAAGTTTACTTTCCATATTGAAAAAAGGAGTCATAAATGATAATAGGAAACTACCTAAAACATACACAAAGGGCCATTAAGACTATGCATAGTGACAAAGAACTAAAAAAATCATTTTTAATATCTACAAATGTTTATAATTTAGAATTTGGGGTGGAGAGACAAGTATGCATTTTTTAAATTGAAGGGAGATTAGAGACTTGTACTGTCCAGATTGATTATGAGGAGGATGAGACAAGTTTACTTTCCATATTGAAAAAATGAGTGATAAATGATAATAGGAAACTAGCTGAAACATACACAAAGGGCCATTAAGACTATGCATAGTAACAAAGAACTAAAAAAAAACAATTTTAATATTTACAAATGGTTATAATTTAGAATTATGGTTATAATTTAGAATTTGGGGTCGAGAGGCATGTATGCATTTTTTAATTTGAAGGAAGATTAAACAATTGTACTATCCAGATTGATTATGAGGAGGATGAGACAAGTTTACTTTCCATATTGAAAAAAGGAGTCATAAATGATAATAGAAAACTAGCTGAAACATACACAAAGGGCCATTAAAACTATGCATAGTAACAAAGAACTTGTTCATAGCACTTAATTTATAGCCTATCAATATTTACCAAACAAGAATTAAATATTATGATGTCCCACGATCTAGCTGCAAGGTTTCAAGAATTCACATTTGCCTGATCATGAATGCAAACTGTTCTATATAAAAATAAACGAACCATTCAATCGACAGACTGAAGAATCAGTCTCTGTCTTATACCATATGGTCATGTGATCTTAAACGCAATATGCTTTCTGTTGGATTCTGAAAACATCTTGCTAGTTTTAGGGTTTGTGCTGTTGTATATGTAAACGATATTTCTGTACTTATTCATGTGCTTGGTGGTACAGTTCTGGGGCCATCCTTATCTGATTTTTTTATTTGAGCCTTGCTCCATGCCAGTTGGATGGAAAGAATCAGCAATTTAGATAAGCTCAAGCCAGTTCTGCCTGCACCGGCTTAGAGTTTAGAAATTTTTTTATAGGTATTTGTTCATTTGTTCAGTAAACTTTGTTTTCAAGTTAAACATACAGATATGTCAACATAGGGATTACTGTGCAAATTGGTACATACAGATATGTCAACATAGGGATTACTGTGCAAATTGTTACATACAGATATGTCAACATAGGGATTACAGTGCAAATTGGTACTGTGGCAAAAGAATTCTGCTACTTGAGGTGACCCAGTATTTATCTAAAAGGAGACTCGCAAGTTGGAATCCACTAACTCATTGCCTATATCAGTAAATTGAGAATTGCGCACTAGTTACGATGAATCTGAGTCTGGGTGTATATATATATTTTATTGAAAAATAAGTGGGCGAAATGGCGTCAAGCAGCCCTATCAGCTCTATGTTGAGAAGATGGTGCTCGTATAGTGCCACAAACCGACTTATCAAAAAACAGCTGTCTCTTTTCTGAATAGAAAACCGATACCCTGTCTCCATACTCGCATCAGAATATTGCAGTTGTGAGTCATTTCTGTCTTGACTATTTAATATAAACATCTATGACGAACCCAGAAAAATTATTAAGATGGATGACCAATGAGCAGACCCAGTTGCAGACATTAAGAGACCCACTAAATCAGTAGCGATATTATTAACTGCAGAAAGGCCTGCACTACTACAGTGCTTATATGGTGACGTCGAGGGGCACATGTAAAAAAAATGTTTTTTTAACTCTCATTTGTCCGTCTTTTATCTCATATTCGATTCTCATGGATTCTAGGAAACTGACAGAAAGGGAGATTTTACTGTAACCACTAAATGATTCAGAGAAGCACTAAAATAGAGCAGGAGGATGAAGCTTTTTTGAAGCCATGAAACATGCTTCTTTATCATCGGTGGGAACAGAACGGGATTATAAATTCTGCCTAAACGCTGTCTCCAACTCTAAAAAACAATTGCATAACAGTAAAAGGCATTGCTAGTAATTTGGTGAAATCCATTTTGTGATTTGATATTGACAAATCATTCTTTTCCTGTAACTTTAAAATTCAGAGCAATACTGTCATACTCCCGAAGTTTGATCCTTAACGTTAATTGTATCAATTGGCTATAATTGTATCCGATTCCTGATCTTTATGGACCTGATTTCTCATCATATTTGAAGGCGTTCGTTGCAGTCATAATTGTTGGAGCGATTCGTGATATCATATCAAGATAATGATATGTAAATCTGATAAGGGTGGTAAAGTCAATAATAAAGTTAAATACCATTCCTATATTCTACACGCTTTTCTTACAAACAATAATAATATTTATTGTATTATTAGCTATCTCAGTCTGATCTTTCTCCAACCAACCCTTTCAACCATTCACTGGTTAAGTCCACCAACTATTCTTTTAAACAATAATAATATTTATTGTATTATTAGCTACCTCAGTCCTATCTTTCTCCAAACCAAACCTATCATCCATTTACTGGTTAAGTCCACCATCTATGCATGGCACTGCTTTTGAATACAGTACCCTTTTCTATTCACTTAATTCAGTATTATAGATGCTTTTCTTTATTGGACATGTGTATGATTCTTTTCCAATTATTTATACGAATAAGCATTAAATCTTTTCAGCGGTCTAAACAGCTTAGTTGATTATATTTTACTTGTAAATAATATCGTTTTGAATAAAAAAAGAATAATTGACTTGGTAAAGAGGGTTTTGGTCGTATCTACAGAAAAAACCAATAACACATATGACAAGTTAACATCACCATACATTGTGATATTGAGCATGTATGACAAAGTTAACATCAACCAAATTTGTGGCTCTTTTTAAAGATCTTATCATTTTTAGGAAAGATCTCTTTATTATTATTATGGATGGTTGTGAGATTTGTTTGTTATATGAATGCTATCAAAACATATATTTTATAATATATTAATTAAATATATAAATATTAAAATAAATAATGTTATAATATTTTTTTTAATTTTGATTTAAAAAGATTTGGATATTATTTTTTTAAATAAAGTGATTTTTTAATAATTTCTTTGTAATTATAATTTATTATTGAAAATTAATATGTTTATATATATATATATATATATATAATTATAATTTACATCATTTTTCAAATTTATATTAAAATTTCTTTTTAAATTTTATTATTTATTAAAATTATAGTATATATACAATCTTATTTGTTTAGTTGATTTTTAAAGATCTAATTCATTGTACTCACATAAATGAATTTTATTTTACAACTTAGTATTGATTACAATGTGAAGTTCATTTTACAATTTAGTATTGATTAGATTGTAACATCCATTTGAACATGAGAGATTTGCATCTTAATTAATATTTGAATTACACTTTGTACTAATAAATATGGAGTTACTATGGATCTACATTATTATGATTACATAATATGAGTATGTTTACATTATAATGATAGTTATTAATATCAATTTGTATGATGCTTTATATTATTATAATGATGATGATGGTGATGTGATTATTAATATTTCAAATATATAATGAGAGTAGCTTTAATTTGTTATATATCAAAAAATAATAAAAAAAAATATTTAAAAATATTCATATTAAAAAGATTAAAAAACCTTAACCTAACATAATATTATTCTAAAAATGAAATCTTTCCATCATTTAATTAATTAATATGGAATCACATAAAATTCATCATATTAAAGGAGTTTGAATATATATATATATATATATAAGTTAAAATATAATTATTTAAAAATTGAAATTTTATTGACATAAATCCACCATGATTGAGGGTGTTTCAATATATATATAAAAGATAAAGAAGGAAAGTAATTATTTAAAAATTGAAATTTTATTGACATAAATCCACATTTATTAAGGGTGTTTATATATATATATATTTGGGTGTGTGTTCCATTAAGATATTGAATTAATGTTTTGGTAATTTTAAAAGAAGAAGTGATAAATTTAGAAATTTAAGATGTGCATTTTATAATAAATAGATAATAATTATAAATCTTTTTGAAATTTGATTGTGATGTTTTAGAATAAAATATTATGAAAATAAAATAAAAAATGCTAAATAAAGTATAAATCATTCTTTTAATTAATTAATTAATGTGAAATTTAGATTAATAGGATAATTGAAACTCTTACCATTCCTGTTATTTTAGGCTGTGAAGTATAGATTTGAAATTTCTAGAGAATATTAAAGAAAGATTGAGCAAATCAATCTTTTATAACTTATAATCTCAAAATTAAAAACAATACCATTTATGCTATTCTCCTCTTAGAAGTAGGACTCTTCTCCATTGAGAGCATGGCTATGACTAGGTACATGATGTACAAGCACAAGATAAATAACATGGGAGAGAAGAGACTTCCTAAAATTGCTTTAAAATCAAGTCAAAACCATGCCTCAATCAGGAGAAGAGTATCTCTCAGTATGAACTAGCTCAAAGAAGAAAATTAACATAGCCAAGATAAGAATGAACTCTCATGAACTCCATAGCCAAACCGGTGTTGGTCAAATCCTAAAAGAAAAAATGTGGTGCTAGAAAGGTTTAGAAGTAAAAAGAAAATTAAGATACTATAAAGAGGTCATTAACCCTAATACAAAACATAAGAAGTATCTCTTGGTATTAACTAGCTCAAAGAAGAAAACTAATATAACCAAGATAAGAACGAAACTTTGATAAAGTGCATAATTAAACAAGTTGTTGGTTAATTCTTAAAACATTGTGGGTGGAAATAATTTTCCATCTTTGTGAGTCTATGAGTTGTGCCTGCACCCACATATAGATCTTAGTTTCATAGTATTTGTTATAATACAAACCTTTCTAACCTCTTAACTTGCCAAAACTATAGTGAGCTAAGAAAGCTTCTCTTCCATCCTTTTGAACATAGGAATACAATTTTAAAATATAATTATAAAAAATATATCATTTATATTTAATATTACTTTTTCATAATATATTTTTATAAAAAATATATATTTATATAATAATAGTAATTTTTATTATTAAAATTTAATTTAATATAAATAAAAAATAAAATTGAAATATTATTATTTATATTTATTTAATTCATTAATACTAGATAATTAAAAATAAATATTTTAATTTTAAATCTAAATATATAAGATTCAAAATTAAATTAGCACATGAAGCTAATGGGTACACCAATAGATCGTGCTTGGTATTAATAGGGATATGTTATTACAACATAAACTTATATATTATTTGTATACTATGTCATTTAATACATGTATAACTGTGTGATACCACCAAGACATTCTTATTTATTTATGATTTAATATTTTTTAAACCATTTCAAAACAATTATTATTTGTAAGAGTTATTTAAAAACTCAAAAATACTCAGATAGGATGTCAGTGATACTTTGCACAATAATTATTATTTTTATTATTAATAAAAAGAAAAAGACACTTGGAGAATTTAGTTGAATGAGAGGACATCACCTTGAGACATATAACAAGTGTAAAGCAAGCAAGAGATATTTTGTCAATCAAATCCAATTTAAAAGCTCAACCACTAGACATGATCGTAAATAAGGGATTGAAGGATTGATTGAGATTTGATTGACATGGCACAAGACCTCGGAAAAAACTATAAATTGGTGCACTGAGATAGCATAGGACGTTGTCTTATGCATGGATAACTTGCTGCTATTAGTGCATGTTGTTGAGTATTTATCTTTTAATTGTAAGTTCATCATTGGACTTGTTATAGAGTCTGGCAAAGAGTGTTGTGTTCAAGCCTTGCTTGCTAGTTCTGTTGTGCATGGTGGTGATCTAGCTTTGGGGTGGAGTTGGACAAGTGCTTGTGCTGCTCTCTTTTATGGTTGGGGCGAAATAATTCTCCAAGTTCTCATTTCCATTATTCCAAATAAGTGTATTTATGGTTTTATGGATAAATATGTTATCAATTGTATTCATTATCATGTAATTTTATTCCTTAATATATGAAAAAGCCATGCTAGTATTATTTTTACGGAAGTCATGTCTCTGTTATATATATTTCAAATTGTGGGTATCATTTATATTGGTTTTGTATATGTGTGGCGGATAATGGATATATGAATACTATGTTTCGTTTTCTTCCATGGGTGAGTATCTTATACTTTGTTTTATATGTTTATTGAAATTATAATTATAATGTTCAAACTTATGTAATAAACGACAAATTCCTCTAGGTAGTTTCATTCTGGTTCGATTGTCATGGTAGATCCCCATGGGATCTACGGATATATTATATCTATGTATTATGGGAGTATGCATATAAAATTGAAAACCATGGCGATGATATTGGGTTTCCTATTGAATTACAGAGCTCCCATATTTACTTAAATAACATCGAATAAAAAAGAAAACCAATTTGTTTTTTTAAACAAATCCTTGTTTACACAGAGTTATTGAATTACAGAGCTCCCATATTGACTTAAATAACATCGAATAAAAAAGAAAACCAATTTGTTTTTTTTTACAAATCTTTGTTTACATTAATGAAATAGGACATCTCTAATTATAGAGGTTAACCTCTTGTTTGTCACTGCCTTGGATCAAAACTCTCTAATGGAGCAACACATCTATGTACATGTCCACGATGAAAACTAGAGATCAATTCTCTGTAACTAACCGGAGATTCCATTTTTGTAATCAGCACGCCAATACATAAATCGATACTATGAAGAAATGCTGTGAATAATTGCAATCATAGGAATGGAAACATTGTAATAAATCGATTCCTAAGCCAAATCGCTCATTTCGATATCTGAAATATAGAATGTGTAATGTATCAAACAGGACTAGTGATACAAAAACCCACACCTATGGAAGAATTAATGCAAAACAATGAATTTTAGTGGGCTATTTTGAGTGTGGGAAGAGAAATCAAGTTCTTTGGATAAGAGGAAGGTTATGCTAGCTGATAATAACTTTGAAAAAAGCATTGGGACCATTGATGTAAATGTGAAGCTGGGAAATAATTCCGTGAAAACGGAGTGAAAAAAAGAGGGCATGCGGATAAAAAGGGGAAAAAAATTCAACCTCAAACTCTAGTCCGAGAGTTTAAAAAAATCTAGGCTGAGAGTCTTGAGAGTTCAAACTCTCGGCCGAAAGTTTACAAAAACTCTAGGCCGAGATTGTGAACCAATCACCGCACTGTATTTTAAACAAAACTCTTAGATGAGAGTTTGAACTAAACTCTCGGCCCAGAGTTTAGAAGATATTTTTCGGCCGAGAGTTTATGGTCACAAAACCTGTGAAGATATTTGACATCTTTCTGGAACTTGCAACTTCAGCAAGCCCAAACCCCTGCAAATTTTAAATATTATTTGTCGGACTTGGTAGCAATGGATTCATATTTGAATCTAGTTTCCAATGATATAATAATTATTTCATTTCTATTTGAATTTCTATTTATTAATATATTTTTTTTCTAAACCTTATCCCTTAAGAATTTTGTTACTCTGAAAATAAGCCGAAATGAAAATTCAGTATCATAACAAAGACAACACCAAAAAATTTGAAATCTTCACAGAGATCATAATTGTCTCGTCCTCTTCAAAAGGGTACTTTTAGTTTTTCCAATAAGAGTCACACTAAAAAGAAAATTGAAGCTCACCAACATGTGTTGATAATGCACCATTTTCTGAACATATGTTGTTTCAATAAATAATAAAAAATAGTTCCAAAGTCTTAAAAAACTCAAAATATATTCCATGCACAAGTGTAGTGTGTGTATATTATGAGCATATAATTTTTGTCCCTAAAATGAATAACCATCTATCAAAAAACCGACGTCCACACAGGTCACTCATTATCCATACCTAAAATTTTCAAGTATATGCCGTTGGTGTGAACCAAATTTGTCCCACGATATATCCATAAAAGAAATTAAGAAAAAAAGATTATAAAGCTAATTCAATTATCTAAAACCTTTGTGTTTACTTCGAGTTGAAATTTCTAAGGGAGATATGGGTTTGAAGAGGTCGAAGTTGAAAAACATAAAATTTAGCAGTTTTGTTTGTAAAAAAAAAAGCTAAAAGTGTTACCCAACTTCATGTTTTCACTAATCAACTTCAAATTCATCCAGGATGAAATCTACTCCAATGCTCCTGGGCACCCCAACATATGCAAACTAGTACTTCAACTATACATTGATTGGAAGTTACTGGTGAAGGATTCTGACACAAGGAGGATAAATAACATCAAATGAAAGTAAAATAATAGCCTTGGTTTTCTGCATAAAGTTTGGGAATGTTCTAAGGAGGACTCACAAACTCACAGTGAAATTGGGCTTCTAGGATTACACATCTAGTCAAATTCATGATCTCCCAAACAATCAAGGAGGATCACAAATTTTAGATATAAGATATGTATTGAGTTAAATAACATCTTAAATAATATCAGAAACAATAATCAATCCATTGGGATCAAGAATCATTCATTTATTGCATACATTCTGGAAACTAGGTCAAAACAATTGAAATCTAGTAGGGGTGTAGAAAATATCAGAATTTTACCGACTTCTGCATAATGAAAGTTATTGAATGATATCAGAGGATTATTAAAACAAAAAATACATCATATCAGAGCTAATATGCTTCTCAAAATAGTCCAAATATGGAACTCTCTTCCTATCATGTCCCCAAATTTTGCATTGGGTCACAATGGCCTAAACCGCTTGGCCATACTCATGATAGTTTGTCAAATTGATACAAGGTGGTTCAAATTAAGAGAAAAAATTCCAATTCAAAGTTTGTAATATTCCCATCCAAATGAACTATCATGGAGGAAAATTACTAGTTCCCTAGGTTGGGGGTGGAGCATTAAAAGTTGGAGTAAAGGAGCTAAAAGACACAAAATGACCTTATACTTACAAATTCACATTAAATGGGTCAATTAAATAATAATACAAAGAAAATAAGGTGGCATTGGATCATGAGGGAACATAAGAGGTTGTCGGACCCACATGTGGCAAGATTCCCTGTTGGTTGTGGAGCTAGATCTTCCAGTCTCATAGATGATATTGTCTTAGCCATGTACCCCAACTTTATATGATATGCAAAAGGACTGTACACTTGTTCCCGAACCTTGGAGTTCAGGGGCGAAGCCCCCGAGGAAAAGTTTTGGGCTGTTTTGCCAACAGATTACAAGCCCATGGTTTTGGGTAACCTTTGGTATTTTCCCATTGTGTTCCCCATTTATAAGAAAGACATTGTAATACGAATAGGGTTGATGTATTAGGTATTATGCATTGTAAAGAACTCTGGTATCGTGAAGAGAGACTGTGAGTGTGAAGAGGAAGTGTAGTGGATGTCCTGCAGCTTGTATCCCTCCACTTTGATGGATGGGATACTAATAAGGACTGGCAATTTCAGTGTGAATGTAGCCCATCTTGGGTGAACCACGATATATTGGTGTCTGTCTTGTAATGTGTTTGTTTAATTTGTATTCGCATCCTGTTTATTGTTATTGCCCTACAATCCTATTTTTCTAACAATTGGTATCATAGCCAAAGGTCTATTTGGCAGATAAACCCGTAGGAAACTAGGTTTTCTAGTTCAAGTGGGAGCAATGGCGGAAGAAGGAAAGTTTAAGGATGAGAATTTTAATGGCCAAAACTACCAGTTATGGAAGATGTAAATGGAGGACTATTTGTACCAAAAGGATCTATTCCTACCGTTGGGAGGAATAACAAAGCAGCCGGCGACTATGAAGGATGAAGAATGGAAGGTTCTTGACAGAAAGGCACTGGAAACAATAAGATTGTCCCTGGCTTCATCGATGGCTTTCAATATCTCAAAAGAAAGGACAATAGAGGATTTGATAAGCACATTGGGTAAGCTGTATGAAAAACCCTCAGCCTCCAACAAGGTGTTTCTAATGAAGCGTTTATTTAATATGAAGATGTTTGAAGATGGATCTGTTACTGATCATTTAAATGAATTTAATATGGTTACAAATCAACTAAGTTCTGTAAGTGTGAACTTTGATGATGAGGTTAGGGATCTTCTAATCTTGTGTTCATTAACAGAAAGTGGGAATAGTTTGGTCATGGCTGTAAGTAACTCTGTCTCTCGTTCAAACACCTTGAAATTTGATGATGTTATTGGTGTTATTCTTAGCCAGGAAATGCGAAGAAAAAGCATAGGTGAGACGTCAGGTAATGTGTTAACCATGGAGAGCAAGTGAAGACAAAAAGAGAGAGGAAAGAGCCAAGGTAATCGTAGCAAGTCTAGAATGGTAAGATCCAAGTCGAGACTAGGAATTATAGAGTGTTGGAACTGTGGAAAGAAAGGACATCTGAAGAAAGATTGCAGGTATCTAAAGAAGAAAGGAGATGCACAGCAGGAAACTAACCAGGAAGAAAATGTAGCAGGTGATGTGTTACAAGATGTTTTGATTCTTGCATTAGATAATACCAGTGATTATTGGGTAGTAGATTCAGGGGCTTCATGTCATGCTACACCCCATAGGAAATATTTTCATGATTATGTTCCAGGCGATTTTGGACATGTTTTATTGGGTGATGATGAGCCATGTAAAATTGTTGGAATCGGTAAGATATGGATAAAATTTAAGAATGGAACTGATTAGCTGTTAAAAGATGTTAGGCATATTCCTGCTATGAAAAGAAATCTGATCTAAACGGGGAAGTTGGGAGATGGCGGCTATCTATCTACGTTTGGATAAACGTGGTGGAAGATCACTAAAGGATCAACGGTGATAGAAAAAGGAGATAGGGTAGGTACATTGTATTTATGTCCTCATAATACTGATAATTCTATCTCTTTAGCTTCGACAGGAATAGATACAACATTGTGGAATCATAGGCTTGGCCACATGAGTGAGAAGAGGATATAGATTCTCCACTCAAGGAAGTTGCTGCAAGATTTGAAGCAAGTAAGTTTGGAATTCTGTGAGAACTGTGTTTATGGAAAACATAAGAGAGACAGATTTCTCAGGGTTGGGAAATAGAAGAATAATGAAACGTTAGAGCTTGTGCATACATATGTATGGGGATCGACTCAGGTACAATATCTTGGTGGCTCTCATTATTATGTTACATTTATTGATGATGCAACTAGAAAAACTTGGGTTTATTGCATTAGACATAAATCTGATGTGTTTGCTACTTTTAAGAAGTGGAAAGCTTTGGTTGAGAATGAGACAGGAAAAAGGTTGAAGTGTCTCAGATATGATAATGGAAGTGAGTATCGCGGCAAAGAGTTTTATAGTTACTGTTCATACCATGGGATTCGTAGAGAGAAGACAGTCCCGGGGACACCACAAGAAAATGGTTTGTCAGAAAGGATGAATAGAATGATCATGGAGCGTGCAAGGTGTATGAGATTGCATGCAGGGTTGCCCTTACAGTTTTGGGCAGATGCTGTAATTCCTGTTGTTTATTTAATAAACAAAGGGCCTTCAAGTGCTTGGGATGGTGGTATTCCAGAGGAGGAATGGACAGGTAAAAAGGTAAACTACTCATTTCTGAGAACGTTTGGTTGTGAAGCATTTGTCCATATTGATAAAGAAAATAGAACGAAGCTTGAAGCTAAATCCAAGAAATGTACCTTTATTGGATATGGGGTTGATGATTTTGGTTATCATTTATGGGATTATGAAAATAACAAAATCATTAGGAGTAGAGATGTGATATTCAATGAAAATGTCATGTATAAAGATCAGTTGCAAGGAAAGAAACAGAAAAAGGAAAACATAGAGTACATAGTACTTGATGAAATTGAAGAAAATAAAGTTCCAAAGGTGCCAGAAAATCAAGAACAACAACAAGCACCTAAAACTCCTACAAGTGTAATAAGATCTATCAGGTTAAGTAGACTCCCTGAACGATACTCTCCTTCAATGTATTATTTATTGATGACTGATGCTGGTGAGCCAGAATGTTATGAAGAAGCAATGCAAGTGGAAACTAGAAAGAAGTGGGAGCAAGGCATGAAAGAGGAGACGAACTCATTGGTAGGAAACCAGACTTGGGATTTGGCTCAGTTGCCTACTGGTAAAAGAGCATTGCAGAACAAATGGATTTACAGGTTGAAGGAAGAAGAAGGAGGTAAGGAGCGGTACAAGGCCATACTTATTGTAAAGGGGTTTGCATAGAAGAAAGGTATATATTTTGATGAAATATTTTATCCTTTTGTTAAGATGACTTCAATTAGGACTATTTTAAGTCTAGTGGCGGTAGAAGATTTGTATCTTGAACAGTTAGATGTAAAAACAAGCTTTCTCCGTGGTGATTTGGAGGAAGATATATATATGCAGTAGCCACAAGGGTATTAGGTCAAAGGGAAGGAGGATTTGGTATGCAAGTTGAAGAAGAGCTTGTATGGCTTGAAGCGAGCTCTAAGGCAGTGGTATTTAAAATTTGATAGGTTTATGACAGAACAAGGTTATAGTAGATGTAATTCTAACCACTGTGTTTATTTCAAGAGGCTAGACAATGAAAGATATATTATCTTGTTATTGTATGTGGATGACATGCTTGTTGCAGGGTCTGACATGAAGGATACAAATATGCTCAAAAGGAAGCTAGCTAACTCATTTGCGATGAAGGATTTTGGTGTTGCAAAGCAAATCATTGGTATGAGAATAACAAGAAACAGGAAAAATCGCAAATTGACATTGTCTTAGAGTGAATACATACAAAAGGTGTCGGAGAGGTTCAAAATGCAAAATGCAAAACCAATTAGTACACCTTTGGCCAGCCATTTCAATATAAGTAAGGAAATATGTCCCAAGACACATGAAGAGATAGATTACATGTCCAAGATTCCTTATCAATTAGCAGTTGGCAGCTTGATGTATGCCATGGTGTGCACAAGACCAAATATTGCACATGTAGTGGGAGTTGTGAGCAGATATATGAACAATCTAGGTAAAGAACATTGGAAGCAAGTGCAGTGGATTCTTGTTAAATTTTGAGCATCAATTCAATACACTCTAGGATATTTACTGAGAAAATAACATTTATAGCATATCAATCACAAGAAGCAAACACAAGAGACAATAGACACAGAGTTTCCTTGGGGAAAACCATAAAAGTGAAAAACCCCAATAACTTCCTTAGAGATAATAGAGCAATGATACAAAACCCAAGCATAAGAGATAGTCTCCTAGTAGCAGCTTCTCCTCCTCCACTAGTGCACCACTCTCCAATGAGTGTATGAGTGAGAAAGTGAATGATCAAATAGAGTGCCTCCCGCACTCTATTTATACATGACTTGACTTGCCTAATAACCTTACTTAGGTCGGCCTCAATTTAACCACTTAACATAATGCTGATAGGGCCGACCCCCAATAGGGTGGTCTAATAACCCTTTAACCCACATGACTTATACAGGGCCGACCCCATCAAGGTGGTGTAATAACCCATCAAGTATAAGCTACGACACTTACAATATAAATGACGACACTTCCGTATAGAGGAATAATAACACCTCTATAGGAATACAATATACATATGTGAAATACATTCCAAAGTTATAAATACATCAACACTCCCTCTTAACTAGGAAGGTATTTCTCGACATAGATCTGCTAGCAAAAGTCTTCTTCTTTGGATCATCATCACTAGATCATCGTCATCATCACTGCTACTGCTATCTCAATCAATCTCAAATCTACTCGTCATAGGAAGTTCTACAGAGCCAACCCTTTTTCATGCTGGATGTAGGCCTACCACCTGTAGGTCTTCATCATCTACAGAGCCAACCCTTTTTCATGCTAGATGTATCAAATCTACAAAGCCAACCCTTTTTCATGCTGTATGTATCACATCTACAGAGCCAACCCTTTTTCATGCTGTATGTATCACATCTACAGAGCCAACCCTTTTTCATGCTGGTTGTATCACATCTACAGAGCCAACCCTTTTTCATGTTGGATGTAGGCCTAGCCTCCATGTAGGTCTTCATCATCTCTACGAGCAAGCCATCAAGTAAGTACACCTCAAGACTGATTACACTGCCTCTGCAAAACCTGCAAGATCTCCCAGGACTGATTACACTACCTCTGCAAAAACTGCAAGATCATCTCAGGACCAATTATATGCCTCTGCAAAACCTGTGTACCATACTATCACCTCATCGTCTTCAGATCACCTCATAGTCATTGGAGCACAACCTAGATGCACATCACACAACATTTACATTCACCAACATGGGAAGACACACTTCACCCATCCATGAAAGGCTCAACACTTATATCTACGCCATGGGAAGACACACTTCAACCATGCGAGAATGGCATCGCACTTATATCCATAGCCATGTGAAGACACACTTCAACCATGCTAGGAATGGCACAACACTTATATCGTAGCTATGGGAAGACACACATCAACCATGCTCGAATGGAACAACACTTATATCGCAGCCATGGGAAGACACACTTCAACCATGCTCGAATGGCACAACTCGTACATCAACGACCATGGGAAGACACACTTCAACCATGTCTGAATGGCCCCAACCCTTATATATCAGCAATGGGAAGACACACTTCAACCATGGTAGAATGGCTCATGTGCATCTCTGTCTCTGGACTCATCACTTCCCCTTGGAAGGAATCTCGATCTGAAGTACACCAAGTCTCTCTCTGAAGTACTCAAAATTCACCTTGGCCAGTGGCTTGGTCAACACATCGGCTATCTGATCATCCGTCGCAACATACAGGAACTTCACTACTCCTCTCTGCACCATATCCCTGATATCGTGATATTTGATCTCAATGTGCTTCGACCTGTCATGGAACACCGGGTTCTCAGACAGCTTCACACAACTCTGTTTGTCACAAAAGATACCAGTAGCACCCAATGGGAGATCAAATGACTCAGACAGTAGCTTCCTCAGCCATACTGCCTCACAACTAGCTGAACAAGCTACAATATACTCTACTTCGGCTGTACTCAGTGCTATGCAGGACTGCTTCCTGCTAAACCAAGAGATCATACCTGATCCCATATCAAAGCATCACCTTGAAGTGCTCTTCCTATCTACAGCACTGCCTACCCAATCTGAATCAGCATAACCCTCCAGGTTAACCTTTTGATTCGCATCATGCTTGAGCCCATAATCAACTGTACCCTTTAGGTACCTCAGAATATGCTTTACAACAACCAGGTGAACACCTCTTGGATCTGTCAGGAATTGGCTCAATGTGTTCACCGCAAAGCAAATATCTGGTCTCGTTTTTGTAAGGTACATCAAGGACCCAATCATCTGATGATACACCGTGGCATCAACTGGCTCAAATGAAGCATCACACAAAAGCTTCAGGTTCGATGCCATAGGTGTGGCCATGGCCTTGCAGTCTATCATCCCGAACTTCTTCAGGATATCTACTGCATACTTCCCTTGTCCAAGGAAGATTCAATTTGCACTCTGCAACACCTCCATGCCTAGAAAGTAATGCATCATACCCAAGTCCTTCATCTCGAACTCAACAACAAGCCTTCTCTTCATGTCGGAAATCAACCTATCCACATACCGTAATAGTATCATTGGATTTCCTTCCTCAACCTTGTAGTAAAGGTTGGAATCCTCCTTACTCTTGGTAAATCCCAAACTAGATAGAAAGCTGTCTATCCTCCCAAGGTGCTATTATATGCTTATTGCACAAACTGTCCACATCCACAGAGTATCATCCTGATACTCATCATACATCATCCTGATGTACATCATCACATGATCAACCTGATCATCATGACAGCATCGTCTTGATGCATATCATCACACAACGCTTACATCCACATCCATGGGACAGATCCTCCTATCACCATGCTTGGAATGGATTCTGCAAATGTGTCCCATCACTTCTTTCTCGAATTATCTTCAATAGATAGTTTTCTTGAACTTCGTTGCTTGGAACAAATGTTTTAATCTTTCTTTTGTAGGTGATTGTACATGATCTTTCCTACAAGACAAGTTAAATTGCATGATTAGAAACATCTCATAGTTTTAGAACAAATTCTTACACATAAAGAAATATGTCATGCAGTCATGCAATTAATTTAGCCAATGCTTCAATACAACATTTATCCATATCCCGTAACTTTCTTGATGCCTTCTAATCTCTACCAGACCATTGTTAAGAGTGTGCACAACTCCCAACATGTCAGCAAAGAGGTTTCATTCTAGATAAGTAGCAATGGAATGTTGTACAATGCCATAGGCCACTTACCCATCACATGCATATTAGTAGTATATTGTTCATTCATGCAATTATTCTAATATGCATAGTACACAACCTAAGTCTAGGAAAATAAGTATATACATCATTGAACAATATTATTTGAACAATCAAATTTACAAGAAATGACAATTGAAATACTTATCTTTGTTTGTTTGTTGGGTGGACTCCCTCTCAATCTTTGCTTCCTTGCAGGAACTACTAGAGTGTGCTCCCTCTTGATCTTTGCTTCCTGTATTACCTGTCCTTGAACTTATATCCATCCTCGATCACTATGCATGCTTACTAGTATCATCATTGTGTTATCCTCGAGATCTCATACATAATCATACATTCATTAGTATAATCTTAATACTACCAAAACACAATAATCTTAAACATCTATAGTCATGATCATTTCAAACACAGATAATAAGGATTAGTATTCAAGGTTTCATGGAGTAGTTCTTTTACTTATGCATATTCTTATTTGACCATAGGACTCTTCTAGTTAGTCATATCATCAATCAAAGTAAGAAACATAATATGCATAAACCCTAGATTACTCAAACTTATAACTTCATGAATAGTCATTATCAATCATACAAAAGTATAAGATCCTTACATAGAGTAGGATTATAACTTGATATAGGAAAAACATACCTGGTCATCATATTTGCTAGTTAAGTCTAGCAATGTTTTTCTTGTTCTCTCCAACGACCTACATAACTCATAAGTTAATCATTGTAGAACCAAATTATACATACCTCTATGTGATCCATGACTATGGATGAGTCTTTGTCTTCATGTCACTATGGTCTTGATCTAGGACATGATTTGTACCTTCATGTTAGTGGATAACATTCTCCTCATACAACACCACAGTGCATTAGTACAATCATAATACAATCATAAGTGTCATAACCCTAATCAATGAATGTCTTCTATCATGCATTCATACTTTTACTAGGGTGATAAGACAAGTCTAAAATTAGACAATATTGTTACTAAACTCAATAACATGAAGACAATCATATTATAAACTTAATCATGAATAGATTATACATGTCAGATTGCTTGTAGTAGTAGTTGTTGTTGTTCCTTTTGTTCTTAGGACAATATGAGGAAAAGTGTCCTCTCCTTGGTATGTGCTATGAGATTGATCTTCATTCCCCATCTTTTATTCTCGAGCTATAATCTGAGCTTCTTCCTGTGAGCATTCTTCTCATAGCCTGCTGAAAGAGATAAGTTTCTTCCTAGCACAAATTCCTTGGATGAAGGAATCCCATGACCTAGGAAGGCCATTAAGAGTGGTCATTACCACTTCTCCATTCTCTACAGCTTCAATTTGTTCTTTTATCTGGGAGACCCTTGAAGAGTAAGACTGCATGGTCTCCGCATTCTGGATCTGGATGTTCTTTAGTTGATTCCTTAATGTCATCTTCTGATTCATGTTCTTCCCTTCAAATAGCTTGGTCAAGGAATCAAACATCTCCTTAGGTGTCCTTAGGGAAGACACATGGGTTATGAGATGGTCCTTAATAGAATCAGCAATGATTCTCTTAGCTTTGACCAAGATCTTCTTGTGTGAAGCCTTAGCCTGATCTCCCTCTGGAACTAGAACCTCTTCACTTATATAAGTGTCCAACTCATTTTCTTATAGGATTAGCCCAATCCTATACTTCCATGCTCGGAAGTTATCATCCCCTTCAAGCTTATTCTCAATCTTGGTGTGGTGAGACATCTTAAAGAGTACTTCAAATGGAAATAGAAAAGATTTAGGCCTTACCACTTGATTTGCTGAAAACTGGATCTTGAGTTGGATTAGGGTTTGTTAGAGAAATCCTAAAAATTCAAACTTTGAATTTAAAACTTATGAAAGGATAGAAATATGCGCCTTGATGAGCTAATCAAGTTGGTATTCTCAGAATTTGAAAACTGCAAAGTTTCACCCCTCAAATTTGCTTTTTAGACATCCGGATTCACTAGAAAGAACCCTGAATTAGGGTTTGATTTTCTCGAAGCTTCACCCATCCAAAAAGTTAGATCTTGGTCTCTAAACTTCAATTTTTCAAAGGAGCTTCCAGCCATGGTCTCATATTTCAAAAATTCCAACTTTTGCAAAAACCTGAATTTCTGGCTTCACATGAGAGGACCGCAAACTAGGGTTTGATTTTCCTGGAGCTTCACCCTACCAGAAAGTTCGATCTTGGTCTCTAAACTTTGATTTTTCAAAGGAGCTTCCAGCCATGGTCTCATATTTCAGAAATTCCAACTTTTGCAGAAACCTTAATTTTTGGCTTCACTAGACAGGACCCCAAACTAGCGTTTGATTTTCTCGGAGCTTCACCCAACCAAAAATTTTGATCCAAAGCTCTAAAATTTGATTTTTCCAAGGAGCTTCCAGCCATGGTCTTAGATTTCGGAAATTCCATTTTTTGTTGAAACCCTAATGTTTAGTTCAAAATATGAAAATGCTCATAATTGAATTATGTTTTGACAGAAAGATGCGCCTTGCCGAGGAGAGTCAATCTAGCCTCCTGCCTTTCAAGATCTATGGAGAGAAGCCCAAAAAAAAAAGCCCTAGCTTCCGCAACTACATAGTTTATTCTTCTCAGGTTAGCTCTGATACCATGTTAAATTTTGAGCATCAATTCAATATACTCTAGGATCTTTACTGAGAGAATAACAGATACAACATATCAATCACCAGAAGCAAACACAAGAGACAATAGACACACAGAGTTTCCTTGGGGAAAACCATAAAGGTGAAAAACCCCAATAATTTCCTCAGAGATAGATAGAGCAATGATACAAAACCCAAGCATAAGTGATAGTCTCCTAGCAGCAGCTTCTCCTCCTCCACTAGTGCGCCACTCTCCAATGAGTGTATGAGTGAGAAAGTGAATGATCAAATAGAGTGCCTCCCGCACTGTATTTGTACATGACTTGACTTGCCTAATAACCTTACTTAGGCCGGCCTCAACTTAACCACTTAACATAATGCTGAGAGGGCCGACCACCCCTAATAGGGTGGTCTAATAACCCTTTAACCCACATGATTTATATAGGGCCGACCCCATCAAGGTGGTCTAATAACGCATCAAGTATAAGTTATGACACTTACAATATAAATGACGACACTTCCGTATAGAGGAATAATAATATCTCTATAGGAATACAATATACATATGTGAAATACATTCCAAAGTTACAAATACATCAACAATTCTCAGGTATATGAGAGGTACTACCACTCATGCATTATGTTTTGGAGGTTCAGACACTATTCTACAGGGATATGTGGATGCAAATATGGCAGGTGATAAGGATAACAGGAGGAGCACCAGAGGGTATGTGTTTACTGTAGGTAGAACAACAGTAAGTTGGATTTCGAAATTGCAAAAGATCGTTGCACTGTCAACAACAGAAGCAGAGTATGTTTCTATTACAGAGGCTAGTAAAGAGATGATTTGGAAGAAGAATATGTTGCTGTTATAGAGGCTAGTAAAGAGATGATTTGGAAGAAGAATATGTTGATGTTATAGAGGCTAGTAAAGAACTCAACATTCCATTCCAGGACTAAACATATACAGCTCAAGTACCATTTCATACGCTTTGTTCTGGAAGATGAACTGTTGAAGCTGAAAAAGATACATACTAGCCAGTATCCTACAGACATGTTCACAAAGGTAGTGACCAGAGAGAAACTGAGTTTCTTGTCGGTTTCAGTTGTCCTTCTAGCGTGAAGGTGAAGATGAAAAATTTTCCATGTCCAAGATCCAACAAGTACAACAACGATGGAGTTGTTGTGATGGTCTCCAAGTGGGAGATTGTTGGTTGTGGAGCTAGATCTTCCAGTCTCATAGATGATATTGTCTCAGCCGTGTACCCCATCTTTATATGATATGCAAAAGGATTGTACACTCATTCCCCAACCTTGGGGTTCGATGGTGAAGCCCTCGAGGAAAATTTTTGGGTTGTTTCGCCAACAGATTACGGGCCCATGGTTTTGGGTAACCCGTGGTATTTTCCCATTATATTTCCCCTTTATAAGAAAGACATTGTAATATGGCTAAGTTTTATGTATTAGGTATTATGCATTGTAAATATCTCTTAGATCGTGAAGAGAGACTGTGAGTGTGAAGAGGAAGTGTAGTGGATGTGTTGTACGTTGTATCCCTTCACTTTGCTGGATGGTATAATAATAAGGACTGGAAATTTCAGTGTGGACGTAGCCCATCTTGGGTGAACCATGATATATTGGTGTCTCTCTTTTAATGTGTTTGTGTAATCTGTATTCGCATATTGTTTATTGTTATTGCTCCGCGATCCTGTTTTCCTAACAATTCCCCACTACAATTGGCATGATTCTCTCACCAATTTGAGTTCAAGATGAAGGGTAACATACTTGGGGGATTTTAAGAGGCATTTTTTATGGAATTAGCATGTAAGGTCGAATTGGAGTGGAAGAATAATTCCCATGGAAGAGGAAGAGGCATCTTAGAAGAATTGTGACACTTAGAGCTAGATTCCCCAACTCATATGACAACAATGATGAAGATTCTATGAAACCTATGACAAAGTTCAGACCTGATTGTTGACATATGAAATATATGACATGTCAGGGCTACAAATAGCCTCCAAGAGGGTGCACAAGGGAGTTATGGAATCCAAGAAGCTTCCCCATTCGAATTGAGGGAAGATGGAGACTAGGAATTGTTGGACAAGTGGAACACATTGGAATCTCTTCCCAACTTGAGTTGGCATGAGGCTTTTGGAACGAATTTGAACCATGGAGGACTTGAGAAGTTTATAAAAGACAAGAACAAAGAAGGAAAGAAGCTTTTTATCATTTCTCATTTTGCAAATTGGAGAGCATAGCTTTTCCATGCTAGTGGAGTGTTTACTCACAGGGGCTTCACTAGAAGGAAATACGATATCATGTTCTTTCATATTGGGGTATTAAATAATCTTGAAAACCTAAAAATATATTGCTTATATATTAAGGGGCAAAGGGGTTTTTTTTATTTAATGTAACAATAAAAATACTTTGGGATCTTTTTTATATGGGCGGGCTGTCAAATATCTGAGAAATGGCGATGGTGAGATCACGACCGGATGAGAAATTGACATTGAGGCAAGGCTCAGGCTTACTAGTACGTAGAGAAATCGCGCGTTGAGGCCAAGGGTTTCGTGGTGAAGAGGCAAGGGCCCAATACATAGAGAAATGGTGCATTGGAGGATAGGGGTTTCATGGTGAAGAGGAAAGGGCCTAGTACACAAATATTTGAGGCCAGGGGTCACACGTTGAGGCTAGGGGTTTCGTGGCGAAGAGGAAAGGGCCAAGTACGTAGAGAAATTGCGCCTTGAGGCCAGGGGTTTCGGTTTTGTGGTTAAGAGGCAAGGGTTTCCAAGGTTTTCCATTCTTTGATACTCTTTGGTTAGTATTTTTTGTGCCTAGTCATTGGTTTTAACTGTTATGCTCTGTCTAAATCCCTATTTCTTTGGGGAATGTGTCAAGAAGAATGCCCCCAAAAAATGGTTGGATTAGAAAGAATGCTGCAATTGTAATTGAAATCACACTGCAGTTTTATCATGTGCGGTTTTATCACGTTTTGGTTTTAATTGCTACGCATCATAATAACAGAAGGGCATTCTGCTTGTATTATTATCTGATTGTTTGGAATCAATATATCTTATGGTGATGTATCTTTTTGAATGTTCATTATTCCATGGATTTTCATAGAGTTGTTGATCTACTTATTTTTAAACATTCAAGAGATAGAGCTACACAATAGGTGAAAAATTAAAATACTATTTTGGCCTCCACTTTCTTTATCAGCAAAACCTGCAATATTTCCTACTAATAGCTTAGGCGTTTAACCTTTTGGTAGCTTTTTTCCTAGCCTTGTTTTTGTGATGGTGAATTCCCTCCATTGAATTATGATATATAGACTTTGTTGTTGTCATGTACCCTCCCGCAGACCCAATTCGAGGAAGGGAACATACCAAAGTTTGGGGCTTTTTACATAAACTCATCCCATTAATCAAATTCATAGAATTAAAAACAAATGAGTGCAGATGCCATTCAATTTAACACAAAAAAAGTAATATTCTACAACACATATATATGAAATTTCTAGCATATGGATAAACATGACCAATTTAAAAACATTTGCAGAAGTAAACACTGAAAGAGAATACTCATCTTGTTGTAATGTTGTCCCAAGCAACTAGCTATGTCGATGCAACGTTCCACCCAACCATAGGTCTCTACCTAGCCTATATTCTTTCATCACTCAGAGACCACCCCCGAGATGGGCATGATATCTACAAGGAAAATGAGACTCTCAAACTCAGCACAACCAAAGCAATGGGTTCCCATCTGAACCCCAACATTCTCTTACACACAACAAACTCAAAAACTGGGCATGGATACACATTTTCAACAATGGGATTTACAAAATAGGGTCTATGGGTTCTCCCCAAATCGTGGCACACCCAAAAACAGATTGTGAGAAGAGGAAATCAAACCCGGGAAAGAAAACCAATTTATCCCACAATATATGAGCATACAGTAGGACAAAACAACCTCTATAAAACCCAAAAATCGATTTATTCTCTTCCCCACTGTTAACTGAAACAAAAACGCCCTCCCTAGCTAGAAAAATGAAGGAAAACACAGGAAATCCATGGAGGAAAACGCATAGGTAGCTCCAAACTCGTGAGAGAGAAAAAATGATGGGTGAAGAATGGCTTGGGGAGCAATTTCGTGTCTCTTTCCTTGCCCAAGAAGCCAAAAATGGATTTCTATGAAGGGTGGCTTTCCCATACGCGAATTTGGACAACCATACCTCTCCATTCCCAAAGGCATTAACTTCCTCAACCAACTCTTGGGAGAAATGAATGATTGGGCACAAAAGTCAATATGGGTAGTTGAGATTTTATGGGTTCTCTCATTGACACTTGGCTTGACTTGATTGGCTCAAGGGTTTGAATATTTCCCTCCCAATTCCTTGTAAACATCATGCCCCCATCTCTTGTTGCATTACATATCTAGTTGTGGGAATTTATATTAAAATGCATATTTACAATTTCCATGGCTCACTAGCACATGGGTAACACAATACTAAATACTTGCCTCTTCAAGATTGAGCGTTCACTAGCCGGGACTTGGCCTTGAGCTCCACGCTAGGAATCATACATAATATGCATACAATATTTACATTATAGCCCAAAATATCCTAAGTGTCAAAATGGGGGTATTACAGATGTTGTTGCAGGCATGACAGGTAGAGCTTCTTTAGATAGTTTGTCAACTTATAATTCTTTTTGAAAATAAACGTATGTGTTGCCTTTATCTAGCTCAATAACCTGCTTTCTTGTCAAGTCATTTATTTCTGCTTATTTTCTACCTTTTGTTAGGCAGTTAAAGTCTCCGATCTTGAGAACAACAAAAGAAACACTTCTAAATGTCCTAGAAGAATCATTGAAAAACTTGTATGGACTAGTTGGAGGAGCTTTGGTGATATGCCTAATTGATTTCAAAGAGGAGACAGGAATTTCAACTTTACACTATAGAAAGAGGTCCGTACTATTCATTGTCTTTTTTTAAATTTAAATATTGAGCATGTTAAGAATGTGTTGTGAAAATCAATGCTAGCTAGGCATACTAGTCAAAAGATGATGACGTGGTGAAATGTGTACTAGCTTATAAATTGATGTAGTTTTGGGTTTCCAAGGTTTTCCATGCTCTGATACTCTTTGGTTAGTATTTTTTGTGCCTAGTCATTGGTTTTAACTTTTATGCTCTATCTAAATCCCTGTTTCTTTTGGGAATGTGTTAAGACGAATGTCCCAAAAGACTGGTTGGATTAGGAAGTATGCTGCAATTATAATTGAAATCACACTACGGTTTTATCATGTGAAGAGATGGGGATTAAAAACATTCCCATTGTGAAACATTCTTTTGGAATCTTGCAAGGGGTGAATTGGTGAGCCGTGAGTCAACTTTTTCCTTTGGGCCAACTTCTCTTTCCTATACTACCACTGCACCGTAGTGCGTCAAGATATAATTCATGTTTCATATATATTATTCATAAATTCATATGCTATATCTTATTCTTTCTTTTCGAAATAATACACATAGCATATACATGGTATTTACTATATTCCAAGGGAAGTCCATCTTCGGTGCCTCTCAATTGACTAGGAATAGGATAGGTTCTAGCTTGGAATTTTTTTGACAAAAAGGCAGCTTCACTCCTTTTGTTTTCCATTTTAGATTTTTTTATCTGGATTTCTGTTGACTACAACCTTATTGTTTAATGCATTTATTTGTTATATGAATTTCTATTGACTACAAAATTTGTACATGCAAGACACACCTAGAGTTCCAAAGATTCAATGTACTATCACGAGTTTCTCTATCTTGCCTACTACTACGCAAATTAGCAAATAATTTTTTGTGTGTAGTCATTGGTTTTAAATTTTATGCTCTGTCTAAATCCCTATTACTTTGGGGAATGTGTCAAGACGAATGTCCCAAAAGACTGGTTGGATTAGGAAGCATGCTGCAATTGTAATTGAAATCATGTTGCGGTTTATCATGTGCATAGATGGGGATTAACCAGCATAGATCCATCTTAAACCCGTATCTATCAAGCACCGAGAGGGATCCAATTTCTTGATGTGTATTTCTTTTTTTCTTTTTTTTAATTTAAACTCAAGAAATTTGATCTCTCTTGATTGATAGATCCCAGTTTAAGTTTTAAGTTTTTATTTTATAAACGAACATATATTTTTAATTACTTTTCATAGTATTTTATTTTATGAACCAACATGGATTTTTTTTAAATACTTTCCATAATTTTTTATTTTATGAGCCAACATGAATTTTTTTAATTATTTTGTTACATCACAAATGTTACAACATGTAATATATATTAATGGCCGACTTAATATATCATAATATATATTAATTTTTACAAACATTACATGTTACATCCGTCATATTATTACTTTTTACATTTTATTATATTCCAAAAATGTTACATGTTACAAGATCTCCCCCATACTATTACTTTTTACATTTTATTATATTCAAAAAACGTTACATGTTACATCCGCTACATGTTACAAGATCTCCCCCATACTATTACTTTTTACATTTTATTATATTAAAAAACATTACATGTTACATCCATGACATGTTACAAGATCTCCCCCATACTATTACTTTCTATTTTTACATTTTATTATATTCAACAAACGTTACATGTTACATCCATTACATGTTACAATATCTCCCCCATACTGAGCTATAGAGCACCTCTCGGCGCAAAAAAAATCCTATGGTGAAATATTCTTTTGGCATCTTGCAAGGAGTCAATTGGAGAGTTGTGAGTCAACTTTTTCCTTTGGGCCTGCTTCTCGTGCCTATACTACTACTGCACCATAGTGCATCAAGATATAATTCATGTTATATATTATTCATAAATTCATATGCTATCTCTTATTCTTTCTTTTTGAAATAATACACAGCATATACAGGGTATTTACTATTTTCCAAGGGAAGCCCATCTTCTGTGCCTCTCAATTGACTAGGAATGGGATAGGTTCTAGCTTGGCATGTTCTTGACAAAAGGTAGCTTCACTCCTTTTGTTTTCCATTTTAGATTTTTTTATTTGGACTTTTGTTGACTACAACCTTATTGTTTAAGGAATTTATTTGTTATTGGATTTCTGTTGACTACAAACTTTGTACATGCAAGCCACACCCAAAGTTACAAAGATCCATTCTACTCTCTAGAATTTCTCTATCTTTCCTACTGCCTAGTCATTGGTTTTAATGTTTATTCTCTTTATAAATCCCTGTTTCTTTGGGGAATGTTTCAATACAAATGTCTAAAAAGGCTGGGATTAGGAAGCATGATGTAATTGTAATTGAATTTTTCCAACAACACCTGGAATAGCTACTGAGTCTTGTTATGATTTCAAAATTTACCACATGCAAATATGGAGGTAACAAATAGCAGATAAAATTCCGTGGCACTTCGCCCATCAAAGGAAGAGTATATGGAAACTAGTACTAACTATTGGATCTCAGATGAAGGATCGATTTATGAACCCACGCGGGCCAAAAAAATAAGCTCAAACACCCCAAGAGGGTTGTTGAGCCAACTTATCATGTTTGACTAGGTCATCCTTAATCATAACTAATAATAAAATAAAATAAGTACATAATAATACACATGAATGGTTCATGGCCACATGTACAAATTGCATGAATATCTCTAGCAAGCCCCTTATTGAATAAGGTGGCATAGGGGGAAGTCATTACAATACAAGATTACAAAATTTACTTCCCCCCTTAATGTTAAGTAGAGGGCTAGATCACCTGCCCTGAACTCCAAATAGCTCCTTCATTAAACCATCAAGATCATTAGTGGCCGACACTGTGCTCCAGAGCAATTTAGGTGGGAGAAGTTGTAGTTCTACAAGAACATTACAACATTGAGTAATGGTTGGTGGTGGAGAAGATTCATCCAGATAGGGCCCAAATGATCCAACAAGAAATTCAACTACATCAAATTGTTTTTGAAAATAATCAATAATCTAAGTAAGAAACACCCGAGGTGGAGGAGATTCCTCTGAATATAAAGCAAATAGATCATCAAAAAACTTTGATGCATCAACTAGAGTGAAGATAACCCAGTTAGTTATAGAAATTTTGTTGTGAAGTGTAAGTAAGATACAAGAAATGACTAGAAAGCATTGCTAATACATTCAACTTTTCCATCAATCCTTAGATACTTGATCATCTTGTTGCTTTAAATTTCCACAAGATATTTGAATCCTCGAAATTTTGCAAACACCTCATACTTAGAGTTAATGTGTATAACCAAAGAAAGCATGAAAAACCACCAATGAAGGTGAGTAAGTACTTAGCTCCCCCAATAGTTATAGCCATAGGTCCACAGATACTACTATGAACTAGTGCAATGGGCTAAGAAGATTGCCTTTCTTTGTCATTATGAAAGGAATCTTGATGATGTTACCTCATTACCCCTCACAAACACCACTAGGTGGTTCAATCTGTTGAAGATCATAATCCATATTTAGTCTACCCATGTCGCAAAGATCCATAACTAGTGTGATTGAGAGATTGATGCCATAGCATGTTGGCTACCATAGCAACAAAAAAGAATTTCTTTGAGGAAGGGGGAGTTTTCTCCAACTTGTAGATATGATCAAATTAATCACACTATCATAAGGTAGCCACCTTGAAGCCATCACTCATGTCCTTTACAACCCATCGATCCAGCCAAAATTACACCTTTTTATTGTTGTGTGTAATACAATAAATAAAAAGAGGATTTGGTCCAAGACCTAGAACATGAAGGACATCTCCAAACTTAGTTGTATTAATGATGACATCACCAAAACTTGCAACCTATATGGCTAAATTGTCCCCAGTGGCTGTTAAATTTTGAGTATTAAATCACAATACTATAGGATCTTTGCTGAGAGAATAACATCTACAGTATATCAATGCATGACAATCATAATATGACAAGCATCACAAGAATCAAAATCATAGAGACAAGAGACACAGAGTTTCCGTGGGGAAAACCCTAAGGTGAAAAACCCCACAACTTCCTCAGAGATAGAGAGAGAAATGGCTCAACCAAAATACAACCAAATAACACTGAGATAGTCTCCTAGTAGATGATCCTCCTCCTCCTCACTAGTGCGCCACTTTTCAGATAGAGAATGAGTTACTTTTCCGAGTGAGTAAAATAGAGATCTCCTATCTCTATTTATACTCACCTTTTTGCCTAGTGACCTACTAGGGCCGACTTGTCTACTTAGATACATCCACATTATATTATATATTAATCAGGGCTGACCCCATATGGTGGTATAATAACCCATCGGCAAGTACATACACTTGCGACACTTGTCAATCCACATGACGACACTTCCTTATAGAGGAATAACACATCTCTTATAAGGGTACAATAAATATATATATATAATACACAGATGAAATACATTCCGAAGTTACATATACATCAACACTCCCTCTTAACTAGGAAGGTATTTCTCAACACAAATCTGCTAGACAAGTCTTCTTCTCTGGATCATCATCATCGATGCATCGTCATCATCATCGTCATTACTGCTACTATCTCAACCAATCTCTGACTCTACTCGTCATAGGAAGTTCTATAGAGCCAGTCCTTTTTCATACTGGATGTAGGCCCACCACTTGTAGGTCTTCATCATCACTAGCCATACTGTGGAATCCTCAGGACTTATTATGTGCGTCACAAAACCTTGAAAGAGCATCCCAGGATATTACGAGTACACAACTCCGACCTGTAGGATCTCCCAAGGCGCTATTACATGTGACCCCACCACAAAACCTCGCAAGAGCATCTCAGGATGTTACGGGTACACAACTCTGACCTGAAATCTCCCAGGGCACAAATTACATGTGGTTATGGCAAAACCTCGCAAGAGCATCTCAGGATGTTACGGGTACACAACTCAGACCTGAAATCTCCCAGGGCACAAATTATATGCCATAGGACAAAACCTCGCAAGAGCATCTCAGGATGTTACGGGTACACAACTCCAACCTGAAATCTCCCAGGGCACAAATTACATGTCCTCCCAGAGCAATGTCTCGAAAGAGCATCCCAGGCTGTTACGGGTACACAACTCCGACCTATAGGATCTCCCAGACATGCTCATCTGCACAACCTAATCCACGACCACAGAGTATCAACCTGATACTCACCACACATCATCCTGATGTACTCATGATCATCCTGATCATCATTACTGCAACGTCCTGCTGCATGTCATCTGGAGCAACATCCTGAAGCTCATCATCCATGATCATCCTGATCATCACTGCAACATCCTGCTGCGTGATCCACCTGATCATCAATGCATCTACCTGATGCATACCAAGTGTCTACCTGATACATATCATCATACATGATCCTCCTGATCATACAATGTATCCACCTGATACATGATACATATCACCATACATGATCCACCTGATCATACAATGTATCCACCTGATACATATACAGATACATGGTCTAAGCATCCAACATGATGCATACATACATAAATGATCCAACTGATCATATCCAGCATCCAACATGATGCGTACATACATACATAAAAATGATCCAACTGATCATATCCAGCATCCAACATGATGCGTACATACATACATAAAAATGATCCAACTGATCATATCCAGCAGAAACCAGAACATCATCCTGATGCTCATCATCCAGCGCTTACATCCACAGCCATGTGAAGGATCGTCCTTCCAACATGCTTGGAATGGCTTCAGCAAATGTGTCCATCACTTCTTCCTCGAAGTGTCCTCGATCTGAAGAACGCCAAGCCTCTCTCTGAAGTACTCGAACTTCACTCTGGCTAGTGGCTTCATCAGCACATGTACAATCTGCTCGTCCGTCGCAACATACAGAAGCTTCACAACTCCTCTCTGCACCATATCCCTAATATAGTGATATTTGATCTCTATGTGTTTCGACCTGTCATGAAACACTGGGTTCTCGGACAGCTTTACACAACTCTGGTTATCACAGAAGATACCAGTAGCCTCCAACGGGAGATCAAATAACTCAGACAGTAGCTTCCATAGCCATACTGCCTCACAACTAGCTGAATAGGCTGCAACATACTCTGCCTCAGCTGTACTCAGTGCTACGTAGGACTGCTTCCTGCTAAACCAAGAGATCACACCTGATCCCATACTGAAGCAGCACCCAGATGTGCTCTTCCTATCTACAGCACTGCCAGCCCAATCTGAATCAACATAACCCTGCAGGTTAAACTTTTGATTCACCTCGTACTTGAGCCCATAATCCACTGTACCCTTCAGGTACCTCAGAACATGCTTTACAGCAACCAGGTGAACACTCCTCGGATCCGTTAGGAACTGGCTCAATGTGTTCACAGCAAAGCAAATGTCTGGTCTCGTGTTCGTCAGGTACATCAAGGACCCAATCATCTGATGATACATAGAGACATCAACTGGCTCAGATGAAGCATCACATAGAAGCTTCAGATTCGATGCCATAGGTGTGGCCATGGCCTTGCAATCCATCATCCCAAATCTCTTCAGGATATCTACTGTGTACTTCCCTTGACCAAGGAAGATCCCACCTGCACTCTGCCACACCTCCATACCTAGGAAATAGTGCATCATTCCTAAGTTTTTCATATCGAATTCAGCTGCAAGCTTCCTCTTAGTATCTGCAATCAGTCTGTCATCTCCTGTCACAAATAGGTCATCCACATACAGTAGTAGAATCACAGGATTCCCTTCCTCAACCTTGCAGTAAAGGTTGGAATCCGCTTTACTCTTGGTAAAGCCCAAACTAGATAGGAAACTGTCCATCCTACCATACCAGGTTCTGGGAGCTTGCTTCAAGCCATACAAGGCTTTCTTCAATCTACATACATATGATTCCCTGTCATGTATTTCAAAACCGAGTGGTTGTTCCACATATACTTCCTCTTCTACTACACCATTCAGGAAAGTAGTCTTGACATCCATCTGGTGTATTTTCCATTTCATTGCTGCAGCCAGGGCAAGTACAGTTCTGATGGAAGTATACCTGGATACAGGTGCAAAGGTTTCTTCATAATCTATTCCCTCTTTCTGAGAGAATCCTCGGGCTACGAATCTTGCTTTGTACTTCTCCACGCTGCCATCTGCAGCATGCTTGATTTTGTAGATCCATTTTGAAGTCACAACAGACTTCTCTTTAGGTCTTGGGACAACATCCCAAACATTATTCTTCATTATTGATTGGTATTCCTCGATCATAGCATCCTTCCATTCTTTCTTTTCCGCCGCTTCTTCATAACTGGAAGGCTCTTTGTTCATGATGTCACAGAGTAGAGCAACATAGCTGATATGTGATCTGGTTCTCTTCTTTGCTCTGTATTCTTCTTCTGGAATGCCAAATCTTTTTGCATCTTGAATGAGCTCTCTAGCCCATACAGGTTTCCTCTTGTGAGAGTTATCCTCACGAGGTGGATCTACAGGTTCTTGTGGATCTTCAAACTCATGAACAACTTCTGGAACTGCTTCAGTCATGGTAGTGTCCTGAAATCTTGTTTCCTTAGGTTCTTCATAAACTTCGGTAGGTGCCTTCCTTGATTTGATGAATGCTGAGTTTTCATCAAATGTTACATCCCTGGTGACATCAATCTTCTGGAAACCTAGAAAGTATATTCTGTAAGCCTTCGAGCTTTCACTATAACCCACAAAGATGCCCTTCTTTCCTGAAGGATCTAGTTTAGTCCTCTTCTCTTTGGGGACATGAGTATATACTGGACAACCAAATATTCTGAGATGGCTGACTTCAGGTTTCTTACCAGAAAAGACCTCTTCTGGTGTCTTGTTGTCCAATATCTTGTGGGGTGTTCTGTTTTGCACATATATAGCTGTTCTAGCTGCTTCTGCCCATAGATGCATAGGAAGATCCTGGTCATGCAAAATTACCCTTGCTGCTTCCATGATAGTTTTGTTCTTCCTTTCTGCAACTCCATTCTGTTGAGGATTATAAGGAGTAGTCAACTCCCTCTTAATCCCTGAATCACTGCAAAGCTTCTTGAAGTCACTTGAGGTGAATTATCCACCATTGTCAGATCTGAATGTCTTGATTTTCTTGTCAGTTTGATTCTCCATCAAGGTTTTGAATTCCTTGAATTTATCAAGCACCTCATCTTTGCCCTTCAAGAAGTATACCCAAGTCTTCCTGAAGAAGTCATAAATAAATGATACATAGTAAACATACCCACTCAGGGAACTGGAAGACATAGGGCCACATACATCTGAGTGGATGATTTCCAGGATGTCTTTTGCCTTGCTTTCACTGCTTGGGAAAGCCTTCTTAATGTTCTTACCTTTTGCACATCCTTTGCAAACACCTTCATGTTTGGTCTTGATTTCGGGAAGACCCTCTACTACCTTGCTTGCAATTGGAAGTGCCCTATAGTGCATATGAGCAAGTCTTCTATGCCAAAGTTCACTTGGCTCCATGGATTCATGCACCATGGCATGTTCAGGTTGTCCCTTCAATTTATACAAGCCTCCCTCTTGCTCTCCAATCACTACTGCATCATCTATGGTCTTTCCCTTTGGCCACATTAGGACTTGTCCATCCACAAAGGCAACCCTCATACCTTTTGCATCCAATGCAGAGATGGAGAGTAAGTTCTTCTTGAGTCTAGGTACATAAATTTCTTCTTTCATTTTCAATGATTTTCCAGAATCTAGGTTGTAGGAGGCTTCACCACTTCCTTTGATTGGATATTGATAATCATCCCCAAGTTTCACCTTATGAGGTGATTCATGTTCAGATAGGTTCACAAAGGATTCCTTAAATCCAGTCATGTGTTTGGAAGCCCCACTATCAATCAACCAATCATTACATCCATGGGAGATGGTACCTATAAGAGCAGAAATTAGAACATATTCTTCTTCACTTGATGAGTCATCATCACTACTACTTTCTTCCCTAGCCTTCTTCTTTGGAGGTTCATCATCTTCGGCAGCATGAGCATGAAACCTTCTTTTGCTGCCCTTCTTCTTCTTCTACACCTTTCTATTGTGGAATGTAGGAAGATGGTCAAATCCCTCTGAAAATCTGCATCCTTGCAGGAGCTGCTGGAGTGTGCTCCCTCTTGATCTTTGCTTCCTGGATTCCCTGTCCTTGAACTTATATTCATCCTTGCTGACATCAATCTTCTGGAAAGTATAATCTGTAAGCCTTCGATCTTTCATTGTAACCTACAAAGATACCCTTCTTTCCTGAAGGATCTAGTTTAGTTCTCTTTTCCTTCGGGACATGAGTGTATACTGGACAACCAAATATTCTGAGATGGCTGACTTCAGGTTTCTTACCAGAAAAGACCTCTTCTGGTGTCTTGTTGTCCAATATCTTGTGGGGTGTTCTGTTCTGCACATATACAACTGTTCTAGCTGCTTCTGCCCATAGATGCATAGGTAGATCCTGGTCATGTAGCATTGCCCTTGCTGCTTCCATGATAGTTCTGTTCTTCCTTTCTGCAACTCCATTCTGTTGAGGATTATACGGAGCAGTCAACTCCCTCTTAATCCCTGAATCACTTCAAAGCTTCTTGAAGTCACTTGAGGTGAATTCTCCACCATTGTCAGATCTGAATGTTTTGATCTTCTTGTCAATTTGATTCTCCACCAAGGTTTTGAATTCCTTGAATTTATCAAACACCTCATCTTTGCTCTTCAATAAGTATACCCAAGTCTTCCTGGAGAAGTCATCAATAAATGAGACATAGTAAACATACCCACTCAGGGAACTGGATGACATAGGATCACATACATATGAGTGGATGATTTCTAGGATGTCTTTTGCCTTGCTTTCACTGCTTGGGAAAGCCTTCTTAATGTTCTTACCTTTTGCACATCCTTTACAAACACCTTCATGTTTGGTCTTGATTTTAGGAAGACCCTCTACGGCCTTGCTTGCAATTGGAAGTGCCCTATAGTGCATATGAGCAAGTCTTCTATGCCAAAGTTCACTTGGCTCCTAGGATTCATGCACCATGGCATGTTCAGGTTGTCCCTTTAATTTATACAAACCTCCCTCTTTCTCTCCAATCACTACTGCATCATATATGGTCTTTCCCTTTGGCCACATTAGGACTTGACAATCCACAAATGCAACCCTCATACCTTTTGCATCCAATGCAGAGATTGAAAGTAAGTTCTTTTTGAGCCCAGGTACATAGAGAACTTCCTTCATCTTCAAAGATTTTCCAAAATCTCGGTTGTAGGAGGCTTCACCACTTCCTTTGATTGGGTATTTATAATCATCCCCAAGTTTCACCTTATGGGGTGATTCATGTTCAGATAGGCTCACAAAGGATTCCTTAAATCCAGTCATGTGTTTGGAAGCCCCACTATCAATCAACCAATCATTACATCCATGGGAGATGGTACCTGTAAGAGCAGAAATTAGAACATATTCTTCTTCACTTGATGAGTCATCATCACTACTACTTTTTGCCCTAGCCTTCTTCTTTGGAGGTTCATCATCTTCGGCAGCATGAGCATGAAACCTTCTTTTGCTGCCCTTCTTCTTCTTACTGGAGTTGTTGTTATTGTCCCTTTTGTTCTTGGGACAATCTGAAGCAAAGTCACCCTTCTCATTGCATGTGAAGCATCTTAGGTCCTTCTTACTCTTTTGATGGGATCTTCTGTGGTGAGAGTTATCCTTCTTGGTTTTGTTTCTTTTGGTGTGAGCTGCAAGAGCTTGATCTTCTCCTCCCATCTTTTCCTCACGAGCTATAAGCCTAGCTTCTTCTTGAGAGCATTCTTCCCTCAATCTGTTGAAGGAGATCAACTTCTTTCTTGCACAAATTCCTTGAATAAAGGAATGCCATGACCTGGGTAGGCCATTTAGAGTGGTCATCACCACTTCACCATTCTCCACCATTTCATCTACTGCTTCTAATTGTTCCTTGATCTAGGAGACCCTTGAAAAGTAAGATTGAATGGTTTCTCCATTTTGAAACTTCACTGCTTTCAATTAGTTCCGCAGGGTCATCTTCCAATTTATGTTCTTTCCTTCAAATAGCTTGGTCAAAGATTCAAACATCTCTTTGGGTGTCTTAAGAGAAGACACATGAGGTATGAGATGGTCTTTGATAGAATCAACAATTATTCTCTTTGCCTTGACCAAGTTCTTCTTGTGTAATGCCTTGGCTTCTTCATCCTCTGGGATAGGTATGTCTTCTTTCACATATGAGTCCAACTCATTCTCTTCCAGGATTAACCCAATCCTATACTTCCAGGCTCGGAAGTTATTATCCCCTTCAAGCTTATCCTCAAGCTTCGTGTGGAGAGACATCTTTAAGAGTACTTCAAATGGAAATAGAAAAGATTTAGGACTTACCACTTGAAGTGCTGAAAACTAGATCTGGTCCCGGATTAGGGTTTGTCAGAGAAACCCTAAAAATTCAAAATGTGAATTTCAAAATTCTGAAAGGATAGAAAGATGCGCCTTGGAGAGCTGATCAGCCTAGTACATTCAGAAATTGATATCAGCAAAGTCTTGCCCTTCAAAATTGCCTTTTTGTTCTCCCGGGTTCACTAGGGAGAGCCCTGAATTAGGGTTTGAGTTTCCCGGAGATCTACTCAGCTAAAAATCTCGATCCAAATCTCTAACCTTCGATTTTTGCAAGGAGCTTCCAGCTGTGCCTTCAGTTTCCAGAAATTCCTATTTTTGTGGAAACCCTAATTTTTAGGGCCAAATCTGAAAATGCTCAGAACTGAATTCTGATTAGACAGATAGATGCGCCTTGATGAGTAGATCCAATCTACTATACTGAATTTCAAAAATCTGTGGAGAGAAACCCAATAAACAAGGAACACAAGCTTCCGTCACTGCAAAATGTCTTCTTCTCAGTTTAGCTCTGATACCATGTTAAATTTTGAGTATTAAATCACAATACTATAGGATCTTTGATAAGAGAATAACATCTACAGTATATCAATGCATGACAATCATAATATGACAAGCATCACAAGAATCAAAAGCATAGAGACAAGAGACACAGAGTTTCCGTGGGGAAAACCCTAAGGTGAAAAACCCCACAACTTCCTCAGAGATAGAGAGAGCAATGGCTCAACCAAAATACAACCAAATAACACTGAGATAGTCTCCTAGCAGATGATCCTCCTCCTCCTCCCTAGTGCGCCACTTTTCAGAGAGAGAATGAGTTACTTTTCCGAGTGAGTAAAATAGAGATCTCCTATCTCTATTTATACTCACCTTTTTGCCCAGTGACCTACTGGGGCCGACTTGTCTACTTAGATACATCCACATTATATTATATATTAATTAGGGCCGACCCCATATGGTGGTCTAATAACCCATCGGCAAGTACACACACTTGCGACACTTGTCAATCCACATGACGACACTTCCTTATAGAGGAATAACACATCTCTTATAAGGGTACAATAAATATATATATAATACACAGATGAAATACATTCCGAAGTTACATATACATCAACAGTGGCCACTTTCTATCCACTATGTTGTTGTCTATAATTGGAGAGAAGGTGTTCATGTTTGTCATGTCTTGAGTAGATACATAATCAACAATCCACTCTTGCTAACAAAAAGAGGACCAATGTGCAAAGTATAGTGCCGAATTTGCATTATAAGGAGATCCAACATTCTCATAAAAAGGTCTTTAGTATCTATTGTAGATCTTACAAGCTCTTCAATTTTCTAAAGACATGTAAGGAAAAAAAAAAAACATTTTTCTTCTTGGAGGATTTTGAGTATTCCATTTACCCTAATTGAACTCATATTTAAGAGAGGTTGATACAACCTTTGGATGATCTTGATCTTGGGGTGTAACTCACCTATGCTCCTCGAAGTAACTTGAATCGTAATGAGACTAAAAAACACACTTGAAGAGGAGTTATAGGAACCTTCACAAAAAAAGGAATGTTGTAGAATATATGAGCAAAGAATTTGAATGTTGAAGAGAGATTATTCATAGCAATATTTACAAGTTCCAAATCTGATTTTCCTTTTCCTCCTGCTTGAACAATGTCAACCTTCAAGTTTTTAATCTTTGCAACATAATCCTCATCTATGTCAAAGTAATCCCTTGGGGTTGAAGAGTTCAATTTCAAGTCTGCTAACCTAAATGGTATCCCAATTTTTCTTTGCACTTTTGTTAGCCTCAGTGATGAATTAGATCAGGCTTGACATAAAGAGTGATCAACCGAAGAACTTCATCCTTCTTCAAACATACGAGGTCATAATTGTCATAATCTTCAACAAGAAGTAGCCTTGCCAAGTACATCCATAGACCTTTGCTTCAAAGTAGGGAAGTGATTTGATCCACTCAAGAGTGATAGTTGGCCCCATTCAGATGAAGAAACAACCACTTTGAATCCAAAGGCTCTACCACAGTAGGATGAAGTCTCCTTATCGAATGAAGACTTCATAAGTTTTCCTTTATAGATCCAAAAGGTACAAAATACCGTGTAACCCTAGGAATGAAAGAATTGACATTAAAGAAGAGTGAAAGAAGGGCCAAAGAGCGGCCTAGAAGGAAGGTGCAACCCTAGATTAGGTTTTATGCCTCAAATCCTAAAAGAAACCCTAGAAGAAATGATCTAAGAATATCCTAGTTCCACATTGTAACAAAGATGCTAGTAGCCAATAGTTTTTGGATCATCAAAGAATCGAGAGAGTGAGGTTCACACACACTCTAATACCATTTTGAGATTCACAAATGAAAGCAATAAATCAAACAAAACCAAAAACAAACTCAAATTCTGTAGTAACTCAATCATGAGTGCACTAGAGAGGGAGGGAGAGAAATATGCCAAGTACAAGTGTGCAACACAAGAAACGCCCAAGTGCACATAAGAGAAAGAAATCCCAAACATAAGAGAACACCAAAGATATAGGTGGCCTTAGGCATAAAACACTTTATAAGAGAGATCAAGAAAATCAAAAGAGATGATATAAATAAGAGCTTGAGTTGTGTATTTATACACAACAAGTGAGGTATACCTTCAAGAAGTGAAACGTCCCTTCAAGAGGAGTTTATGAGCCCAAATGAAAGGCACACACCCAAGAAGGTTATTAATCCTACATATCAAGTTTGACTAGGTTAGCCTTAAACATACCTAGTAATACAATAAAAGAATAAGAATATCGCCTTAGCCATAATTACAAGTATATAATGAAACATATGAATGGGTCATGGTCACATGCACAAATTACACTAGTAATTCCAATAGAAAAAGTACATGATCCCTAAGATGAAAACAATACCATATTAGTAAAGACATTTATAACCTAGAACATCAATTTTCATAATGTTAGAGTCTTGATGGCCACAATATATACCTAAATAAAGATCTAAACATAAGGAGCATACCTAACCCAATGTTTTGCACCTTGATTGCCTACCAAATCCACTGCTTGATGTATTAAGACTCTCAAGCATTTTTGTGTGCCTTTCCTAAAAATTAACATAAAAAATGAGTGCATTCTATGGTTGCCAAAATCTAGGCATCAACACCATTTGTAACTAAGAAAGAGCAATTCAATTGATTGAAGATCACCAAGAGAATTTTGACTAACTTTTTGTGGGATTAATTTATTTGAAAATTTTTCCCATTTTTTTCTGTTGTTGTCCCAAATTTAATAGCTAACTCTTGTGACAATCTTTTCCAAGATGACTATCCCCTCAATTAAAACATCTATGGGCTTCTTGCATTTCTCTGTAGACTTTTATGGGTTGTTTAGAGGAAAGTTTTTATTCAAAGGAAAACAAGGCTTCTAAAAAGGATTCTTACCAAGGAGCAATTGCTTATCTCCTTCTCCTTAAAACAAATTTCTTTCACAAACAATCCTTGAGGGTTCATTATTTGGTTGATATTAGTGATATATGCCTTAAAGGAAATAGATAGAGCTCGTTCCGCAATGCCCTACCAACTAATACCAACATCATCTTTGATGTGGGTATTCAACCCATCAATGAATCGATTCACACAATACCTTTAGGAGACATTTCACATGTGATTAATCAAAGTCTCCATTTTGTGGGCAATTTTGATCATAGTATTGACTTGTCACATATTTTTCCATCCTCTAAGGTGCCTCTAAGTGGGGTACATTTGACATCTGGGTAATCGAAGTCTCCATTTTTTGGGCAATTTTCCTCGCAATACTAATTGGTCACATACTTTTCCATTCTCAAAGTGGATCACATATATATCCTCAAGAGAAAAATTATTAGTAATAGCATACCATTTTGCACAATAATCCACCACTCCCTAATGTACCCTTTTAAAGGTATAGCCATCATACTTACTTTTTTTTAATCAACACCAATAGAAGAAAAATACATGTCCAGGGGATTCAACCAATCCATTAAAACAACCCTCATACCTTTAATCCCAAAGATAAAATTTATTCAGAAGCATCCTTTTTCATTAGATACTTACACAAGACATGTTTTGGTTGCTTATCAACTTTGATATATACATTGCATGCTCTAGTATAGTCAAGTCAACAAATCATCCCTTCAAACCAGTAGTATAGTCAAGTCATAAATTCATGGGGACACAGTAAACAAATAAACCCTTCAAACTAGTAGTATAGTCAAGTCATAAAGCTTAGATTCTCATGTAAAACCAGTAGTACATATGTGATGTCTAACCCAGATTTTTTTGGTATACAAATTAACATTAAGAGTTATTATTTGACTTGGAAATACAATCATATTTAATGTACCAAGTCAGTAGTAAACAAGTAATATCAAACTCAGATTTAGTATCTTAGACTATAAATGAATTAACAATAGTTAACAATCGTTAAAGTCAGAACTTTTTTGAGTAAAATTCAACATCTGTAAATATGCTAAACCCATAAAACATTTAATGATTATGAGCATCATTTGAAGGGATTTTTGTTAAGATTCAATATGCTAAGATAGATAACATCAGTATTACATTCCATTTCACAACAATAGCATATATAGTGTCACTGAAAGAACAATAAGCACAACATAAACACAAGAGACACAAATTTATCCTAGGAACCCTCATGGGGTAGAAAACCCAGCAAAGCTTCCTCAATATAGATGATCAACAATACAAAGATGTATTCCCCAAACAAGAGCTCCTTCTCCTCCTATTGCAGATCTCTCTCTCTCTCTCTCTCTCCCTCTCTCTCGTATGCGCAATTCACAAGTGAGTGAATGAGTGTGTGAGTGTAATAAATGAGGAACACACCTCCTCTATTTATACACTGTGAATTAACTTACTAACTAGGTCGGCCCCAACTTTTGTTAGGATATTCCTATACTTCATCCCAGTCCTACTAGCATTTTCAGTCTTGCATGCATTTCAGCATGCATCCTAGTCATCAGTCCCAGCACCTAGCCTCAGTTAGCTAGCCCCCAAGAGCTTTTCTCAGATCAGTTTTATCCCTCCTAGAGCTTAGTGTGCCCTTCCTCCTTGATTTAAGGAAGCCACTCATCCTCTCTCACCTACCACTCAGTTGCACTTCAGGTAATTGAGTTATCATCAATTCTTTCCTTGATTTAAGGCTAGACTGACTCTCAATTGACTGTATCACTCCGATGGACATCTACTGAGACTAGACTACCCATTTTGACTCCAGTTAGCTCCTCATGTGCCCTCTACTGAGCCTCCTTCATTTAGTTAGTGTCTCCATGTGCCAGTTACACTCAGTTACACCTACCACACTCAGTTAGACTCAGTTTGACTGATGGTTGACAGTTACTTGTGCATTGATGACTCCACCGATGATGAGATAGACTTCTATTTGTGCTCTGATGACACTCCAGTGATCTTTTGATCACTCCATGAAGGCTAATTCGAATTCCCACCTTGTCATTTGAATACTCATGCATTGTACTACTTATTTGTCCATATTATGATTAATTAATTAGTGTGTGTGAAGTTATTTTGCTTCTATCCGAGTTCTACTGTATTATTATTCTGTTGCTCATTTTACTGCATTGACCACTCTTAATCTTATTCCTAAATTCTTTCATTGTGAGGTATACATTATCTCTTATATCTATTGTGAGGATTTTCACATGGTATCAGAGCATGTTGAGAGTATTGTTTATCTCCATTCCTGATAGTTTTTTGCAGGTTATTATCAAGATTTCGAGTGCAGCAGTTGCAGCAGCAGTTTCTGCACTTTTGCAACAGTAGTAGTTGTAGATATTTTCCATTGTGTTTGTAGGTCTTCTATAGCTTCCATGTATTCAGAAGAAATCCCTCCTCTTTCTCCATTCAACTATAATGAATGGAAACAAAAAATGATAGCATATTTGAAGAGCCGTGGTCTCTTTAATTATTATTTTGAAAGAGAGTTCAAATCCTCTGAAGATGAGATTGATTGGTTAAATAAAGGTGACAATGTCCATGCAACCATGATGTTTGCTATGTCTTGATGCATGGTACACCAATACATTGATGTTGAATCTCCAAAAGAGCTATCGGCCCACCTCGATGAAAGATTTGGAAATCAGAATGAAGGGATTGGTCCAATCCATTTTGAGAGCAAGCACACTATTGCATTCGCTTTCCTTGATGATATCACAGGTCATGAACTAGTATCAAACATATCTCATATTGAATTTGTCCACAAAGAAGAATAACTTGCAGATTCTACACTCATGCTCCAAATTTATTCTATTTCAAATTATGTGCCAGCTCACACTCTAGAAATTGCAGAAGGTCCTAAATCCTCTCTTGCATCAGAGTATGTTGGTTTGCATCATGATCTATTGAATGTTTCAGAGGTCAAATCAGCCATTGGAGGTAATGCATTCGCTCTCCTTGATCACTCACCTCTTATGTACTACAATATGATCATTATTTCATGCTTTCAGAAGGTTATTGAAGATGATTGCCATTTCCATTTCCTTGGGATAATTTCTCATGCATTTACTGGTTTTGATCTCACGTCTAATGGTTCAAAGGAGATCTCAAAGAACCATGATTCAAGTCTTGGATCTAATTTGGATTCTAAGCAATCACTACTTGGGATAATTTCTCATGCATATGATGGTTTTGATCTCACCCCTGCTGGTTCAAAGGAGATCTCAAGAAACTATTCTTCAAGTCTTAAATCTGATTTGGATTTCAAGCAATCATGTGATGGTTCTTTTTGGCATAATCTCACCCATGATGGTTTGAAGGAGAAGACACAAGACTATCTGCACATTCAGAGATTTGATCCTACCTCAATTGATTCGAATCATAGGTTAAAGGATCATCCTCATACTTTTGGATTTGTTCTCATCACATTCGATCTAAACAGAAAGTACAAGCACATACCTTTTGAGCGTGAACCTCTTCTTCCCAAGAAGAAGATATCTCCAAACATATGACCAAGCATCACACTTGCTTGAGTTTGGAGCATTTATTTTTTTGTGTGCCTTAGAGTATATTTTGAGGGGGGGTTATTTTCCCATGACATTCTCCCATTTCCTCCGTTTATTGACTGTTATTATTCATTGTATTGTGTGACCTTTGGCCTTAGTTATGAGGGACCTGGATGGATTAAGGGGGGTGTTAGGATATTCCTATACTCCATCCCAGTCCTACCAACATTTTCATTATTTGCATTTTTAGTCTTGCATGCAACATGCATTATGAATGCATGCATGCATCCCAGCCATCAGTCGTAGCACCTAGCCTCAGTTAGCCAACCCCTGGGAGCTTCTCTCAGATCAGTTTTAGCCCTCCTTGATTTAAGGAAGCCACTCATCCTCTCTCACCTACCACTCAGTTGCACTTCAGTTAATTGAGTTATCATCAGTTCTTTCCTTGATTTAAGGATATACTGACTCTCAACCTACTGTATCACTCCGATGGACCTCCAGTGAGACTAGACTTCCCATTCTGACTCTAGTTATATCCTCATGCGCCCTCCAATGAGCCTCCTTCATTCAGTTAGTGTCTCCATGTGCCAGTTACACTCAGTTAGACTCAGTTTGACTGATGGTTGGCAGTTACTTGTGCATTGATGACTCCACTGATGATGAGATATATTTCTAGTTGTGCTCCGATGACACTCTAGTGATCTTTTGATCACTCCATGAAGGCTAATTCGAATTGCCACCTTGGCATTCGAATCCTCATGCATTGTACTACTTATTTGTCCATATTGTGATTAATTAATTAGTGTGTGTGAATTTATTTTGCTTCTATCCGAGTTCTACTGTATTATTATTCTGTTGCTCATTTTATTGCATTGACCACTCTTAATATTATTCCTAAATTCTTTCATTGTGAGGTATACATCAGCTCTTAGATTTGTTGTGAGGATTTTCACAACTTTAACCACTGGGACTTAAACACCCCATTACAACTGACTCTGGGCCAACCCCACTAGGGAATTCTAATAAACCAAGTTACCACATTCCGACGGAGGAATAAACATCTCCAGATATACAATACGCACTACAAAAAATCCTGGAATTAGCATCCCATTTAGTGTCCATTTTTAGTGTAATTTTTTTTTACATTGAGTGGTCGAAGTAGACGCTAAATGGGATGCGTCATGGACAAAATTTAAAGAGTCTAAAATAGCATCTTTTTTTGCTTCCTAAATAGCATCCTTTCTGATGTCTAAAATAGCGCCCATTTTTTAGCTTCCAGAATAGTGTCCAATTTTGCTTCCTAAACGACGTCAAGGTTTTCTTCCTAAATAACATCCTATTTTGCTTCCAAGAGATCATCCTCTTTTACTTCCTAAATGGCGTCCCCATTAGTGCCCTATTTGCATCCTTAAAAGCGTCATGTTAGCATTTATGTTTGCATCTACATTCGTGCCATATTTGCATCCATATGTGCTACCACTTTAGCATCCCATTTTGCACCACGTTTTACTTCCAATATGCACCAATTTTCGCTTCTAATTTTGCACCAATGTTTGCTTCATTTTTTGCATTGTGTTTTTCTACCAAAATGATGCCAATTTTTTCTTCTATTTTTGCACCATATTTTGCTTCCTATGTAGCGCCATGTTTTGCATCCAAAGTAACATCTTATTTTTCTACCATATCAACGTCGTGTTTGGCTTCCTCATTTGCGTCAAATGTTGGGCCTCTTTTAAACGCCTAGTTTTGCATCTCTATTGATGTCAACATTAGAACCATGTTTTGCTACCACTTTAGCGCCCAATTTATTGTCCATTTTTACTCCCACACTATCGCCACATTTTGCTTCCCGTTTAGCAACTAATATAAATTATCACAACAAATATTTTTTTAGAAATACATTGCAATATCATTAGGGCATGGAGGAATCGAACCACCAACCTCCTGCTTGTAAGGAAGACGATCTTCCATTGAGCTAGCACCCTTTAAGAATTGGGGAGAGGAGCAATGTTAACACCTAGATTGCATGATTTGTAATTCTAATAAAAGACAATGCAATTTCAAGTGTGTCTATAATTTCAACTTAATGTAATTTGTGTATCAATGTCCACTAGTGGCCAAAGATGGTCAATGGGACTTCCCATAGTGAAAAGACAAGAATAAGAACGTACATTGGAAGTGCCTAAGCATCTCCCAAAAAGTAGAAACAAAATGGACCAAGAGATGAAATAAAGCACGATCTACAGCAATTAGAATCAAGAACAAGAAAGTGCAAATGGGTGATGGCATGGGTCTAAAGGAGAGCATCAAGAGAGAATCCTTATATCAGTGGAAGCCAATAAAAATAGGTTAAGTACAATGTCTCCCAACAGCTCTCCTAAAGTGGATGATGTGATTTGTGATAGAAACAATTTGGGGACTCTAAATTCTATCTATGTTGTCTAAGCAATATCAACATAGAAATTTGGCCATAAGGCCTCTTGCTTAATACATTATGAGCCATAAAGAGGATGGAACAAATGACTCCGGTAAAGGGACAAGGTGAGACTTCCTTTCTCTATTTGAATCTCTAAAAAAACAATCATAACAACCGCAAATATCATGATAACTAGCATAGATCCATCTTAAACCCGGATCTATCAAACACCGAGCAGGATCCAATTTCTTGAGGTGTAAATTTTTTAATTTAAATTTTGTACACATTAAAAAAAAAATTAGTGCTTGTTATATCTAAGTTTAAGAAGAAATCAATATAATCTATTTTTTTGTTTAAGCCGACGTCATTTACTTTTTTTTATGGAAACAACATGTTACATAACATTACACAACGTTATGCGTTACAACATCTCCCCCATATTGGGTTGTAAAGCACCTTGCTACTCTTGGTGCAATTACATACAAATCTTATGAACAAGAAGGTTGTTGGCAATGTGGATTACAGTGCTAGTCACAAAACATAATAGCTGCAATCATGGATCAACATCTCATTGAGAAAATTTATGAAGAAAATTTAAATTTCTAAAAGCTCAATATTAAAAATGTGTTTAATAGAAAAAGAGACCTGTGGGATATTGCAAATGGAAAGGACTATATAAAGGCTATCCAGGATATAGGGACTAGAATAAGACAATAAGGCTACTGCTTGGCATGTTTAATTGACACATATCGCATTCCCTTAGGTCTTTCTGAAAGTCTGACTATTGGCAATCCAATTTATGTGCTTGTGTCAAGTACAGATCATTATTGTAAAATGGCATCAGCATATAGATCCTCTTATGCAGATGTCGTGTGTATAGTGTGACTTCAATTATTGTGTTTGTTTAGTTTAGGGAGATGCAAAATCTTCAACACAGGAAGTTTTTAGATTGATGTATTTGTGCATTAGGGTGTAGCATCAAGAATCCTTGGTACACGGGAACACATCATATAAATTGTGTCATTAATTTTGAGTGGATCTCCTTAGGAAAATAATAATAGGGTTTGTGGCTTTGGGGATAGATCATATGAGTGGTTCCATAGTTTTAGAAGTTAGGTTTGGCAGTCTATGAGTGCAGTACGATACTAAATTAAAACTTCATGGTTATAAAAATACTTTGGAAAAATAACTGGTTTCAAATTTTCAATAGATTCACTACTTGATTGTACTCTGGTTTTCCCTGTGGTGAGTCTTGGATTCACCCTGGGTGAACAGAGATTTGTCTCCGCTCCCTATGATATTTTTGAGTTGTTCAAAGCTATAAAGGATGGAATAAGAATTGGAACTGGCTGAGGGTTAGCCCGAGACTGGACCAAAAGTAGCCTACTAAAAATACATAAAATATGTGAAGTTTACACACATAAATTCATGTACATCAATGTAAGAAGTAGACACCAAATATACAAATTTTACCCATGTACATAACAGATACTTATTCTCACCGCATATATTTTACAATAGTACTAAATCTAGAAATTAAACACACTATATTGCTTCCAGCCATTGACAATATTTTAAATAATTATCATCTCTTCAGTATTAACTTGCAAAGGAATGTTATCTGAATAGTTTCTTACATTTGAAATATGGATGGTGAGAATTTATCGGCAACTCATTCCACTTCTTTGATAGAAAGCGTTGAATAGCAGGTAACAATGTGGCTCTATACATGAGAAATCAACATTAAACCTTAGTGTAAAACTGAAATATAATGTTCCATAAGATTGATACAACTGTCAATGCCACTAAACTAATAACTGAAGGAATTGCTTAGTATAAGATGGGAACATACAATAATGCAATCATTCTTAGCACAAAAAAATGGATGAAATTGGTAATTGATGAAGTCTCTTGGAAAGCATTAAATAGGAAACTTAGCCATATAAGTGCAATACTTCTGTTATTAACTCTAAGGTTTAAAAACATGTGATAATGCAATTATTCCAAGAACAAAAAAGTAACTCATGAGAATGGAATTGACCAAGTCTTTTGATGAGAACTTGAACAGCAAAAATAGTGAAACAAGCACAACACTTTCGATCAGAGGAAAGCGCATTGCATGCTCCTTTGATATGGTCTCGACTCTCACGTGCAACAAGCAACACATCAATTGCAAAAAATCAAATAAATACATGAACCCATTTATTCTGCTAGATTAGAGTGTTTAAATACCCAAGATCAGATCGAGATACAATGATATATTTTCTTTCCACATCTAGCATCACTCGATGGAACCTAAAGGCGTATGCTCATATTTTAATCCTATAGCTTATACTTAGCAATGTGGGTGTTATTCTAGAGTTATATTATTCGTAGATAGGAATATGCTTCCACATTCTTTCATTGAAACCTGTAGCTCAAAATTATTCATATACAGTAGTGATGAGACCATTTCTGATATCTAGGCATGTTCTAATCAGTATTGGGTAACAAGACAACCCCTAATCTCAACTCCTGGGTAGGCTAAGGGTATATTGCATCCATATTCTAACCTCCAGAGCAATGATCCTCAACATCCATCTGAGCTGATTTTGTCCACTTTTTGTCACACCTGTGGGATAAATTAGCAAATATGGGCCACTTGAACTGTGGAAAAAGAGATCATTTCTTAGTTCTGGGCATAACTCCAACCCTAAAACAAAAAGGTTTGAGCATCAAACTGCCCTAATCCTCCATTATGGGTGGTTCCTAGCCAATAAACAACATGTTTGATAGTTAAAAGGCATGAAAATCTGACCTAGAACAAATCTGGGCAATTCTGAGTAAATAAATGGCAAGATATACCATGAACCAACAAGTAATATGCTTAATCTATAATTCTGGGTCGAATTTGAGGGTTAAATTCCGACTCTAGGTGTGAACAATAGTCATACAAGCCTTGAAAGTTCATTGTCTGGAGCCCTAGGCAGACTTGTAGCAGCAACAAGCAAAATATGGAGGAGAATATCATTATTTAGGGAATCCAAATTGGACCAAGCCATATGTGAAAACTTGCAGACCTATGCTTTCACTTGAAGAGGAGGTTATTTCTCTGAGGGAGGGATATATATGTGGTTCCAAGGGTAAGTGCTCCATCTTATATCATCTTTAAGAGGCTATCCATCTAGAAGAAGCTACCAGTCTTTTGTAGAAGAATCCTCTGACTTTAGAGAAGGATTCCAACCTAAAACTTAGCACATGTGAACTATTTTGAAGAGGACATCCAGCTGTTTCAACCTTTTGAATTATGTTGTCAATGAAGTCAATATTGAATAATTGATGATGAGAGCATATCAACACTAAGGTCAAAAGTCTATGCAAACATTTGGAAACACAAGCAACATTTGAGAACAATGGTTAGAAAGCTTGAAGTATGAAGACAAGCCAAATTGCCATGAAAACAAAAGAAGATACATTGATTAAAGATTTTACGAAGTGTAATGTTGAAGTATCTTAAGGAGAATGATGAAGAAAATTGGAGCCATGAGAAATCCACAAAGTTAAAGTTACAGATCAGAAATCCACTTCAAGAAAATACAAATGTTGGAGAGGACTTGGGAAGACTATCAATTTTATTTTGATTAGTATTGACCAACTCTATGACATAAATACAAACCTAAGATCAGCAAGTATGACTGTTCATGAAGTGACCCTTGTTTCAACAATACATGACATATTTGACAATTGAAATGATGATGAATTTGAGCTCTGATACCTGAGCATTTGGACCAGCACTAAGACATACCTCTAGTAGCATCCTCTGAAGGTTTGATGGAGCATTTATAACATCAATCATTGGGAAAGTGTTTTAGCGATTCTTGTGTATGTTATGATCAACAAATCGGCAGTCAAGGTAGGTAGATTTCAGACTAACAATATGGTATTCATCTTTACCAGCAAGGTTTGGGTTGTTAGTAAAAAAATTGATGGTGTTTTGTCAAAGTCTATACTCAACAAACAAATGTCAGCCCATTGAACAATCAATATGGATCATTTATGGGCAGAAGTTTAAAATAATTCTCATACATTTGAAACATGAATGAGGGAACCTTCATTTGTTGAATACTTTTGGATATGTTTGACACCTCTTGATTAAATTTCAATCGCATACCCTCATAAAATATAGAATCCAGTGGAAACATTGCAATCCTTGAATCCTAGAAACTGTTGGATCTGTTAAATTCTAAATGGGATCTAAAATTCTACTTTCTGCATATGAAGTCCATTGAGGTTGGAATGAATCTCAAACATCCTAAAAACATTAATGGTGATGTTAAAAAATTTAAGTAAATGTTCCACTACTAAAGAGACATCATCTTTTAAGACTTTTCTTGATTTCTAATTGCATGCATATGACCATAGATTTTTGTGGCCATTGATGTGGTTGCTGAATTGTTTTCGTATGATAGTACACTCCTCAATAGAGACCAGTTCGTCTAATGCTTTCACATAACCACTCTAAACATTTGGATCCATGTGTGGTATTCATTTCACTGCACCACCAGGTGCTTATGCTTCCAGCCATGAATCCAAAACATTAGACACAAATATGCAAAGTTATATCATGTATATAGAAAATTTTAAATGTTTACGTTTACATTCAAGAACTATGATGTCATTACAAGGGTTGAAATGATCCAAGGCACATTTTTAGGGGTATATATTTTGATGTTAAGGAAGGGATAAAATAATGCTAACCACAATAGTATGGGTAGTAAGGAAATTGAGGAGTGGGAGCTAGAACCCAAACCTAAATAGAATAGGGGAAAGAATGATCTAGTATTGAAATAATATGCATATTAGGGTTATAACAAAAAGACAAAGATTTATCAAAAAGGTAATTAGCAAGAATAAGGAATTAGAAGTTACTAAATAGGAAGTAAAGTACAAGCTTTAATCATTATAAGACATTTCAATGGCCCTAATTGTTTCTCCTACCATAATTTTGGCTATAACATGAACTCCATGTCCTTAGGATATATGTACTAAATAATTTCTAACTAGTATTGATGACAGACCAATGCTCAATTTATATAATTAGACTCTAGGGCTACCAAACAAGGTGAGAAGTTCACTTCATAGTAGTAGAGAGAAATATAAGGAAGGCATCAACATTTCTCCATGCCTAAAATTCAATAGAAATCCATTTCTTCTTAGAGACACTCTCATACAAAGATATACCCAAATCCCAATTAATCAACTCTTGAACTAGTATTGAGAATGTATGAATCTTCAGACTTGGGTAGTCATACAAATTCTCATGGGAATAAGATAAGGTATCTCATCCCCACTAATATGTATAAAAACTAGCAAATGAACAAATACACATGCATATTATAGGATGAGTTTCTCTCATAGAGAGACCAAAAGGCATAAATGTTTCTATATATCATAATATGGAATTTAATTCTTTTCAATATATGCATATACTAGAGCTAGTTCTCAAAACCTCTTTTAACTTCATATAACTTGTTTCACTCAATAACATATTTGATCATTATATTTGGCTTGTTTCTCCTCCTAGAAACACAAACTACCAAATAGATTCCAACAAATTACAAATCCAACAAACACATAATCTAGCACTCTAGATCTACTCTTCTAGAAGACAGAAACAAGAAGATCATCAATAAGCCTAAATCATTAAAGCCAATAAATGGCATGTTCTGTATTAGCTATAAGCTTCTAACATTGGATTTTGATGCCTTTAAACAAATGCATACGTACCTTCACAAACAATGTGTTAGGAGAAAAAATAACATGGGCATCAACTCCATTAAGGTAAGCCTTAACTTCATATATATGAGGCCTAGCAATAGTTTGTGCAATCATGCAATGTAAGCATAGATCAATGCTGACAGTAGAGCCAAAATAAAATTAGAGCTAGAAAATATAGCAAAGGATAGTGCATACCTGCACTAAAACAACATCATTTTATTAATATTTTTGTAGTCTACTCACCACACTAGACCAAATCACAATGATCCATATTCAAAATCAATGTTTGTTTCATTGAATAGCATTCAAAAATGAATTGGCAAGGCCTAAGAGTTGACTTAGACTCAAGAAAAACTCATAGTTGACTAGGGAAATCAAAACATAAATTCACAAGATTTCATTTCAAATAACTAAAATAAATTATAAAACCCACTAAATCATGGTCCCCGATGGTGGGTGAATGCTATCTGGGGATTCTAGTATCCCAACCAATCAATGGACATCCCCATTCACTCATACAGAAAGATTAAATAGAATTCCAACAGATTTTCATTCATTTAGACCTCTCTTGCAGCATATTGTTGGAGGCTATGACTAGTTTGTACCCAACAATATTCTCAACAACTAAATTGTTGAAGAACCCAACCAACCCAGTTGAGAGGTCAATCAGAAAAGAAAAAGTCAACTTGAGAACAACATACTAGGAAATTTGCATCCATGTCTTGCTTCTCCAATCTTGATTGAAGAGATCATTCTCACTAATCCTACAACATACCAAAACACAAGGGGGTCAACATTAAACATATCCTTATACACAAACTTTCAAAATGCATATTTTTGTGTAGGGTGAGGACTTTCAAAATGCATATTTCTGACAATTTTTTGACTTTCTAGATTTTTAACTTCTATTTTCAGCCGTTTATCAAGTCCAATCTATTAATGAGATGCCCAATTACTGGTTTTTAAAAAAAATCTAGAAATTTGCTTGAACCAAGCTAGCAATTTGAAGTCTTATAAGCAATCTGGATGCCCATTTATTGTTTTTGTTTTAAATTTCCACATTCTTGGAGTCTCACTGAGCCAACAATCTTTTTGAAACAACAAAATAGTTGAGTATTTTCACTAGCATTTTATGTGTATAGAATTTCAGTGGTTTGAAAAAGGCAACAGACATCTATTTACTGTTGAATTTGTTGTGACACTAAAACTTGTATAACACTTGCCACCTGGATTGAACTACCACAAGTGGTTGAAATAACTTGTATTCCCCCCACCCACCCCTCCCCTTAGCCTATAATAGAAGGGTAGATTTAGCTGGGCTTCGATGTTGTCAAAGTGAGGACATAGTTTCCTGTGTGTATGCAATTTGGGCATTCTCATTTGTTAAAAATTGATCTCAATTGCAAGATGGGTAACTTTCTTTATGGGGGAGTTTGCAGTGGATTATTTTACTTAATGCATAGATGTGCTAATACAAGTGCCACTCTCACATTTTTACGGAAGATGCCCACATAGGCCTTGGATTCATTTTTCAATCGATCTGGTGTTTTCTTGCCATTATGGTTATCAAAAGTCAGAACACATTAGTGTCTCTCCAATTTGACCTCCTTTCCCTCTGTTACCTATTAAATCACATGGTCCATAGGAAACGGACAAGGAGCAAAGAATCTAACATTTCAAGTTAGTACCCACTTTTTAGGGTCAGTGGCATGGTCGAGAACTTTCAACTGCAAGTATAGGACAATGAGCAAAGAATCTAACATTTCAAGTTAGTGCACACTTTTTAGGGTTAATGGAATGGTTGGGAGCTTTCAACTGAAATATAGGAATGTAGTGCCTTGCCTTTTAAGCCCCATAGATACTGAAGGAGTCAAATTCCCTGTTTGACCAAAATTGACTAGATCATATTGGTATGTATGTGACCATTTTTTATCATGAACAATAAGGTATGGCTTATTCTATGTGGATTATTTATGATGCAATAAATGAAACATTGACCTATGCCATGTATTAGAAAATGTACTTGAGATTGCTAATATGTGGGCTTAGATATTGGTTTAAGGGGTCTGAAAGCTATTGGTAATTTAAATTATGTTGTTAATAAGTTTATATTGGGTATTTAAATGAATGCCAAAAACCTCTAATTGCTTTGCTTGTATGTGTAGACATGTATAGGTGTGTTTGTCCTGGATAATGCAGGTGTCAGTTGTGCACTGGTTCCTGAACCATTTTATTTTGATCCTCCACCACAACCTGTCAGGTTTATTATTCATATTATCTTTAACAATACTTACAACCTTTTGGTGCCATACCTTGTTGCTGCTCATTTATCAAAATTTCCTCTCATTTATCAGAATTTCCTCCATCATTATTGTTGCGCCCAAAATTGGCCCTTTTTAGTCACCACTAATCGCCTTTCCTGCCCTGTCCTACACCACTTATCATGGAAATCAGACCTATTGTCCTTACCTTATTCCCCAAATTACCAAGGTATGGCTGATCGTTGTTTTATTTTATTAATGCTTATGATTGTGATAATTAAAGCTATGCATCTCTCAAATTGTGCTAACATGTTGTGATTTATGAAGGAAGTTCAGACAAATGGGCTGCAGGAAGATCGGGGCTGAACAAGTCATGAAGGAAGGAATGTTCGTTGCTTGTAGAGGAATCCTTGGGGCTCGAATCATCACTCAAGCACAGCTGTGACAGGGTAGCTGTAATAGAATTCGCTATCTTAAGAATGTTGCTGCTCGAGTCTAGCTGTGAGCGGGAAGGACCGCCACTCTCGGTTCAATTAATGACTCTCTCATATTTGGATGTTTCTGTTCTACCACGCATTGTAACAGCTAGTTGTTTAAGGCGCCTGAAGATCAAAGATCTTCATGGTTGCCCAATTATAGGATTAGATGTTACGATTTGTATGTATAAAGATGGGGAGTTTCCTCGACCCTGGGGGTTGGACAGCAGACAATTAATTTGTTATATTAGTAGCTGAGCAAAACTGTGTACTGATTCTTCTGTTAATATAAGGGGTTACTTCTGAGCTAAAGAGTTGTGTTGTTCGACCAGCGTCTCTGTGTGAAGACTGGGCCCGTCTTCCACAGAGATTGCTGAGTTAAAATAGGATTTTATCTTTCTTGTTGTGTGATGCTTTGTTCTTTCCTTTTGTACGCAGCAGCAATATTTATTGTGTGGATTTTTTAGTAAAAGATTATATTTCTGTGAGATTGGTGAATGGTGTACAATAACAGTCGACTGAGTAAGGTTTGCTTTATGCATTTTAATTGCTGTTATATGCAGCCGTGTTCATCTTACAGTTAAGTCGTGATCCCATGAGTCTTTACAATTTATCTTTCCTGTTGTGTGTTGCTTGATTTCCATTCTGCAATTCAATTTCTTAGAACAGTTGACTCAATCTTTTGCAATTGGATTTCTAGATTAATGTTCAGTTTATGTTTTATGATTTCCAGATTGATTAGATCAGACAAGTGATTGTTCTAGAATACGAATGAGATTTCTTTTTTGTAATTGTTGATTAGATCTGATACCATTTCTTATTGATGCATGATAGAGAAGAATTGAAGTATAGTAGTTAGAAGGCAATTGGGATTGCATAGATTCTTGGGATGAACATGGATGATAGAAGATAAAAGTATTCACTTCTAATGGTTTGGTGTTTAAGCATATATTGTGTACTTATCCTTTGAAATAAAAATACTTTCTCGGGTTGACAATAAATTTCATATGCTTTGTGTGTTTGGTAACAAATTATCTGCATAGAGAGTGCTTGACATTTTGGCGCCGTTGCCGGGGAAGGATAAAAATTAAACACTAGTCATTAGTTGCATCTGATAATTGCTTTTAGTCAGTCTTCTTTTTTTGTTGTTGAAATGATCTGCTTCGCATGAATACGAGGAGGGTAAAACGCGATCACCTCCCAACCCCCAAAACCCCACAAAATACTAACAGTGCAGGTGGTTTGGGTCGTGGTCGAGGTCCACCGTTGGGTAGAAGAACATTCATCGACGATCTTGTTGACAGAACTGATTCAGCTATCAGGACTTGTCAACGGGAGACTCCTATCAGAAGAGGCCCTGCTGATCCTGGAGCGCCAGCATCAGGATCCACGGTGGAAGATACAGGAGCAGCCGTGATTCCCTCATACACCTCTGCTAAGGAAGGAGCAACTGACGCAGCTGTCACAACTGAATACGCAGCTGCTACAACTGAAGAATACGCAGCTGCTACAACTGAAGAATACACAGCTGCTACAATTGAAGAATACGCAGCTGTTACAACTGAGGAGAAGAATGCAGGAACGAACGAAGAAGAGGATACAAAAGAAAAGATGAATAACAGACATGAGAATGAAGAGGAAGAAGCAGTGGTACAATACCATCATGAAAATGATTCCCTGCCAGAAGGAACTATGGCAACATTACAATTTCCAATACAGCAGCTGGAAGGGACAGCTCCTATGAAGAACATCTCACCATCAGTGTTGCCTCGCTTCCATGGAAGGGCGGCAGAATATCCAGACGAATTCCTTTTTGAATTCGATATCCTCTGTCGCAGCTATGATTATGTCACAGATGCCCAAAAGCTGAAGCTTTTTCCTGCCACCCTAAAGGACAATGCATTACGATGGTTCATGAGCCTTGGGGGAGGAACTGTTGCTAATTGGAATAAGATGAAGCAAGTGTTCCTGGAAAAATATCAAGAATATTGCAACACCAGGGACAAAAGAGAGGAATTATTCAAGATGGTGCAGAAGGAGGATGAAAGTCTAGAGGATTTTGTAGAAAGGCTGCTATACAATGTGCAAAGAGTCGGGCAGACAAACATGGGGCTGGATGTGCTCAAGATAATCTTGCTTCGAGGGATCAGGGATGATTGTTTAGACATGTTAAATCTGTTAGGGAAAGGAGATATCTCTAAAGAACCTTTTGAGACGATTGTGGAATTATGTAAGAGATACTCCAGGGGATCTTCCAGGAATAATAAGCGGGATAAACGAGATAAACTGGAATGGGATGTCTTCGACAGAACTCAGAAGTCATCCAATGGAGGAGCTACACGTGCAGAGATAGGAAATCTTCTTGAAAATTTTAAAACATAAATGATGAGCTCCATCTCTTCGGAGATTGATGTCCTGAAGGCCAAACAAAGACAGGTAGTGGAGGATCTCACATTAGGTGTGTTTTGTCCCCGATGTAGAAAGAATCATCCACTGAAAGAATGCCCCCTTGACAAAATACAAGTATGTCAGCTGTGCGAGCTGAACCATGATATGAAAGAATGTCCCACACTTCCCCAAGTGAAGGCTGTTCTGCAGGCATCAACTCCAGAAGGGGAATCAGCCTATTTCATTGCATAAAAGAAACCCTGGCAGCCTCGAAATCAAGGTATGTCTCCAGATTCATTTCCATTTTTGAATAATTTGAACAATTGGAATAATAACATGCAAAATATGAATACACAATTCCCTTCAAATTATGCTCAGTGGAATCCTCCTCAACCTGCAGTACAAAGTTATAACTCATGGAGTCCTTGGACACATCCACCACATCAACCTACGTCATGGTCTCCTGGATGGAGCAACTTCCATCCTGGGAACCAGTTTCCTCAACCACCTCCACCTCAGCCATATCCTCAATTTCCTCAATATCCTCAATACCCACCTCAGCAGTCGCAGCTGCAGCTGCAGAATAATCTTGTTCCTAATATACCAATACGGCCTCAGCTGCCTGCCCAACCTAATCCTAACCCAAATAATAAAACAGTCCATCAATTGGAAGCTCTCAATATGCCGGCTTACTCTCTCTCCCCTGTACCTTGTAATGATATTCGCCTACGGTCTGGGAAGATAATAGAATGTGTAATTTCAGAATATATTCCACCTTCTGTGCATGAAAAAGGAGAGAGTTTCCAGCATCCATTCAATCCGGTTCCTATCACTGAAGGTGCTGAGCATCCCTCGGATGGGACAGCTGAAACATTAAATGAGAAATCAGATAATACGCAGCCTACCCAGCTGGTAAGGCAACCACCATACCCTGAGAGACTAATGCTGCCAAAAATAGGGGGGCAACCTCAGTTCATCTCCTAGGAGAGTTGAAGAATCTTTATGTTAAGATCCCCCTTTTGCAAGCTCTTCAGGACGTACCTATTTATGCTAGAACTGTTCGGGACCTGTGCACTAAAATACCGGGAAGGAAGCCCAGAGATCCTCCTACTGTTCATGTCATAGGGAATTTATCTGCTTTAATGAGAGGAAAAACCCCTATGACCAAGTATGACGACCCTGGCAATCCTACTGTCACTGTACATATAGGACAGACGCAGATACCCAACATGCCAGTAGATTTAGGAGCAGCGATCAATGTTATAACAATTGAGACTGTAAAGAAGCTTGGATTCACCAATATTAGACCGACCCCTACCATTTTAGAATTGGCAGACAGATCCACCATCAGACCCGAAGGGATTCTGGACGATCTTGTCATCTCAGTAGACTCATGGGAATACCCTGCCGACTTTCTGGTATTACAACCAAAATCACAGCTGGGGGGACACCCATTGATCCTGGGGAGGCCTTGGTTGGCCACAGCTGATGCTTGCATCAGCTGTCGATCGGGGTCCATGACTATATCTGACGGTATGGAAACCAAAAACCTCACCATGTATCCTCCAGCACGGCCGAGTCTAGAAACTGAAACTTCCCTTTGGATAGAACAGGAAGAGGAGGAGGATGTTCAACCATTATTAACAATAGGGAAGGCCCTAACTTTCAAAAATGAAACAGAAGATGATGCCATCAGTAATTTCATTAGCGAACCTGCTTCAGTGGATAAAGAAGTTTATCAACTCCTGAACATTACCCTTGGTAAGGAAAAACAAGAACAGCTTACGGAGGAAGCACTAGTCGATGATGCAAACATAATCCTAGTTTTGAAAAACTCGAGAAGCATTCCTATTGAGGTAGAGCCTGGAAGAACTTTGAACATCAACCCTAGTCTCTCCTCAGAAGAACAGATGCACCTAACTAATCTCTTGAAGGAACGTAAGGGGGCATTCGCCTGGGAGTATACAGACATGAAGGGTATCCCTACCAATCTATGCACTCATCATATTTATATTAAAAACGACTCCCGGCCTGTATGTCAACCCCAACGACGCATGAACCCCAATCTGAGGGATATAGTGAAGGAGGAAATCCAGAAACTTTTGGAAGCAGGATTTATCTATCCTATTTCAGATAGTGAGTGGGTTTCCCCACTTGTAATTGTGCCCAAGAAAAATGGTAAATGGAGAGTCTGTGTTGATTATAGGGAGCTGAACAAAGCTACAAAAAAGGATCATTTTCCTCTGCCCTTTATTGACCAAGTACTTGATACCCTATCAGGGAAGAAGTTCTTCTCCTTCTTGGATGGGTTCAGCGGGTACAATCAAATTCAGATTGCTCCGGAGGATCAGGATAAGACCACCTTCACTTGCCCCTGGGGAACGTTTGCCTATAGGGTGCTTCCCTTTGGCTTATGCAATGCACCAGCAACGTTCCAAAGAGCTATAATTGGCATATTTTCTGAATTGGTTAATGATAGTATGGAAGTCTTTATGGATGATTTTACTCCCTATGGCAAGGATTTTGAGGAAGCACTGGAAAATTTAAAGAAAGTTTTAATTCGCTGTGAATAGGCTCGCCTCTCATTAAGCACTGAAAAATGCCATATGATGATGAGTGAGGGGGTGGTATTAGGACATTTCATCTCTACAGAGGGCATTCAAGTGGATCCTTCAAAAATTAAGGTGATAAAAAATATACCAACTCCTTCAACTCAAAAAGAGGTGCGAAGTTTTCTGGGACATGCTGGATATTACAGGAGATTTATAGAAAACTTCTCCAAACTTGCTTCTCCTTTGTTTTCATTGTTAATGAATGATGCATAGTTTGTGTGGAGTACAGCATGCCAGACAGCATTTGATAAGCTTAAAGAGAAGCTGTCCACAGCCCCTATTCTAAAGGGACCTAATTGGACCATACCTTTCCACATTTCTTCAGATGCTTCTGATACTGCCATTGGAGCAGTATTAGGACAACAGGATGGTCAAGTACCTTATGCCATCTATTATGTCAGTAAAAACTTAGCCCCTGCTGAACTTAATTATACTATTACTGAAAAAGAATTCCTTGCTATTGTTTATTCTATTAATAAGTTTCGGCATTACATTACTGGGTATCATACATTTGTGCACATTGACCACTCTGCCATTAAGTATTTGATGAATAAACCTGTCACCAATGCCAGAGTAACTAGGTGGCTTTTATTATTATAGGAATTTGATATTACCATTATAGATAAACCTGGAAAAGAAAATGTTGTTGCTGATTTTTTATCACGATTTACTAACAGTGATGACAGTTCGCCTGTTGAGGATTCTTTCCCAGATGAACATTTATTCGCACTCTCAGCTCATTCACCCTGGTATGCAGACGTTGCTAATTATTTGGTTGCAGGAAAGCTTCCGCCACATATGTCTAAACGAGAGAAGAGAAAAATCATCCAGCAAAGTGCCAGGTATTGTTGGCTTAATGGTCATCTCTTTTACACAGGACCCGATCTTGAGATTAGGAGATGTGTAAGGGAAGATGAGATCTTTCATATACTGAAGGCTTGTCATGATGAACCTTGTGGAGGACACTTTGCAGACAAAAGAACAGGGCATAAAGCGTTGCGGATGGGCTACTATTGGCCGACGTTTTTCAGGGATGCTAAAAGATATGTTCAGTCCTGTGATAGCTGCCAAAGGATGGGCCAACCTAATAGAACATATCAGATGCCTTTACAGCCCCAAGTGGTACTAGAACCATTTGAAAAATGGGCATTGGATTTTGTTGGCCCTATCAGCCCTCCTTCCAAACAGAAGGATTATATCCTGGTGTGTACAGATTACATGACCAAGTGGGTGGAAGATGTAGCTTTGATTAAGGCTAATGACCAGGCGGTGATTGATTTTCTGTACAGTGAAATCTTTACCCGTTTTGGGGTACCAAAGGAAGTAGTCACCGATGGGGGACCGCAATTCATCTCACACCAATTTGAGTCCTTGCTCCGGAAGTATCATGTGCAGCATAGGATAGCTTCACCTTACCACCCCCAGGCCAATGGTCAGGTGGAAAGTACTAATAAAGTTATTGAAGCAATCCTTACTAAAACAGTTAAAAGCCATCGAAGGGACTGGGCTGACAGGCTTCCAGAAGCACTGTGGGCATATCGCACAACTTGGCGCAACACCACAGGGTTTTCTCCTTATGATCTGTTGTATGGAAAGAGTGCCATTTTTCCAATTGAATTTGAAATCAAGACCCTGAAAACAGCCACCGAAATGAATCTAGACGTAACAGAAGCCCAGAAGAGAAGATTGAATCAATTAAATGAACTAGATGAGAAACGGTTAGTTGCAGTAGAACAGACTATGCTGCTCCAGCAACAGATATCCAACTGGCATGACCGATTCATCAAGAAGAAAATATTCTATGAAGGAGACTGGGAACTATTATACGACTCCAGATTCAAGAAGGATTTTAAAGGAAAACTACGTACAAGATGGCTGGGTCCATATTTGGTCGACAGGGTATTTGACAACAGCACTGTTCGCCTGGTGACCATTGATGAAAACTGTATACCATTACTTGCTAACGGCCACAGACTGCGACTGTATCGTAATCCCATCTCGAAAGATGCATTCATTTCACAAATCGTTGCCGATCCAGATTATCAGTTGGCACCAGAGCAGGAATTTTTCTCTGCCTTTGCCAATCCTTAAACTGGAAATCATATTTTCTATACATAAATAAATTTCCTACTATAGCGTATAATTGTTGTTTTTTTTTCCTCTTTGCATTTGATCTTTTTGTTTGCTGTCATTTTCCAAAAATTTTCAGGGAAGCACCAGGAGAACGACTAGTTTGGGCCCGTCAAGCGAAAATCTTCCTGTGCCGTCCTTACTTAAAAAAAAAAAAAAAATCCGGCAGCTGCAACATATTTTTCGGCAGCTGCAACATCTTTTCCGGCAGCTGTATATCTTTTCCGGCAATCATCTCTTCCCAGCAGCCACAAAATCCCTTTTTTCCGCCTGCCGTCAATCTTTTCCGGCAGCTGCAACATCGGCGGCTGCAACATTGGCAGCTGCAACATCTTTTTTCGTAGCTGCCACCTCATTCCCCATGAATGCCATCTCATTTTCCCATAGTTGCCACCTCATTTCCCAACAGCCACAAAATCCTTTTTTCCGCCTGCCGTCAATCTTTTCCGGCAGCTGCAACATTGGTGGCTGCAACATCGACAGCTGCAACATCTTTTTTCGCAGCTGCCACCTCATTCCCCGCGACTGCCATCTCATTCGCCCGCAGCTGCCACCTCAGTTCCCAGCAGCCGTAATACCTTTTCCCCGCCTACTATCAATCCTTTCTGGTAGCTGCAACATCGGCAGCTGCAACATCTTTTTCCGCAGCTGCCACCTCATTCCTCGTGCCTGCCATCTCATTCGCCCGCAGCTGCCACCTCAGTTCCCAGCAGTCGTAATACCTTTTCCTCGCCTGCCGTCAATCCTTTCTGGCAGCTGCAACATCGGCGGCTGCAACATCGGCAGCTGCAACATCTTTTTCCTGCAGCCACCACCCCATTTTCCTAGCGGCTGCCACCTCATTTACCAGCCACTGCCACATCATTTCCCAGCATCTGCGTTATCGTTTTTCGTTGACCGTAAATTATTCTTTTCGGTAGCCGTTAATCCTTTTTCTAGCAGCTGTGAATCATTCCCGGCACCTGCCATTTTTTTTTTCCAGTGGCTGCAACATCATGTCATAGCGGCTTCAACATATTTCCCACAGTCGTAAAATTTTTCCCGCCAGCCGTAATTTTTTTTCCCGCCGCCGTAAAACTTTCCCGTGACAGCCGTAATTTTCCCCGATACCGTAAATCTTTTTTCCGGCTGCCATGAATTCTTTTCCGGTGGCTGTAACTTATTTCCCGCCGGTTGAAATATATATTTTTTTTGCGACTGCAACATCTTTTTCGTCGGCCGGGCTATCATTTTTTTGGCAACTTGCAGTCGTAACTCCCGTGTTAACAGAAGAATTGTTTCAAACCTGCTAATCATGGTGCTGATTCACCTCAGTCGTGCCGGCGAACTCATCATTCCGACCCCGAGGACGCAATGGTTTGGGTTTCACCGGCGGAAGAAATTAGTTCCTTATCCGAGTCATCATGTTCACATGTCTGACTGTGCACGAGTTCGGCTCCGTGACGTCACCAACTGCATGCTCCACCAGTTTCTGTAGCTTTTCGATGCACAGTTTTATGAGGTATGGATTTCATTTATCACGTGATTAAGCATTGATATCATTTAAACGATATTAGTCGTACCTTCACTCGTACCACCATTTACACCTGATTAAACCTTTCCCTCGTACGACGTAACACTAATAACTGCCACCTTCCCCAATTCGGTATGGAAATTTCAAACGCTTTTCTGTGCTCAACTTTCCAAATTTGCTCATTCGCTCAACATCTCCGCTCAACGATTCGTGCACCCTCTGTGCTGCAACTTCCATTCTGGGATCCTGTAATCTATGGACTAGCAATATCAGCTTGCAGCCAGCACCATGGGGATTCTAGTTCGCCATGAACCTTTCAATACTCGGGAACTCAGGCGAAATCCTCAAGTTCTTGCCATTTTTCAAGCTGCTGGTTGGCTCGAATTCTTTGAGCGATTAGACAGATTCGATCGGGACGCGGCCCTGCAATTCGCCTTAAATCTTACTAAAACTCACTCCACGGTGTGGGGGCTGTGTATAGACGTCTCCGAGATCATTATATCTGAGGTTACCGCCATCCCGATGGTGGGAAAACCATGTTTTAACTGACGAGTTCCTACAACGGTTGCACGGGAAGAATTTTTACTTCCAGGGGAGCAAGTTGAAGCATCTAGGAGAGGGATTGCACTGAACTCACTGCCGCGGCCATGGGACCAGGTTGTTGTCTTCCTCAAGAAATACATTACCTGTGAAGGTAGATATCAAACTATGTATAACTCTGAACTTCCTTTGCTTTCTCAGCTCCGCCATGGCATTTTATTGAACATTCCATTTTATTTATTGCACGACTTGCGTCATATGGCGACATTTGTTCAGTCTGCGAAGCACCCACTTTCCTCTCTCACCCACCATGGCCTTATCAAACTAATCATTGTAAGAACCCTTTCCCAACATAATATAACTTGGGAACAATTTATAACCCGACCACAACAACCTGTTCCCTTGAGGGTCATCCCATTACACCAGTTACCGATTCCACCACAACAGGAGGACCAGAGTTCCTCCAGTGAAGTTGGGGGGAGGGATGAAATGGGAGAAGAACAGCAATCGGGGGCACAGGCAGGACCATCCAGGGTGGGTGAAACCACAGTAGAAGAACAACAACCGGGGGAAAAAGCTGGGCCATCTGGGGGGGAAACTATATTAGAGGAGGAACAACTAGGGGCACAATCAGAGCCATTCGGGGGAGATGAATCTCCAGCACAGGCAGAACCAGTGGGGAATGAGACTGCACTTGAAGGAGATCAAGGGGAAGTACAAACAGAGCCATTAGGCGACAGTATAAACGAAACCCTTGTGGAAAACCTAGATAATAGGACAGCTCCGACAGCAGAAGGTGAAATTGGAACAGCATCAAATGCTGCGACGATGGAACCTGAAGATGATGGAGCTAGGGCAATGGAAGAAGACATTGAATTGGTAACAATTGAGTCTTCACCTGAGTGGGTAGGAGGAGGAGCTGTGATTGAAGAAGAACAGCATGAGGGTCAAAGAAATATTCCTTTGACCTCAGTTTTTCCCCCCTATATTCCAGCTCCACAGGGGGAAACACGACAAAAGGAAAAATCACAGAAGGAACCCCCACAAAAAGAAAAATCACAAAAGAAAATGCCACAGAAGAGGAAGAGAGCCACCGATGAATTTGACCTAATAGCACCAATCAGAAGGAAACGAACTAGATCCGCCACAGCAGCAGAGGCAGCTAGGAAAAGATGGGCAACCTCAGAGACACAGGTTGAGCCCCCAATCCTTACACCAAGACCGATGGATGCTCCACAAAGGCTAGTGGAGGAAGAACCTGGAATTGAAGGACTTCTGTATGAGAATGAAATGCTGAAAGAGGACCTCCAAGTACTTAGAAGGGAGTTGGAAACTTGGAAGGAAACCTGCAGAAAGCAGGGTGAAAGAAAAATGTACACACTAATAGAGGTTGCAAACCAAGTGGAGGAATCAGATGCTGATGGAGCTAGGGAGGAGGATGAACGAATACTCTGCCACACCTGTGGAGAAATATTTAAGGAAGCAGGCCATAAAATTTGACTTAACACTTATTCAGCACAACAGCCTGTGGCCACAGTGTGGGAAGCAGTGGAAAGAGAAGGTGCTGCCACACAAGAACCAGCACTTTTAAAAATCCTTGCTGAAGCTGTTACTTCCCACGATGCAGAAATTATGGAACAGGTAGGAGAAGAACAGGGAATAGGGGACGCTCTGGAGCTTATAAAGGAATATAGTGAAACCCCAAAGTGTTCCCACGATACATAGATCATAGATCAGATGGGAGAAGAACTTGGAATGGAGGTCACTCTGGAGGCCAAAGAAGAATTCCATACTATGACCCCAGAATGCTCCCAGGACACAGAAATTTTGGAAGAAGAGGTTCAAAGGCAGGACAGTGATAAACTGGAACAGGATGCTATAACACAAGAACCAGCAACCCTGAATTTACTTGTCCAATCAGCCGAACAAGTGAGAGAAGAACCCGGAACAGAGGACACTCTGAAATTCAATGATGAACTTTGGGTTGTAACCCCAGAGGGCTCCCATGACACAGAGCTCCTAGGAGAAGAAGTGCAACAACAAGAGGATGAAGGGGCAAGCCAGGATATTGCTACACAAGAACCAACATCCTTGGAAGCTGCAACAGGAGCTCCTGAATTTCATTCAAAAGATAAACCTGGAGTGGATTTCATTCTCGATACACAGTTGGGAGAAGATGAACAGGTACAGACACCATGCTCAGGTGACACCGAAATTTTGGAGGATGAGCTACACGATGAGAAGGAAATCCAATCTCAGCAGCAGAGGGACAAGGAAGACACTGTTACACAAGAACCAGTGTCTCTAAAAACAATGATGGTAGCTGCTGATGAGAGCTTAAAGGATGTTGCTGTTACACAAGAACCAGTAACCCTTTTATTAAACTTAGAGGTGCTAGAAGACACTGCCCCACAAGAATCAGTGCTTCTCCCTCCCAATAATGTTATTGATTTAGATTCAGATTAAGGATGGCCCTCTAAGCTATCAGGCACAGCATAGTGAGACTGCAGGAAGACTCCACTACATTAACTGCATTTCTAGATACCGGCAATTAGCAGAGGAAGGGGAACAGTGACTCACAGAGGTTGTTCAAAAGACAGATAAGGTACCTGGGTTTCCTACAATTCTTTCATGGATAGAGCTCAGTATAGGATTCAGATTGTAAATAATGCAGGTTGTTGCATGAGGACATGCAACAGGATAGTTGGGGGGAGATGTTGAGCCCAGAATTTGCCCTTTTTAGTCACCATTAATCGCCTTTCCTACCCTGTCCTACACCACTTATCATGGCAATCAAACCTATTGTCCTTACCTTATTCCCCAAATTACCAAGGTATGGGTGATCATTGTTTGATTTTATTAATGCTTATGATTGTGATAATTAAAGCTGTGCATCTCTCAAATTGTGCTAACATGTTGTGATTTATGAAGGAAGTTGAGACAAATGGACTGCAGGAAGATTGGGGCTGAACAAGTCATGAAGGAAGGAATGTTCGTTGCTTGTAGAGGAATCCTTGGGGCTCGAATCATCACTCAAGCACAGCTGTGACAGGGCAGCTATAATAGAATTCGCTATCTTAAGAATGTTGCTGCTCGAGTCTAGCTGTGAGCGGGAAGGACCGCCACTCTCGGGTCAATTAATGACTCTCTCATATTTGGATGTTTTTGTTCTGCCACGCATTGTAATAGCTAGTTGTTTAAGGCACCTGAAGATCAGAGATCTTCATGGCTACCCAATTATAGGATTAGATGTTACGATTTGTATGTATAAAGATGGGGATTTTCCTCGACCCTGGGGGTTGGACAGCAGACAATTAATTTGTTATATTAGCAGCTGAGCAAAACTGGGTACTGATTCTTCTGTTAATATAATGGGTTACTTCTGAGCTAAAGAGTTGTGTTGTTCGACCAGCGTCTCTGTGTGAAGACTGGGCCCGTCTTCCACAGAGATTGCTGAGTTAAAATAGGATTTTATCTTTCTTGTTGTGTGATGCTTTGTTCTTTCCTTTTGTACGCAGCAGCAATATTTATTGTGCGGATTTTTCAGTAAAAGATTATATTTCTATGAGATTGGTGAATGGTGTAGAATAACAGTCGACTGAGTAAGGTTTGCTTTATGCATTTTAATTGCTGTTATACGCAGCCATGTTCATCTTACAGTTAAGTCGTGATCCCATGAGTCTTTACAATTTATCTTTCCTGTTGTGTGTTGCTTGATTTCCATTCTGCAATTCAATTTCTTAGAACAGTTGTCTTAATCTTTTGCAATTGGATTTCTATATTAATGTTTAGTTTATGTTTTATGATTTCCAGATTGATTAGATCAGACAAGTGATTTTTCTAGAATACGAATGAGATTTCTTTTCTGTAATTGTTGATTAGATCTGATACCATTTCTTATTGATGCATGATAGAGAAGAATTGAAGTATAGTAGTTAGAAGGCAATTGGGATTGCATAGATTCTTGGGATGAACATGGATGATAGAAGATAAAAGCATTCACATCTAATGGTTTGGTGTTTAAGCATATATTGTGTACTTATCCTTTGAAATAAAAAGACTTTCTCGGGTTGACAATAAATTTCATATGCTCTGTGTGTTTGGTAACAAATTATCTGCATATAGAGTGCTTGACAATTACAATTTCTGCTATAGATGTTCTTGGATGAACTATACTTTCCCTTGACTGCCATTCACTAAACAATTTGTTAGTCATCACACTCTCATATTCATTTGATAAATTCTGCTTTTCTGAAAGTGAATCAATTACCTCTACAACTGCAACAATTGTCTTTGATTTGTCAAGCAAAATACTCCCTACTTCAACTTCTTGTTCTTGCTTCAAAATCTCGTTATCTTTCATCATCAACAGTTGATTTCCAATTTTAATTGCTGCACTTTCATCCTTCAATGGTATGAGGGTATGATTCTCTCTGTCCATTTCAAAGGCATATGTATTTCTCTGCCCATCATGTACTGCATTCTTGTCATACTTCCACGGTCTACCCAACAGAATGTGACAGACATCCATTGGCATGATGTCACACACCACTTTATCCTTATAGTTGCCAATCTGAAACTTCACTTTTCTCTGCCCATTGACCAAAATCTGATTCTCATTTTGCAGCAAAGACACTTTATATGGAGTAGGTTGTTTGACCCTCTTCAAACCCAACTTTTCAACCATCTCTAGACAGCAATTTTTTTTTAAATTGGTTAACTTGGAACTAGAACCATTTGAGTTGACCAGTTTAACCCTCATCAATTCCGAACTGGTACAAAGCTCAGCCTAGAGGCTGGTTGGTGTCGAACTGGCTGACTCAAGACCTTGACTCGGTCATTTCGGCACCAAACTAGCCTCAAACCGACCGGCTCTACATTAACTCAAAGAGTTAACACAATAATTCCTGAGGTGCACACGCGGAGGCTAGACATAGATGTTTTTAAAAAAGATTGACCAATTTTATACTAGTGACATTGAAGTCAACAATATAAATATTGAATGGTAATGCTAAATTTTTCAAGTAAAAGTGACATTCTCCTTATCTTTCATTTTTTATCCTTTCACTTAAATTTTTAACATTACCATTAATTGTTTTAGGATGTTTGAGAGTGGTTCCAACCTCATCGGACTTCATATGCAAAAAGTAGAATTTTAGATCCCATTTAGAATTCAATAGACTTACTAGTTTTCAGGATTTCAGGATTGCGGCGTTTCCACTAGATTCTATCACCATCAAGCTCTTTGGATGGTTGTATCTTTGAATGTCCATAAGCATGCATTGTCTGCCCCTATGAATGCACTACTCATATTTTGAGCGCATACAGTTTGTAGTTTTGAGGTTTTAAATTTTTTAGATTCATAGTGAGTGCAGACCACTGTACCGTGCATTAAAATTTAAAATTCAACAATCATATCAATCTAGTAACAATCAACATTGGTTTTAGTAGTATTCATTCCAATTATAAATGAGCCCCAAGTTGATATCCCTTAAGTTATGTAAAGCATGCATATCGTGATTTAAACGTTCTTCAATTTTCTCTAAATTCAAATATCTTCAAAGAAAACTAGGCTAACATAGTTTAGGAAAGGTGTTGATATAATTTCATGGTTGCTCGAACTGATTACTATGTGGGCATTGGATATATGGAAACACTATGGATTTTCTAGTGTTTCAGACATATCCAAGTGCACTTTAGCTGTGTTACCTCTACTGAATAGCACCTGGCATATATTGATTGCTCATTCAAACAATTCTTTCGCAACACATCTCATTCTCGATATACATAAGCAAGTAGCAACCAACAAGATGCAAAGTACTTTTGCTTCTCATTGCAATCACCGCTACCATGAATCATTAAATACATACATTCCCATACTCATTTGTATGGGTGTAGGTGATTGTTAATGCACAATTTCGTGGGAATGTATGGTTGTGATGTGTGTGGAGGTTTGTGGCAGATCAGGTCCAAGGGACAACTGTAGGTGACTCCCTATACTTGCATAGAGCATATAGGGCAATCATGAGCTGCCAACAATATGACAAATTGATAATCCTTTTGTATTTGTAAACCAACAACTCAATTTGAGCCTATGTTTGCATATGGGTTTTGAGGATCCCCATTCCTCCCCAGTTTTTGTATGTGTAACATAGATTTCAATTAAACACGTGAAAACCTTTACCTCCTTCAATATCCACCTAAGGAATGTTTATTTGGGAGATTACTTAAGCCTTGACATGTACTAGCTAAAGGTATCTAACAATAGGCCCGTAATGCACATGATTTGCTACCAAAATTTTGGTGCAAGTGTTATGTCAAGAGTTTAGTTAACCACCTTTCATTCTAGTGCTTTGGAAAAGCTTTAAATGCAATAGAGATTCCCAAAATTTAAATATTTGCTTGGACTGGATCTAGGACCATCCTTGCTTTGAGATAATATAAGATAATTTTCTGAGATAAGATAAGATAATTTTTTTAATGTAAATTGAACAAACAGATTGAAAATCACCCCTCATTAAAAAAACATTCGGTAAAATGCTATAGGGAATCGTATAAAAAATCCCACAAATAATACTTTTCATTGTTTCCAATAACTTGAGGACTTCATCCAACATCTGATCTTGGCGATAGCCCTTAACAGTAGCAAAGAAAATCCCTTGAGTTCTAGGGCACAATTTGTTGAACATCTCATGTAAAAGGGCCTGCATTTATCCAAACCTACCCGCAAATCCTAGTCTCTCAATCATTACAGAGTAAGTGGTATCGTTGTGTTTGAATCCTTTCTAGTTGGAGGCCCATTTAGAAATTTCTAGGGCAGGGTCAGAGTGTCCCTGTAGGGAGGAGAGTCTCATACACCAACTTTGGAATGTTGGCTGAGGATGTGACCTTAAAAAAATACTGTAAACCTCGACCTTTATTATAAATTAGTAATTAGAAGACACTTGAGAACAACAATATATTGCTTTGTTGGATTGAAAAAAACATTTTCTAAGTACTCGTGAAAACCATTTTTACAATTTTTGGGATTTTAAGATGATGATGACCATTCATTGCTTCTTGACAAACAATACGTTGATGTATAAAGAAATTTTTAGAAAAATTCTAGCAATGACTACTTATTAATTTTTTTTTCGTGACGATCGCTCTGCAAATTAAACAAATGATATCATAGCAAAAGGAGATCGGCATGGTAAATCTTCTCTACATATAAAAAATTGATGAAGTCCTAATCCCTTTGAAAAAGGGAGACCCAACGAGTTCGTAAGAACCCTTGATTTAATTTTTAAAACTCAACAAAACCCTAAATTTAATTTAAAGAACTATGCAAAACCCTGCTCTTTTTATAGAAAGTAATAATTGGATCCATGGAGAGCAGAGGAAAACCTGTGAGACTTTAGAGAATGAGATCTAAGATGATACTTTCTCCTGACCACCATGGTGGCCTCATGATTCGAATCTGCGTCCATGGTAATGTTGGAATCGTTTGCAACCCTCGACGATATATCATCAGTCATATTGTGAATCTTGTGGACCTGAAAGATGCAGAGGAGAATGAAAATAACAAAAATATCCCTCAATATTTTGCTCAAGATATGAAGAGAAAATTACAAAACAGAATCTGAAAATAGGCCGCCCCGCTAGGAATCTAAAGAGGGAAGTCTTTCGGCTAAACTGGATAGAAAATATAGATAAATAATAACTGATTCTAGGTCAAGGTAACCTGCTTATCAACCACGAACACAAGTGGTTCTTCAATTTGCTGTAGAATAGCATAATTTGGTGCTTCAACTGGATCTACATGATCAAATTCTTCACCCCACGAAAATTCATAAGGATTAGAATCACGATCACAAACTTATTCATCTGACTCGCGATCATCAAAAGGAACTGTGGATCTTGATCAATCTACAACAATATCGCTCAGGGATGCCTAGAGCTGGGTTTTCTGCTGCACTCTGAGAATGCAAACCCACAATTTTTTCTACCCAAGTGTGCATTATCAAGCGCCTTTCTAACATTATCCGTCCAAGTGAGAACCGGGTTGCTTTTAGCTTCTTTGAGCCTTATCGGGGTTGGATTCTTCATTGAATTCTAAAGAGGGATCTCGTGTAGATTATGTGTTATTAATTATTTATAAAATTTTATTTATATATATATACATTTAAGACAATATTTTTGCTTTTGATATATATATAAAAATTATCCAACTATCTCTTTTATAGTTATATACATTTATATAGAAATAATTATCAAACTATCCCTCTTCTATAATACCATAGCGATTATTCTTGTTTACCTTTTTATCATTTCATGGAGCTTGACCATGGTAATGAAGACTAGGGTCTCTCATCCAAGATCTAAGCTTATTGAATAATGGTTGGGGCCCACATTAAGGATAATGAAAACTATATATTTGAAATGTGTATTGTCTTGTTAATTATTAAAATTATGGTTAGTTGTTTTTTAGTTTCTTGTCTCACAACACTAAACATTATTTTTATTTATTGATTCAAGCATAGTCATGAATATTCATGCACAATGTTGTGTTAGAAATCATCCATCTCTAGTGTTGGCCTCCTTTAACTAGGCCACCTTTGGTCACTAATTCCTCTTATTATGTCAAAGGGAAACACCACTTATGGGGTTTAAGGGGTGATGTCAATTTTCAATGCTGCAGGCATGTTCCAACCCTATGTGCATTCTCTAGCCCAAGTCGCATATAGCTAGAATCATTGTGGAAGACCAATTATCCCACCAGCAATGAAGAAGAAAAAAAGTCACCCCATCAATAGTATAGAATCGAACCACCATGAATAATTGAATCTCAATATTTTAATTGAAATGTACTTCTATGCATATTATGTATGATGCAAAGCATAAAACGTAGAGCATGTGATAGTTAGTCTCTTTCACATGACATTATGTAAGAATTTTACACAATAATACAAAAATGTTATGTTATAACTTGTTCATTTCTTTATATGCTTACACAAATATTTTTGTTCATTTCTCTTTATGCTTTCAACCCATTATTAATTTCTTGACCAATATGTTTAAGTTGTTCTCTTATTTGCATCTTCAAAATTCAATTCATAACATTTACACTATATGTCGCTACTTGGACTATGTTAAAATTTAATGTATGTGATATTTTTTATTCCTTTGGTGTTCTTAGGGAATTGCAATAAATTTGCTTAACTAACATTGGATTGACTTGTGGTTGTTGCATTGTCATGCATATTTCTCTTATTTTCTTGTCTTCATTATCTTAATAAACAAATCATGTGTTTTATTCAACAACAACAAAAATTGAAAATAAATTTTCATTTCATTAACAAGTGATAGAAAATTTAAATACTATGATGTCAAAAGCAAGGAATCCTAGAGAAACTCAAGAGCAAGTAGGTTACAAGACTAGAAATAGTATAAAACATAAGGTTGTCTAATATTTTCATACCTAGTGATAAACCATTATAATAGCACCAATATCTCCACTTGTAGGTGAAATATAACCTATGAAGTTTGTGTGTAGTGGTTTGAGTCATCTAGTTTGGCCTTATATGCCTCTATATTTCTTTAGGGGTTAAGGGTTTGATTTTCTTTCGTGACCATGTTGAGGCCTAAATACACATACCTAATCCTTAAAACCTCCTAAAAGAACCAACATCCCCACTCAAAGCCCAAGGATACCATTGGAAGGTCATGTGTGATGTTTTAAGGAATTGTTCAAGGCCTGATGTGCTTTAAATATTGCTTTATCTATAAATCATGGGCTTCCACCCTTGATCATGTCAATGATGATAAGATCCATAAATACTACTCAAAACCACTTGATGGAACCAATACCCACTCAGAGGACAAGGGTGCCTTTAGGAGATTATGTTTGGTTGTTTGAAGTGTCCTTATTATGGATGCCTAGAAGCTTTCTCTAGTAACAAAGGCACAAATTTACTCCTCGAATCATGTCTAGAGCCTTAAGACCTACCATTATAGCTAAAAAAATAACAATGGAACCATATCCCCACTCAAAGGAAAAGGATTCCCTCGATAAGTCATGTGTGGTGGTTTGAGAAATTGTTCTTGATCCTAGATGTCTAGAATTTTCCTTTGGGGCCTAAGGCATGGGTTTCTTCCCTTAACCAGATATAGGGCCTAGAGACCCATTCTTATTGTTGAAATATCCTAATCACACCATACCTAATACAAGACAGAAGTAAAACAAATGGTACCTAACATATCTGAGATCTAGTTCATACACAAGCAAGCCCGAGCATAAGAAGGATGGAAGAGAATAGATGTCCTACCTCAGTCCTGAAGGTTTTCCTAGTTGCTCCTTCTTTATCTAGGTCTTAGCTCGCAAATCCCAAGTTGCGATCCTACACACAAATATAAAAGACAATACCTTCCAATGTACCAAGTGTATTAACCAATATCTAATCACCAATTGGTAAACATATTCATACAGCCATCAAAGAGACATGAAATGGGAGAATAGGCAAAGTTATATATTAGAAAGAAAGGCATGAAAAACATGTACACAAGTATACTGGACTCTGTAGCAGCATGTCCTTCAAGCTCTCCTTCCAAATCCCTTTGAGCACCACAAGGTCATAAGGACTACCTCTCTAAGTCTTCTTCATGTGTGTGAGCCAAGGCATGAGGTCCTCTTTATAGGATGGAGAGTCTAAACCACTTGAGAGAAAGATTTGGATCAAGGGAGGATAAGGTGGATTAAGGGAGATTCAGGTTTCCGTGAATGGAAATGGAGGAGATATTCGAAGGATAGGAAGATCCACCTAAGATCAAGGTCAGATTTTGACCCAAAAATCAATGAAAGATGGCTATAATAGGATTGTCGCTCCCCTAGAACTGAGCATAGAGTGAAAATGTTGACATTTTCGCTCCCCTAAAGGCATGCAAGGAGCGACATACTTGTAATTTTCACTCCTTGGGAAACTAGAAGGGAGAGACACTCTCCATCAAGGCTCAAAATGGGGTTTGGTAAGGTGGTTTTTCTACCTCCCAATGTCAAGGGACCTTCCCAAACATGACTAGGGACTAGGTAAACTACAAGATGGTGGACCCTAACACACCTAGGGATCAACACAACCCATGCTTTTCATGGTGTTGAAGCTTGTCATGTCATAAGTTACAATTGTAGGTGCAACAAAATGTTAACCAATGATAAGAGGTGGGGTGTGAGGTCTTTGGATTCAATTGTAGTAGGCACCTTTATTTTTCAAGTCCAGGTGGTCCCCATTGAAGAATGTATGATTATTATAGAGATGATCAAATTAGATGCACAAATTGGATCTTTATTTCTAAGGAAAAGGATTTGTGTGGTGCATGATCAATAAAGTATTGATCATAAGTTAAACAATCATGTGGATGCTGTAATGGGGGAGATGTTGTAACGTTTGTTCCTAACAAAATAATTAAAAAATTCATGTCGCCTCATAAAATAAAAAAATTATGGAAAGTATTTAAAAAAAATCCATGTTGGCTCATAAATAAAATATTATGAAAAGTAATTAAAAAATCGATGTTTGTCTATAAAATAAAAACTTAAAACTTAAACTGGGATCTATCAATCAAGAGAGAGAAAATTTCTTGAGTTTAAATTGAAAGTAGTGTTTGGGTACACAGGGTACTACCAAAGGACCGAACACCAAGAGAAACCACTTCACACAAACAGATCACAGATCAACACACCGATGTTTTGACGTGGTTTAAACCCTCTTGAGGGAAACACTCCACAGCCCCGGCCAAATAGCTTCTTCAGGACAATTTATTATGAAAAGAAAGAAAGTTACAAATAAGCTTCTCATAATCGATCAACTAAACAATGACCCTCTATGCTCTTTAAATAGAGATCATGGACCAATTGGGTGTTAAGCCACGGATCAAGGTTAGGTTTCATCTAAGAGAAGTTGAGCCGTCGGATCATTCTATGTTGGGAACATATCGTGACCGTCAGATTAAGTATTTACAAATGCATACTAATGCATACTAAAGAAACACACTATCCCTAACGGATATATTACACAAGTTGATCTTAACTAACTCCTAAGTGTCTAAATATCCTAACATCCCCCCTTAAGAACAACTTGGGATAGGATTGAAGGATTTACAAAAGTGACACTATTAGGAGAAGGAAGGAGGCATTAGAGCCTATCCCCCCTTAATGACAAGTTCCTGAACTCCTAACATAGATCGAAGTTTAGAAAACTTTGCTTCTATAAGAGACATGGTGAAGATGTTTGCAACTTGATCATCTGTAGGGAAAAAGAGCACTTCAAGAACATGATCATGAACAAGATTTTTGATGAAGTGCATATGTAGCTCAATGTGTTTGCTGCGTTGATGTAGAACTAGATCTTTGGCAAGCTTGATGGCACTTTGATTGTCGCACCAAAATGGAGTAGGCTGCTGCTACTCGAATCCAAACTCTGAAAGGATCTGTCGAAGCCATAAAGCTTCTTGACTGGCATTAACTGCTGCTCGATATTCTGCCTCTGCTGAAGAAAGAGTAAGAGCTTGTTGTTTCTTACAAGCCCAAATAATAGGTCCAGATCCCAGACTAAAAACATAACCTGCAGTAGACTTTCGATCATCAGGATCGTCGGCCCAATCTGAATTAGTGAAACCAACCAACAAAGGTTTCCCCCCTGTACTGTAATGAATCCCAAACTGAACTGTACCTCGAATATATTGAAGTATTCTTTTAGCTACTTTCCAGTGACTTTCATGAGGTGTCTTCATATAACGGGCAACATGACCAACGGCAAAGGAAAGGTCAAGACGGGAATGAGTCAAGTATAAGAGACTACCAACAAGCTGACGATACAAGGTGGCATCGACTTCAGGTGAAGTACAAGTGGCAAAAATTTTGACTCCAGACTGGAAGGGAGAAGGGGCTGGTGTACAATCTTCCATGTTAAAGCGACGAAGAAGGTCACAAGCATACTTAGACTGAGAAAGAAATATTCCTTCTTTGGTTTGTAGGACTTGGAGACCAAGAAAATAATGCAAATGTCCTAAGTCTGACATTTCAAAATTTTGTTTAAGACTGGATTTCACATGGGTTATAAGCTTAGGGTCACTACCAATAAGAATAAGGTCATCAACATATAGAACAAGTATGATGAGATGGTTTCCTACTTTCTTGGTACAGACATTGGGGTCAGAATGGCATCTAGAAAAACCAGTGTCAAGGAGAAAGTTATCCATTTTGGCATACCAAGCTCTAGGAGCTTGCTTAAGGCCATATAAGGATTTCTTAAGGCGGCAGACAAGGCTAGAGTTATTTTGAACATAGCCAGGAGGTTGTTCCATGTAAATTTCCTCCTGTAAATAACCATGCAAGAAGGCAGACTTGACATCCATTTGATGGAATTCCCAGTTGTGTAAGGCTGCAAGGGAAAGAACAAGGCGGATGGAGTTCATTTTTGCGACGGGAGAAAAGGTTTCATTGTAGTCAATCCCTTCAACTTGGGAAAAACCTTTGGCAACTAACCTTGCCTTAAGTCTTTCAACACTTCCATCTAATGCATACTTAGTTCTGTAGACCTATTTACATCTGACAAGTTTTCTTCCTTTTGGAAGAGGTACAAGATCCCAAGTATCGTTCGCCATTAAGGAATGATATTCTTCATCCATGGCTGCATCCCAATCTGGATTCCCTGACGCTTCTGCAAAAGTTTCTGGATCATGATTCTCGAAAACTTGAGCCAAAAGAGAAGAGGCTTGCTGAAACTGAGAACGTGTTCGACGTTGATCTCTAGGATCACCAGCAAGATCATTAGCTACTTCACATGTTGAACGGACCCATCGAGGAAGCACTTGTGCTGGTTCAACTGGAGGAACATGAGCAGGCGGAGGTGGATTTTCATCCTCACTGTCATCATCAAAAACTGGATTTGGAAACATGTCAAGGAAGTTGAAAGAAGAAGAAGAAGAAGGCACAAACGTCGAATCAGGCTCGTAGGCCAAATATGGCACAATCGCCGAGTTAGGCTCGCAGGCCAAGAGATTTTCATCAAATTTAACATCTCTTCTAATGATTATATCATGAGAATGGGGTTGAACAAGTCTATAACCTTTTACATCTTCAGAATATCCAACAAATATGCACTTTTCACTTTTAGGCTGCAATGCTTTCCGTTTTTCATCCGGAATGTGAGCCCATGCTTCACTACCAAACACAAGGAAGTGACTTACATCAGGTTTAGTTTTACTCCATGCTTCTTCCAGTGTTATACCTTGTAATGCTTTATTCGGGGTGCGATTAACTATGTAATTTGCACAATTTATGGCTTCAGCCCAAAATTGAAGACTTAGTCCCTTAGATTGGATCATACAATTATCCATTTGTTTTAAAGTGCGGTTCTTCCGCTCAGCTACACCATTTTGTTGTGGTGTATATGGAACAATGTGCTATTGTTAGATGCCTTGTTTAGTGCAGAAAGTAGTGAACTTTGTGTTAACATATTCTCCTCCATTGTCAAATCTTAACTTAATAATTTGATGACCATATTATTTTTCAACAAGGGCCTTGTAGGCCAAGAACATGTTAAATACTTCGCTCTTAAGTTTTAGGAAATAAACCCAAGTGCGTCTCGTGTAATCATCAATGAAAGTTAAGAAATATTTGAAACCGGAAAAGGAAGCAGATGGAAGAGGACCACACAAGTCACTATGCACAAGCTCCAAGGGAACCGAGGCGTGCCAAGAGGCACGTTTGTCAAAACTGTCCCGATGATATTTTCCAAGTACACAACCGGAGCAAACACCATCCCTGCAAGATACCATCGGAAGACGTGTCACCATATTTTCTTTACATAGTTGTTTCAATGAGCGATAATTTAAGTGACCAAATCGCTCATGCCAAAGTTTGCTCAAGCTATCACTATGAGAAACAAAAACTAAAGGGAAAGGTGATGACCCGAAGTTGTTAAACTTGTACAACCTGGTAATATCATCAACAATTTTGGTAGCTAGGATCTATTGAGGATGTTTAAAGTCCTTGATTACAACTTGGTGAGGTGTAAAGGTCATAGTTTTACCTTCACCAGAATGAGTGATCTGATAGACTGATAACAAATTGCAGAAAATTCTTGGAACACATAGTACATCACTAAAATGACCATTATCTACTGGAACTGTTCCAGCTCCTACAACACTTAGAGATCTATCATCACCAACAAATATTTGTTTGGTGTTACATTCATGTATAGTAGAAAAGATGGCTTGATCCTTAGCCATATGATAAGATGATCCAGAATCAATGAGCCATTCATTTGAAGTAGAAGAAGAAGATGCATTATAAGAATAACCAGAAGCACAAAGTGCATGTCCATGAGAGGCAGATTCTGAAGGCGAATCTAGGCTGATGTGGTCCTTCTTCATTGCTGCTTCCAAGGCCGCCATCTTCTTGAAACACTTAGATTCATCATGATTATCTTTCCCGCAATAGTTGCAATGACGCTCAGTATTCTTGCCTTTTGGCTTGGATCCTTTGTCATTTTTTAAAGAAGGAGCTGACTGAGAGGGTTTGGGACCCTTGTTTGACTTATTATTGCGAAAATTATGTTTCTTGGGAGGCTTGGACTTTTCTTTCTATTGGGACAATAAGGCTTTCCCTGATGTATCTGCATTGTTGATTATTCCAAGATGAATGAGTTTATCTTGTTCTCTAATCAAGGAATCACAAAAGGATTCAAGACTAGGCTCTTGATAGCTAGATGCATTCAAGGATGCTTTCATGGAGTAAAATGTAGATACAAAAACAGAATATGCAAGTCCAAGTTTGGAAAGAATATGATAAATGCATTGTTTGTCTTCCCTCTCAATCTTACATTCTGCGCATAAGAGTTTAAGAGTTTTGTACTTAGATAAATAATCTTGAATGCATGAAAAGTCACTTGGATTTAAAGAAATCAACTCATTTTCGAGTTGGTGACCTCGAATTTCATTGTGTTTACCAAACATAGATTCCAACTTGTCCCAAGCAGCATTAGGTTCATCAATTCCAGATATGTGGAATCACAAATCAGTAGAGATTGACATCCCAATCAATCCATGAGCTTCATCACATCTATTTTCCCATTTTATTTTCTTATCATCATCAGCGGATTTTTTTTCTTTCCCTGAGGTAATTCTGAAAGTCCCCTACTTCGTAGAACATCCTCCATACGAGATTTCCATGAGAAATAGTTGGAACTGTTAAGTAAAATATCACAAGGGGTGGCCATATTTTTAAATTAATGGCTGTAAAATCAGAAACCAATAGTCTGGATGTGAAGAGCTTGAAAAAATAGCGGTTTAAAAAAAAACGGCACTGAAAACTGACTCTGTATGATGAAGTTATGCTTGAACAAAGAAACTGTTGAAGATGTCCCCAATAGTGACGTGGCAGCTAGAGAATGTCCAGCAAAAAAAGAACCCCCCTCTTCCCAAGATGAACCTTTTGACAATCACTTTACAAGAAAGTTGCTTTAAGTGAACCACTTTTGTAAAATAAGTGATTTCACTTTTACAATGATATTACTTTTAAATAGTGCAACAATAAAAATAAAAATAAAAACTTAAGTGACTCACTTGTATTTTTATTTTTTATTATTTAAATGAGATGAGCTTTTACAATAAAGTAACTTGAAAATAGAAATTGCATGCAATTTTCCTTTTAAAAGTAACTTCCTAAGACTTGAACTCAAGACCTATTAAGGAATAAATCAACTTTGAACCAAGTGAGCTAGATTAAAAGGTATGTAAAATATGGGAATGAGGAAGAGGGTTTTTTTTTTTTTTAAACTCTTCTTGCTCGGTTTGCGTGCTTTCCCTTTTTCCTACAAAACACACCACAAATAGAAACAAAAAAACTTTTTCACACTCGTGGAGTTAGATCTCGTTAGCTTGCTCGGAAAGTTTACGTTTTCTCTCTGTTTCTGATTTGTCGAGATCACGCAAGGTGCATGACAAAGAGTATACGCAGTCGAGAAAAACCATTTCCCTTTCTATTTTTGATTTACTGAGATCACTCAAAGTGCATGAAAAAGAGCATACACAGACGGGAAAGCAACAATACAAACCCAAAAAAAATCTAACAGTAAAAAAAGATGAAATATGAGATTATTTCCTTTTTAGAAAAAGAAAATAAAAAAAACGCGTCACTGTAACATTATACCTTCAAATCTGATGAAATACGTGTTTCTAGAGAAACCGAGAACTATTTTCGATCAAACAAAAACTATTTCCCAATGGAAACGACACTCCAGACGCAATGGAACACCTCCCATATCCCAGAAATGCATAGAAATACCAGAACTAGAAACCCTTTCGAGTTTCAGCAACAACAGTTCAAGATCTAGATCATAACTGGAAGCGGCACTTCATAAAAGCTCTGATACCATCTTCGGGTACAGAGGGTACTACCAAAGGACCAGACACCAAGAGAAACCACTTCACACAAACAGATCACAAATCAACACACTGATGTTTTGACGTGGTTTAAACCCTCTTGAGGGAAACACTCCACGGCCCTGGCCAAATAGCTTCTTTGGGACAATTTATTATGCAAAGAAAGAAAGTTACAAATGAGCTTCTCATAATTGATCAAATAAACAATGACCCTCCATGCTCTTTAAATAGATATCATGGACCAATTGAGTGTTAATCCACAGATCAAGGTTAGGTTTGATCTAAGAGAAGTTGATCCGTCGGATCATTCTATGTCGGGAACATATCGTGACCGTCGGATTAAGTATTTACAAATGCATACTAAAGAAACACACTATCCCTAACGGATATATTACACAAGTTTATCTTAACTAACTCCTAAGTGTCTAAATATCCTAACAAGTAGAGTACTAAAATGGAAAGACAACGTGATGAAAGAAATGATAGACATAAATTATGGATATATCACCCACAAAGCTCCAACCTTGCACATAAGTACACATATCACCTATGAACCTAACTCATGTGCTAAAAAACTCCTAATGGCACGCATATCTCAATTTGAGGGAAAACATACCTTTGAATGTTTTATGAAAGGAATTTGTATTGTTATTTCATTTTATTCCTTCAAACACTGTATAAAACATTTCACATCATTACAAAATTCCTTTGTTATTTCTAGTTTGTATTGAGACTTGTAATCTAAGAATTCTTTGTGTGGGACTCATGTGATGGTTAGGTTCCCTATGCTTGGCCCATGATCCATAAAGGAAAATATTAAGGTGTAATACTTTGTATTTTGACCCTGGATCATGGCTTGCACTGTGTTAATAACCTAGATAATTTCCTTTTCTACTAACCTATATTTTGATCTAACACCATCGATTAGGCTCCAAGAACCATCCTTAATGTTGTAAATATCAAAATGGCTGTCATGCCCCACTTGTAATCTAAGGATTCTTTACTCAGGAATCATGTGATGTTTAGGGGCCCTATGGATGGCCCATGATCCATAAAGAAAATCATTATGGTGTATGACTCTATATTTTGACCCTAGTTCATGGCTTGGACTGTGGGAACCAACTTAATTGGTTTGAAAAAACTCAACAACAATGATGATGATGACGAAAATGACGATGACAATGATGATGATGGTAAGGATGACGGTACCAATGATGAGGATGATGATGATGATAAGGAATGGTGAGGAAGTGGAAGAGAATGATGAGGATCAAGCGTCCATGTCTTGGACACTTAAAATAGTCTCTATGTAGGGCCTATATAGTGTTTTAGGGTGTTGTATTGGCCCATGATCCCATTAGGAAATACATATGGCCTTAGACCCTATGTTTCCTTAAACTCCATAGTCCAATATCACCACACATACATCTAAAGAGAATATTTGTCCTACAAGTGATGCATGGTTGCCATTACAAGTTTTTAAGCATCAAGGATGGTTCTCGACATATTGGGCATGGTTCAAGGGGGGACACTGATTTCTTAGGGCCTAGAAGAGAGTTTTAATGCTGACGGACCATGCACACTGTATGTTTTAAGTGAGATGGAAGAGGATTGGGCCAATTATGTTTATTTACTCAATCATAGTACACTAAAATTTCAAAGGAGGAGGACTACCTCAATGGTCAAGGAACAAATCTCACTACATGGTTTTGTACATCAGGGATGGTTTTTAGGGTCATGAACATGGTTCAAGGAGGAAAAAAATGTATTAGGGCCTAAAAGAGGCTTTTATCGTTCACAGATCATGAACACAATAAAAAACCACCACACATTGCATATATAGTGAATAATTGTCCTACATGGATCATACGATTGCTATTTAAATATTTCAAATGCAATGGATAGTTCTTAGGGCCTTTTGCAGGGTTTAGGAAGAAAAACTGAGGTTGCAGGCCCTTAAATATTCATCTTTATGTGTTATGGATATTTCCACCCTGTGGAAATATGGGAACTCCCTTGGATCACTTTCCCAAGACCTAAGACAGACATGGGTGGTATACTAATATGTTTTGCATCACCAGATCTAATCAATCACATACAATGCATGAGAAAATAAGGAAGAAAGATTAATTCACCTTAGCTTATAAGCGCTCCTTTGATGATGGCCATGATTGATGTAGATTAGGTTGAATTGGCTCCGGCTCCACTTGATGATCAACCTATACACATATAGACAAAGAAAAACCTTCCTCAAACCTTTCTATAAACATGTACAAAATATGCATGTAATTGACATAAAATACTATATCTATACTAGATCTAAGCTAGATCTGTCAAGTGATTTTTCATTATTGCAGTGATACTTGATGTGTGGTCAATCACACTAGCATTGTTTCATGTAATACTTTATTGGTTTAACCTCAAATACAAATTTGGAATCTAGGTGCTACTTAGGTCAACATGCCTGGTGCTTTCCCTGGCACAACATTGGAGTTTTCTTGGTCCAGTTCCTTTCAAAATTCTTGACGCAATTCTTGGTGCTATACTTGGATCTATACCTAGTGCTATGTCAGATGAGTTTCTTGGCATAATCCCTGGCTCTAGACCTGGTGCTATGCCTGGTGCTATTCTGGAAGCTATGCCTCGCACTATTCTAGAAGCTATGTTGGATGTTATTCTGGAAGCTATTATGGATGCTAATTGGGATGCTAATTTGTGTCTAAAATAACGTATATTTTTAAAAAAAGACGCTAAAAAAGCCATTAAAAGTGCCATCCCATGGAAAAGCACCAATTTTGTCCAAAAAATGATGAAAAATACACTAAAAGTGTTAGTGGATGCAAAAAAGGGAGCTAAAAGAGACACTAAACACAGGTTTTGTTGTAGTGAAGGTATTCACGGAGGAATAAAACATATCCAAAATAATAAAGTACAAATATAATATTCTTAGAAGTTACAATATTTCAGTACTCCCCCTTAACGAGAAGGATATTATAACAACATCTGTAGCAGCAAGGAGTCTTCAACTACATAATACATGATACATCTATAAATCATTGGAAGCTTTCTTTAATCATCATTAGTAACACAAACAGTTACTGGAACATAATCAATATTGGAACATCAGCATCGTCAGTATTGAGTCTTCATCTTCTACAACACTCGATTAGCTAAAACATCATCATCATCTGGATCACTCGATCAACAACCTCATTGTTTGGATCTACCAATCATAATATGGATCTCTCGATCAACAGCCTCATTGTCTGGATCTACCGATCAACATCATAATATGGATCTCTTAATCAACAGCCTCATCATCTAGCTCTACCGATCATCATCTGGATCTCTCAATCAACAACCTCATCGTTTGGATCTACCGATCAACATCATCGTTTGGATCTATCGATCAACAACCTCATCATCTAGATCTACTGATCAACATCATCGTAGCAGCATACTATGCAACACAGGGATCGAAGTCTAGGGATGATACAATCCTGTCGTCCACTAGGGACCACTTCTTAGAGACATATTTCTATGGATCAATTCAGGGACCGAAGTCCAGGGATGATACAATCCTCTCATCAACTAGGGACCACTTCTCAGAGACATCTGCCTATGGATCAATTCAGGGACCGAAGTCTAGGAATGATACAATCCTCTCGTCCACTAGGGACCACTTCTCAGAGACATCTGTCTACGGATCAATTCAGGGACTGAATTCCAGGGATGATACAATCATCTCATCCACTAGGGACCACTTCTCAGAGATATCTGTCTATGGATCAATTCAGGGACCAAAGTCTAGGGATGATACAATCCCCTCTTATCCACTAGGGACCACTTCTCGGAGACATATGTCTACGGATCAATTCAGGGACTGAATTCTAGGGATGATACAATCCCTCTTGTCAACTTAGACCAAGTCTTAGGACCACTATCAACCTTATCATTGATATCATTGACCTCATTGTCGGGATAGGTAACCTCATCATCGACCTCATTGTCGGAACATGTAACCTCATCATCAATACATGTATCCTCATCATTGATACAAGTATCCACATCATCAGTACATGTATCCTCATCATCGATACAAGTATCCACATCATCAATACAAGTATACTCATCATCGATACAAGTATCCACATCATCGATACAATATCCTCATCATTGAAACAGTATCCTCATCATCGACCTTACCATCGATATAGGAAATCTCATCATCGATACAGGTATACACATCATTACCAGTATCCAAATATCATCATCGACCATATCACTCCCCCTTTCGAGGAGGGTCCTTCTGAACTACACCAAGCTTTTCTTGGAAATACTCAAACTTTACTCGAGATAGAGGTTTGGTCAATACATCAGCAACTTTCTCATCAGTGCTCACATACTCGAGCTTTATAGCTCCTTTATGCACCATATCCCGTATATGGAAATATCAGATTTCAATGTGCTTTAACTTATCATGGAATACTAGATTCTCTTTCATCTTGATTCAACTCTGGTTGTCACATAGGATCACAGTGTGGTCCATCTCTAAGTCAAACAATCCTAATAACAACTTCTGAATCCAGATCGCTTCACAACTAGCAGAGCAAGAAGCTATATACTCTGCTTCAACTATGCTGAGAGCCACACTAGACTGCTTCTTGCTAAACCATGAGATCATGGCAGATCTGAGACAATAACATCTGCCCGATGTGCTCTTCCTGTCTGATACACTTCCTTCCCAATCAACATCTGTGTAGCCATACAATATGAAGTCATGATATCCAAGATAACATAGACCAAATTCTATCATACCCTTTAGGTACCTCATCACATGCTTTGCAGCTATGTTAGGAACCCATGTCAACCCTTCTATTTACTTTGTTAGTATATTGTTGTTGGACGCATATGCTTTGTAAGTCGGCCCGTAGTATTTGTTGATCCATAGTTTGTATTATTGGTGTTGGACGCATATGCTTTGCAAGTCATTCCGTAGTAATTATTGATCCATATTTTGTATTGGCCCATGGTTTGTATTGACACATGGTATTGACCCATTGTATTGGCGCCTAGACTTAGTATATAAGTTTGTTTTGAGACCAATGAATGTACCGTGAAGTTATTTGTATTGAGCTTGCTCAAAGGAGGTTGCCCCCTCGAAGTGGCTTGCGATCAATATAAAAGTGATTATGAGTTCTGTTATTTCTGCTATTTCGTGTGCTTTCATTAATTAATTATTGTAGGTTCTTCACAGCACTTTCTTGGGCTCACTAGGTGAAATTTCTGCAATTTTTTTTTTTCGCATTTGTCACAGCTTCGGATCTGGGAATAATCCCTATTTGCTTAATTGTGGGAATTACTTGGGCATAATCCCTAAAACTCATTGTGAGGAGTACCACAGGAAACCTGAAGTAGCTGGCCCATTGAGAGGACCTCCCAGCGAAAAGGGAAACAACCCCTACCTGATTGACTAGTTCCCACTCGTGAGGTAAACCAAGAGTCGTCGTTTGTGGAAAAGCGGTTATTAGTTTTACCTAAGCCGTGGAGTGAGGGGTACTTCCCCAATATGCAAGCCATCAAACAACATTGGTGTCCGAGTGAATCCCGTGAACCGATAGCAAACCACATATACCTAAGGTCCATTTTTAGCTGAACCGTTTCCGATCACTTCCGCGCCATTTCAGATCCATTCCGAGCCGTTTCAGATCCATTCTGACAGTCGTTCTAGCTCCAGCCATTTTAGATCTATTCTAAGAGCCATTTTAGATCCAACTATTTTTTATCCATTCGGCATCATTTCAGATCTATCTGTTTCCGATCCCTTCTTCGCCATTGCAGATCCATTCATGAAAACACCATGGAGGAAGTACTTACAGCCATCCAAACCAAACTCCAAGATCTGGATGAAAAATTTGTTAGCCTCCATCTTCGGCATTCATCCATGAACAATAACCAACAGCAAGAGTCTTCTACAACCAATGGGTTCTCTTCTTCCAGCACTTTCCGTGGTCTGAATCTTGAATTTCCTCACTTCAATGGTACTGATCCAATTGGATGGATCTATCATGTAGAACAATGTTTCAGTCTGCATAATACTTTTGATGTCCAAAAAGTTCCACTTTCATCCTTTCATTTGGAACAAGAATCTCTTCAATGGTACCGCTGGTACATTAAAGCTCATGATGAGCCAAAATGGACAGATTTTTTCCAACTCCTTTGGCAATGATTTGGTCCTATTGCTTTTGATGAATTCACTGGAGCACTCACTAAACTTTGTCAAATTGGCACCGTGAGAGATTATCAGATAGAATTTGAGAAACTATCCAACCACACAGAAGGATTGTTTGATGAATTCTATAGGAGTTGTTTTATCAGTGGTCTTAAGGATGAAATCTGCCCAGAGGTCAAAATGTTCTATCCCAACACAATGATGGAAGCCCTGGGGTTGGCTAAGTTGGTAGAAGAGAAGATTGCCACCCAACAATGCTCCAAACCCACTTTGGTTCCCTTCCGAAATATGGGTTCTCAGCGACCTCCCATCCCTACAGCTCCTCGACCAACTCCTATCAAGCATTTGTTTGAAACAGAGATGCAGGCATGCAGAGAAAAAGGGTTTTGTTATAATTGTGATGAAAAATTCACTCGGGGACATAGATGTGTTCAACGAAAGCTCTATCTCTTGGATGTGGATTCTCCGCCTGCCTCTGAAGTTGGTGAAGAAGCTCTAGATACACCGGATGATCACGTTGACATTCAGGAACCTCCTATTGACTTCCCATCTCAGGAAGACTACCCAGAGATATCTCTCCATGCTTTATCCGGCATCATCACCCCCCAAACAATGTGGGTCAGGGGTTACTTCAAGAAGCTTCCTCTTACAATACTCATTGATTCTGGTAGCACTCATAACTTCATTGACCCTTCGGATCACCAAACATCCTGATTGTTTTGTCCATCCTTGCTCCAACTTTGAAGTCATGTTTTCCATTGTGGGCACCTTACCTTACAAGGGAAAGTGTCACAATGTGTGTATCTCTCTCGAAGATTATAACCTATGCTCTGGCATGTTTGCCTTGTCCTTAGGCAGATGTGATGTGGTTTTGGGAGTTCAATGGTTACGCACACTTGGCCCCATCTTATGGGATTTTGCTGAACTTTGGATGCAGTTTTCAGTCAATGGGACACACCACAAATTTATGGGATTAAAACCAGGGTCTCTACGCATCATCAGTTCACATTGCATGGAAAATATCCTTAAGAAGAATTCACATGGTGTCATCGCTCAGCTCCATTCCATTCATATGCACCCACCAACGGTCTCCACTACTTCCTTGGATAGATATGTAGGTGTCTTTGTTGCACCAGTGGGCTTGCCGCCTTCAAGAGACCTTTTTGGTAAGCATTTAGCCACATCTACATCTCAGTAGGAAATGATGGCTATTTTTCATGCAAAACAAAAGTGGCATCCATCCTTATTAGAAAATTATTTCTGCTTCAAGACTGACCTCCAGAGTCTGGAACATTTTCTAGAGCGACGAGTCTTCTCACCAGCACACCGGAAATGGGTTATCCAAATCATGGGTTATGACTATGCGATCACTTACAAGAAGGGTAAGGATAATATGGTGGCAGATGCTCCTTCTTGCCAATTTGATGACCTAGTTTCTCTTACAGCTATTTCTCTGCTTGTTCCAAATTGGTTGCAATCTTTTCAATAGGGATATCTCTTCTATGAACTCCATGCTTCTTCATCGACAGGTCACTCTGGGTTCCTCAAAACCTATGACCGGGAAAAATGTAACTTCTTTTAGTAGGGGCTGAAAATGAAAATTCACTAGATGGTGGTGGAGTGTGATACTTTCTAGGTCAACAAGGGTGAAACGACACTCCTTTCGGGACTACTCGAACCCTTTCCCATACCTAGACAAATGTGGACAGCTATTTCTATGGATTTCCTAGAAGTGCTCCAGTGGTACAATACCACATCTAAAAGGACACCATATGAAGTAGTTTATGGATAGCCACCACCAGTTCTTCTTCCATACACGCTCAGCAGCTCTCCAGTTCAAGAAATTGAATCGGTTCTTCGAAACTGCGATCAGATTCTTCTTATTCTGCAGGACAATCTTCACATGGCAAGAAATCGACTGAAACAACAAGTCGATCAGCACCATTCTGAGTGCACTTTTCACACAGTTGATATGGTCCTTCTTCATCTACAACCTTCCAAGAAATCCTCTTTGAAACTCAAAAGGCATCAGTGGCCGGAATGCAACCTGAGGATGCTACAGGGGAACCACTCCTTCAGATTCTGCATCAATTTCCACATCTAAAGCTTTGAGGACAAAGGTTTTTCTTAGGGAGAGGGGACATTAGGAACCCATCTCAACCCTTCTATTTACTTTGTTAGTATATTGTTGTTGGATGCATATGATTTGTAAGTCATCCCATAGTATTTGTTGATCCATTGTTTGTATTATTGTTGTTGGACGCATGTGCTTTGTAAGTCGTCCCATGGTAATTGTTGATCCATATTTTGTATTGGCCCATGGTTTGTATTGACACATGGTATTGACCCATGGTATTGGCGCCTAGACTTAGTATATAAGTTTTTGTTGAGACCAATGAATGTACCGTGAAGTTATTTGTATTGAGCTTGCTCAAAGTAGGTTGCCCCCTCGAAATGGCTTGCGATCAATATAAAAGTAATTCTGAGTTCTGTTATTTCTGCTATTTCGTGTGCTTTCATTAATTAATTATTGCAGGTTATTCACTAGCTATTAGGTGAACATTCCTAGGTTCCACTAGATACTGATTCAAGGTGTTGACAACAAAACACATATCTAGCCTAGTATTCATCAGATACATCAATGACCCAATAATCTATCTGTACAGAGTCATATCCACTAACTCTAATGAGTCATTAGCTAACAGCTTCAAGTTGGAATCCATGGTAGTGGTCATAGCTTTACATTCCAACATATCAAATCTTCTTAAGATTTCCACAACATACTTTCTCTAGTTGAGAAAGATTCCTTCTGGGCCTTTCCATACTTCCAGACTTAGGAAGTAATGCATCAATCCGAGATTTTTCATGTCAAATTCTGTAGCTAGCTTCTTCTTGCTTTCGATGATCTATTTCTCATTCCCTATCAGAAAGAGATCACCCACATATAGTAATAGTATGACAAGTTCATCATCCATAACCTTAAGGTAAAGGTTAGGATCAGCTTTACTTTTGGTAAAGCCCAAGCTTGTCAATAAGCTATCAATTCTCCCTCTGTGACTGAACATCATTCACACTCTGCATTGAGTGATCTCCTGCATATCTATCCATGCCATCTCTCGTCAGATGGGTCTACTGATATGAGCCTCAATATCATTCGAACTCTGCAGTGAGTTGCTTCTTGCATCCATCTAAGAGAAGAATGGAATATGTATATAGGCACCATATTTAACCTTGTAGCAAAGGTTGAAATCCGCATCACCCATGGTGAGCATTAAGCTCATCAAATGACTATCACTCCTGGGTATATATACAGAGCTTTCTTCAATTGAGTCCTGGGAGTTTTCTCGATTCGTACTTCTTCTTCAATTACACCATTAAGAGAATGGTCTTATCTAGCCACTTGGAGCAAACATCTCATCATGATCCTCTTCCTCTTTCTAAGAGAATCTTCTAGCTACGAACCTTCTATAGTATGTTTGATTTGTAAGTCTTCTTGTTGAACATCCATCACTTGTTCGGTGTTCATCATCCTTCTTTTGTAGATCATAACACATGATCATTCCTACAAATCAAAGTTAATTACATGATTAGTAATACTTCATAATCATCAAATCATGTTGATATGATAACCTATTATGTATACGGATATGATTCACATAGTTATGCAACTATCTTGACCAATTCTTTGGCACAACACTTTTCCATATCATGTATGCATACAGTGGTTATCTAGATGCCTTCCATCTCTACCAGAACATACTATTAAGAGCGTGCAAAGTTCTCAGCATGTCAGCAAAGAGGTTTCATTCTAGATAAACAACAATGGAATGTTTGTCCAACTTACCTATCATATGCATATTAGTACTATACTATTCAATGCTAGATGAATGCTTACACTATACATGATATATTCTAGGAATACAAATATACATACATTTATTGCGAGAAATATCATTAACTATTCAGAAATTCAAATAACAACTCAAATAATTATCTTTAATGTTTGTGTGGTTACCTCTTGCTTGATCTCTATGATATGTCTTTGAACTTCTATCCTTTTTGTACCACTATGCATGCTTAAGTGTGCACTATTGTCATCGTCATGATCTCATACATAATCATACATTCATTAGTATAATCTCAATACTACCAAAACATTATGATTCTAAATAATCTTAAGTATGTATGGTCATGATCATTTCATACACAGGTATTACTTACCTTAGATCCTAACACAAAGTAGGATTCTTACTTGATATAGGAAAACATACCTGGATTATCATGCTTGGATATGTCTTAACATACCCAAACAATATCTTCTTTGTTCTCTTCAATGATTTAGAGACCTTGTGCTAGAACCTGCATATCCCATAAGTTAAGCATAGTAGAACAAAGTCATACATACATCGTAAGTAGAGATTCTATGTGATCAAAGACTATGTATGAGTCTTTGTCTTCATGTCATCATGGTCATAGAACTTGATTTGTCTTTCTTGATGTGCCTGTATCTTGTTAGTAGACAACATCATCCTCATACAACACTACAGGTGCATTAGTAAAATCATAACTGTCATAACCCTAATCAATAAATGTCTTCTATCACTTACATGCATTCATTATCAAATAATCATAATTGCACTAACCCCAATAGCATGAAGACAAACATATTATGAACTTAATCAAGAATCAGATTTCAAAACATACATGTGTCTTCTCAAGTCATACCTGATGAGTAGTCTTCTCTATAGGGGTGAAAACCCTAACCGTCCAAGGTAGATTACTTGTTAAACATCTTGTATAGGTTCATGGTGCTAGGATGATAAATATAAAGGCCATTTAAACCTCCTTTATTGCTTCTCTATGAGTCTCCCAACTTTTCTAGGGTTTCTTCTTACTTGGAAACCCTAATCTTCAATCTCCTTCCTCCCACAACATTTTGATGGAGGATCAATATCTATGATGAATGGATTCCAAATCCATTATCAAGGCTTCCAATTTTGTATCAGGTGTCTCCAACATTGTATCAGGTCCTTCTAGACCTAAAAACTGAAAACCCTAAGTGAGAGCTTCTTCCTCCTCTTCTTAGATTTCCTCTGTTGATCCATTTCAGATGTGCCATATTGTTTCTGGTGGATATCTGTAATTTTGGATATGCAGGCTCAAAAACTTGAGCCTGTGGTATCCTTGCCTGCATATTTCCAACCCCACAGGTTTGATATTTAATGGATTCTCTGAGCAAGATTTTTTCCAAATGTCGCAACGTGACCTGTTTATGGGATGAAACAACATAGCCAACTTGTATTGAGAGCCACATATCACTATTTCAACTTCGGCCTCTGAAAAGAGAACCTGTCAAACTACAGTCTATTCCCTAACTTCCACTTTTTACATAATTTCATTTGGAGCTTCCTATCCTGAGATATGACCTTTTTCCCTAGGTCACCTGTTTAGGACTGCATTTTGGAAGAGGCAGAAACCCTAACTTGTACGGATCATAAATCCCAAATTACAATAAATATGAGGATAACTTTGGACACAAGGTACATGGGGATGTTATATTTGTCCTATAAAAGTTTTAGGTCCTGAACCTTCTCCAAGATGGATTTATAGAGAAAGTGCCATGATGACTAGGTTTTTCTATACAAAACCCTAACTTTCAAATTGTCGCAAGTGAGACAAGTGTCGTAAGTTCCATACATTGCCTTCCTTCAGGATAGCTCTAATTCCATGTTAAGATTCAATATGCTAAGATAGATAAAATTAGTATAACATTCCATTTTACAACAATAGCATATACAGGATCACTGGAAAAACAACAAGCATAGCATAAACACAAGAGACACAGATTTATCCTGGGAAACCCTCATGGGGTAGAAAACCCAACAAAGCTTCCTCAATATAGATGATCAACAATACAGAGATGTATTCCCCAAACAAGAGCTCCTTCTCCTCCTATTGCAGATCTCTCTCTCTCCTATGCGCAAATCACAAGTGAGTGAATGAGTGTGTCAATGTAATAAATGAGGAACACACCTCCTCTATTTATACACTACTCCGACTTAACTTACTAACTAGGTCGGCCCCAACTTTAACCACTGGGGACTTAAACAACCCATTACAACCGACTCTGGGCCGACCGCACTAGGGAAGTCTAATAACCCAAGTTACCACATTCCGACGAAGGAATAAACATCTCCGGATATACAATAAGTTGAATCTTCAATTTGGGGAGGGCTATTTGAATAAGCCACTAACAATACATTTTGTTTCAAGGTGATTCATCCCAATAGTAAGATTTCTTCATCCTTTTTAGAGATTTGAATTGAAAGTGCATACCTTGCTATGATTGTTTTATTAATGAACTAATATGCATGTGTACATTTGAATTACTTATTTATTTATTTATTTATGGATGCACTCACCTCATTTCATAGCCATATTATATCCAAACTTTTGAAAAATTTGATATAATTTTATTCATTTCTTAACCAACTAAAAGGTACACATGGATGGAAATGCAGATGGATCCAAGTGATGTTGTGGACTTTGCAATTTTTATTGGTGAATAGAATTGTGTCGTTGGCACAATTCAGTGTCAAAAAGGTTGTGCATTTGTTGATATCCGTTGTGAAATTGTGGATGATGAAATCATTGAATATCCTTTTGATTTTATTGGCCCAATTGGACATACTTTAAATATAAAGCAAGAGCATAAAAGGAAACCTACAACAACAAATATAGGCATTAAGAGGAAAGTAGACACAATGGTTGTCGAATCATTGTAATCACATGTAATGGAAGGAATGCCAATATCAAAAAACATTGAAGGGAATGTGGAGGAACCTATGCATAAAAAAACCAAGAGTTGATCATGTGTCCGAGTCAGTGGAACAAGTTGTAGTGGTTGATCCTAATGTATTGGTATCTTGGGAACATAAAGTGAATAGTTTAATGGAAGAGTTTGTCAAGGAGAAGCTAACACTCAAGGTATATTCAGAAAATGAAAAACCTAATATAAAGATCCATTATGAAATTTGTGGCATTGATTATGGAATGGGGGAAGTATCATTGGCAGTGTGAATGGTTCGTAACTTAAAAAACAGTCATATGAAAACATGATCCCATCAATGTCACATTTAAATGTTGGGAATTAATGAAATTCCTTCATGTAACAGAGAAAAGAAGACAACAATGGCTAGAGATAAACTTGAGATTGATCAAGCAATCAAACTTCTAGATGATTTCAACCAAACCCAAGAGCCTAATTTGTTCAAGGTGGTGGAAGCAACACTTGCAAACTATGAGGACAAGAAAAAGTAAGAGTGAAATGTACACGATGCAATAGATCGTTCTCTTTAGTGCCGACAAGTGGTAATATTGTCAGTTCTCTAAATGAACACATGAAATAAAAGAATCACACTACTACTACAGATGAGGATTCACATGATACAGTTGTTTTGAGGAGTGGAATAGTTGGAAGATCGAAGAAGCCTACCAATGTTAAGTCCCAACAAAGTTTCACTAAGTTCTTGATCCCATCACTACCATCACCATTACATGGGCTTTCTACAAGTTCACATGCTTCTACTTTAGGTGTGTTAATTGCCCAAGTTTTAATTTAATTTGAATTTGAATTTTCACATTACTTTATTTTTTATTACTTGTTAGTAGTAGTTAGTAGATCATTTTCCACTGTGTTTTTTCATCTTATTGTAGGACAATTGCCTCCCCCGATATTACTATGTTGGGGGTATTGGGATCCCTATATTGATAGAAGAGGGTAGAGATTGGACATAAAGGTTCTAATGTATTACCAACATGGTGGAAAATTGTGGGCCAAAGAGAAACATACCAAGAGAACACTATGTTATTATGGTACTGAATGCTGTATTAACGGTACATAGAGACATATTCATTGTAGGAGGGATCTGAAACAGGAATCCCTTTTGATTCATTGACATGCAATTTTTATAAATTGATACCTAATTGTGATGACTTTTAGATGTGTTTATATCGTGAATCAAGGAGAAACATCAAAAGACATGGGAGATATACAAGGAAAGGGAGAAGGTTGGACCATTTGACTCAAACTGTACTCAAAATTGTTGCAAGAGATGCAAATGATACACATAGATTAACAATGCGATCTCTTTGGTGGGAGAGGAAAAAGGTTGCTACACTGTCTATTAGAATGAGGTGTCTAAGGGAAAAGTTTTTCAAATCTACAGGAAGGAAGGATGTGTTTAGTTTTTCCAAGGATGTGTGTGAGGCTCATAAGCAAGGAAAATTACAAGGTAAAGATGCAGTTTGGGAATTTGTTCAAGATATATTTGACAACCTAGTTCGTTCAAAGTTAGGGAGAAGATAAAGTGCATCCACTAAATCCATTTAAGAGATGATTAAGTTATGGAGAGGTCCTAGATTACATGGCTTTATTAGTTTGAATCTGGATGGCCCTTTGATATCTATGACTTTAAGGCAAGTTAAAAAATCATTGACATATATCCCAGGGGAGCAGGAGTACATTTTTTAGGCAATCAGAAAATTTTTATGCTTCTTATAAAGCCAAACATGGTATAGAGGGCCCAATTCCCGTATGCCTTGCTGAAGATGAAATTGTTGTGAAAAAATATGTCAGGTGGGTAGCAAAAAGTGCTACATTGGTGGGTTTTTGTCGTAAGAAAGAATGACATAAGTGTCAGTCACATTTCTTGGTGATAGTTGGTGAGGGCGCTGCCGACTATGATATTATTACAGATTCCTTCAAGAATTGTTTGATTGGCCATTATGCACATGTTATTATTGCAAACCCTTTACATGAGAAGATTCCTCATTTGGTTGTGGTTTTTCATCCAACGTGTAATGGATTGGATGCAAATTGTGTCCATCGACAATGGGAAAAAACATAAGACCTGTGGAAGAAACATGTAGAACATTTTTTAGGACCTATTATTGGTCATTCCTCAGATGGGGATAGTAGGAGAAGAATGCTTATGTTGAAGGATTATTGCTCAATGATAGGCATGAGATATTGAATTCCCTAGGAAGGGTGGAGGCCAACTGGATTGTATGATGGCTTAAAGTAATAGGACTTCATGACCAGGATTACATCCACAATGGAAAAAAGCTAGTAACTGAGAAGTACAAGTAAGAATGGTTTTAAGTACAAGATTTGATTGTTGGAGAAGAGTTGATTATTTTTAACCATGTAAGAATGGTTTATAACACTTTTAAAGTGGATGGCCACAAGCTTAAAATTGAGGATATAGAGAGGATTAATCGCCAAAACTGGGGTTCAACACAATGCATTGCTTTAAGGCATGTCCAGAGGTGGTTGAAGGAAATGAGAAGTACAAGTGGCAGGATAGAGAGGACATCGGGTACATAGACCTATCTAGAAATCGTTGCTGACTATATTGATATTTTTTTGTCTCCTAGTTTGATGTGATAATATGCAAGATATCTAGCAACTGTAACAACTCACAATCAAACTCTCAAGTATGTTGCAAAGAAGAATAGAAGAATACACTCAATAATCACTCACAAACACAGAATAATAGACAATGTCAATATCATACAATGGAATTATGAATGTAAAGAATGTGTTACAATGAACTGTAAAGGAGCATCATATAGGATTCGAATTAGCCAAGTAGGGCATTCGAATATGAGCTCAAAGTATAGGTTGGATAACTATGGAGAGATCATCCAGACAGTAGTATCAGTCATAAATGGTAAGAGTCAGTCAAGTGTGTCCAACTAAGTCTAACAGAACCATCTAGGAATAAATTAGGGAATGGATATTCCAAGGAGGGCGCATGAGGATGTCTAGCTCAAATTCTAGCTTGGATAACAATGGAGACATCATCCAGTCAGTAGTATTAGTTATAAATGGTAATTGTCAGTCAAGTGTGTCTAACTAAGTCTAACAGAACCATCTAAGCATAAAAAAGGGAATGGCAACTCCAAGGGGGGCGCATGAGGCTTTCAAATAGTCAAGTGGAACTCTAGAACTAGCTAACTAGAAGCTACAAGTAGTCAGCATGAGCAATCAGTGGAAGAACTACTCAATCACTGCACTAACTACATGATAACTCCCGGTAGGTGAGATAAGGCGCCCTAAGTGAGTGATAACTAAAGGTAGGTGACTAAAGGCACCCTAACTGAGCGCAGTAGGTGAGAAAGGCGCACTTTCCATGCAGAACATTCAAGCGGCACATTAGGTAGGTAGGAGGCCAAATGGGGGCTAAAGACATGCTCTGAAGAGATAGAAGCAAGCTCTAGGTGTTGGGGAGACCACCATGATGATGACTGGATGTATACAGTGGCATGAAAATTCATGCACCATGCAGGCATGCAAAATATAAAAATGATGGTGTGAATATTCCAACACCCCCCCCGCAAGCTATACTATGAGACAAAACTGAAATGTGAAAAATAGGGCCCTGGTGACTAAGACCAAAGGTCATCCTATACAATGAATCTAAATAAAGTAAGTGAGGAAAGAGGGAAAACCCAATGGGAAGAAATCCCTCCCTCAAAATAGACTAAAGGATGCTATTGTAGCATATCATCACTCACCCCTGAAGAAGGTAAGTGTCCTTCTTTTCCGAAGAAGGCTTGATCGATATGAAAATGGATCAGCAATGTGAGAAGGATGAAACCTTCCATTCTAAAATATGATCTGGTTCTTCTATGATAATGTGGATCACCAACCAAATCACCGGTAGATCGGAGTGTAGTGGTTTCCCATCGTGGAAGACGAGGAATATCAGGTGAGCGATATTTAGGTTCTTATGGATCTGGATATCCCATTCGCTCATCTTCATCATCAGTGGCTAGACCTTCAGGTTCTTGTGGATCTGGATCTAGCATTCCATCATCATCATCTACATATTCAAATTCTGAATCCAAAATATCATGTGAAGATGCATCTACAGATGGCTCATCATCACATGCAAACTCTGAATCTAAAATCTCATGTCAAGAAGAAAGTACAACTGGCTCATCATCACATCCAAACTCTGAATCTGAAATCTCATGTCAAGAAGAAAGTACAACTGGCTCATCATCACATCCAAACTCTAAATCTGAAATCTCATGTGATGATGCTTCGCTCTCTTGATCATCAATCAAAGGAGGAGGTATCTTCCTTTTGGGAAGAAGTAAATCATGCTAAAATGTTGTAGAAATTTCTCCCTACGGATAGGTAGAAACTCTCTTAGGATAAAGCAGGATGTACTGACTCTATACTAAGACAAAAAGGAAACAAATGCTACCTTGAATCCCTAGATCTAACAAACATCTCAGGATTAAAATGCTAAAAAGAGTAGAAGGAGTTTAACTGACCTTCTATCCAAACGCTTGTCTTTGTAGTTGCTCCAATCTCCAAGCCCTCACAAATGAACCTGTCAAAATGGGACCAAGACACAAGAATGCACTATTCTCTAGCAACCTGAAACATGAGTTAGGATCTAAATCTATGAAAGATACAAATCATATCATTAAAACAGAATTAACACAAATGATTTGGGAAAACAAGACAAGTTATCTTTATTATCAACTTGAAGAGTACTTACAAAGGTTGCTTGATGTCCAAGCCAATCCTCCAGCTCCAAGTGCTTCCTCTAGCTATCTCTGCAGCAGTCTAAAGATCATAGGTTTGATGCGCCAAAAGTCCTCCCCTTGGCTCATGGAAAGCTTCTCTCTTATAGCACATGGGAAGGCTAACCAACAAGAGAGAAGTGTGGATCTATGGAGGGTTTAGTGGATCAGGCTAGCTAAACAAAGAAGGAGTTAGGATCGAACCAAAGGTGGTAATCCCAACAAAATCTCCTCAAAGGTCGAAATCCCAAAATCCAAGGAAAAAAGGCTAATTTCAGACTACCGCGCCCCTATAACTGAGCATAACGCGGTAGTATCGCGCCCCAGAGAAGGAGCAACACGCGGTAGTTCTAACTACCGCGCCCTTGTAGATGTGCAAGGAGCGGCAGTGCTCACAAACAGGGCTAAGTTGGGCTGGAAGATGGCAGAAAAAGGTTTTGCTTTCAGTATTCAGTCAATGGTTTTCACTCTGGATGTTCAGATGATCTTTAAGGGAAACTATCGTTTAGGTCGGTAATGCAAGGATGCGACACTAATATGTAATGTGTAATATTGAGGTATAACAAAAGGTAAGAGGCAAGGTACCACAAAAAAATGAAAGGACCAAAATGAAAGGACAAGGTACCACAAGACCAATAAACAACAGGGTGTAAGGACCAAAAGTAAATCAACCATTGTGGGGAAGGTACAAATAAGGTAAAATATATATTGCAATAGCTCCTTGTAACTACCTGTTATTCGACATGCCAAAGTGATGGAAGGTCAAATAATGTCAATTATACGCAATAGCTCCTTGTAACTACCTCTTATATGCAATAGCTCCTTGTAACTACCTCTTGTAACCCAAATAGGACCTCTAAAAGGTATGATAGCAAGAAATCTTCCTAACTAAGGTATGGAGGGTGGTACGAAGTGGGTATAAAGACTCATAACAATTTGGACAAAGGGGGTGTACCTCAAATGTGGACAAAATACCATAGTACCCACAAGACCAAAAGCATAAAAGGTGGTACAAATCAAAAGATAACCCAAGATGAGTAAAAGACTCAAAAGGTAAAACGCAAGGTACCACAAAAATTTTACCAACAAAATGAAAGGACCAAAAGACAATCAACCAAGGTGGGGTACAACCAATCATATCTCTCTCAAATGTACCAGTGTTCCATATAACCTGAAAGTCCATCATCACAGTAAAAGGAAAATTCCACACGGATGATGTGATCATGTCGTCCTCTAGACTACTCCTAAGGCCAAGCGTTAGTGGATCCATCAAGGGGTGTCCAGTCCCTTGAGAAGACCATATAACTCAACCATCTCAAAGACCTAGGAGAAGAGGACATCACACATCATCAAATAACTGGTAACTGACCGTGTAAGAACTCAAAAACCCTAAAGCAACCGAGCATCCAAAAGGGGAGCTAGGAAAAGGCAAGGCTCGCAGGCCAAAAAAGAAAGCTAAAAAAACTATACTGGGACTGGTGTCACAGTAAGCGAGCTAAAACAAAGTGGCCAAAATTCCAAAAAGAAACACTAAAAAGAAAAGGACCCTCTAAAAAGGTGAAATAGAAAGCAAACTTCCTAAGTAGGAGCTAGAGACCTTGACAAATCGTATCCTCCGCAAGGTGATGAAATCCAAGTCGAACAATACGAAATGAGAGACCAATAATGGAAGGATATCCCTCTACCGAAGGGACCCTAGGTAAAATATCCCTAGAAGAAAAGTTACTAAGATATCTCATTCATGACACGTCGGAGAAGGTTTTCGACACTTCTGTCTTATTGCCCCTGTATCAACAACATGGTAGAGTACAAGGAAGACAATGGATTGATATTCCTTAGGTGCTAAGTGGAGTGCGACATTACACAAAGTCCATCTGGAATCAATCCTCACGGTTTAACTCCCGATAAAATGGGAGGCCCCTCCACAAACTGGTCGATGACCATGTCAATAAGTACTAGAGGATTTTAGTATCCTAGGGGACAACAACTATGTCTCAGATGAAAATTACAAGGGGAAATTATTTGGATGCCTATCCCCAACGTCCTACCTAACTACCAAATTCTTTTTGTCCTCAAGTGAGGTTAAAGTGTGTTGAGTTAACGAGTTAAATTTTAATTGTTGTATTACTCAGTTGGGTGATGGAAGTGCAACTCATGGTGTGATGACTGACTCAAATCATGCAAATGAATATGAATCAAATAAGCCTTTCCTTTCAATGAATGCTAGCTAAGGTAAGGAGAGAGTTCTTTCAAACAATAACTACTCTTTCAAATTAAATGAATCCAACAATAACTTTCTTCTACTTCTAATGAGTAATATGATGAGGTTTCTTTAGATATGGGCATCCTAGTGACATCACTACAATGGGAATTTTGCATATTATTAGACAATGAAAAGACAACTATCAAACATTTTTTGGAGCATCCATTCATTTGAGATGTGTTTTATAGCATTAATTCCTATTGTACAAGTATACTATGGGCCAACTATGACATGATTATGGTTAATCTTCAACAAGATCACTGGTGGATTCCACAGTGGTGGTGGTCCATGAACCAATAGGTGTTAAATCTTTAGGTTCTTATGGATCTGGTGTTAGTTTTTCATAAATTTCAATCTGATCTAGGATCTTAACTGAGAGAATAACATGTAGAATATATCTACAACATATCTACAGCATATCAATCATGGACACAATAATTCAAGCACACAAGAGACATAGAGTTTCACCGGGGAAAACCAAGAAGGTGAAAAACCCCGCAACCTCCTCAGAGATAGAGGAATGATACAACCAAAGTACAACCAAATTACAAGAGATAGTATTCTCCTAGTAGATGATCCTCCTCCTCACAAGTGCACCACTTTCTGAGAGAGATAGAAGTGAGTAATGAGTTATCAAATAGAGATCTCCCGATCTCTATTTATACTTGTCCTATCCTGCCCAATAAACTAATGGGGCCAACTTGTCTAGCTTAGCCTAGTAACCCATGGTTAACTTAATCTGGGCCGACCCCACACTTGGTGGTCTAATAACCCATTTACCCACATGACTCATACAGGGCCGACCCCATCAAGGTGGTCTAATAACCCATCAAGTATAAGTTACGACACTTACAATATAAATGACGACACTTCCATATAGAGGAACAATAACATCCCTATAGTAATACAAACAATTCTGTATAGAGGAATAATAACATCTCTATAAGAATACAATACACATGGGTAAAATACATTTCGAAGTTACATATACATCAACACTCCCTCTTAACTAGGAATGTATTTCTCGACACAGATCTACTAGCACAAGTCTTCTTCTCTGGATCATCATCAGTGAATCATCGTCCTCAAATCATCGTCATCGTCACTGCTGCTGCTATCTCAATCAATCTCTGAATCTACTCGTCATAAGAAGTTCTACAGAGCCAGTCCTTTTTCATACTGTATGCAGGCCCACCACCTGCAGGTCTTCATCATCACTAGCCGTACTATGGAATACTCAGGACTTATTACGTGCATCAACAAAAACCTAGCAAGAGCATCCCAGGAGTGATTACGAGCACACTGCTCAACCTATTGGATTTCCCAGGGAGCTATTACATGTGACCAAGCAAAACCTAGCAAGAGCATCTCAGGACAGATTACGTGCCCAGCACAACTTGCAAGATCTCCCGGGGAGACATTATATGCTACCAAGCAAAACCTAGCAAGAGCATCTCAGGACTGATTACATGCCCAGCACAACCTGCAAGATCTCCCAGGGAGAAATTATATGCCATGGACAAAACCTAGCAAGAGCATTTGCCAGATCTCCTAGGGAGCTATTATATGCCAGCGGAAAAACCTAGCAAGAGCATCTGCAAATCTCCTAGGGCGCTATTACATGTCCCTCCAAGAAAAACCTCGAAAGAGCATTTTCTAGATCTCCCAGGGAGCTATTATATGCCAGCGGAAAAACCTAGCAAGAGCATTTGCAAATCTCCCAGGGAGTTATTATATTCTTATCTACACAACCTGTCCACGACCACAGAGTATCAACCTAATACTCATCATACATCATCTTGATGTCCATGATCATCCTGATCATCATCTCTGCATCGTCCTGATGCAAGTCATCCAGAGCATCGTCCTGATACTCATCACACATGATAATCCTGATCATATGATGTATCCACCTGATACATATGATGCATCCACCTAATGCATATCACATACATGATCCACTTGATCATACAATGTATCCACCTGATACATATCATGCATCCACCTGATGCATATCACATACATGATCCACCTGATCATACAATGTATCCACCTGATACATATCATGCATCCACTTGATGCATATCACATACATGATCCACCTAATCATACAATGTATCCACCTGATACATATCATGCATCCACCTGATGCATATCACATACATGATCCACGTGATCATATCCAAAGCAGTAACTGGAGCATCGTCCTGATGCTCATCACACAATGCTTACATCCAAAGTCATGGGAGGATCCTCCTAGCACCATGCTTTGAATGGATTATGCAAATGTGTCCATCAGTTCTTCCTTGAAGTGTCATCAATCTGAAAAACACCAAGCCTCCCTCTGAAGTACTCAAACTTCACTCTGGCTAGTGGTTTTGTCAACACATCTGCAACCTGCTCATCCGTCGCAACATACAGGAGCTTCACTACTCCTCTCTGTACCATATCCCTAATATAGTGCTATTTGATCTTTATGTGCTTTGACCTGTCATGGAACATCGGGTTCTAAGACAACTTCACACAACTCTGGTTGTCACAAAAGATACCAGTAGCATCCAATGGGAGATCAAATAGCTCAGACAGTAGCTTCCGTAGCCATACTGCCTTACAACTAGCCGAACAAGCTACAACATACTCTGCTTTAGCTATAATTAGTGCTATGCAGGACTGCTTCCTACTAAACCAAGAGATCACACCTGATCCCATACCGAAGTAGCACCCGGAAGTGCTCTTCCTATCTATAGCACTGTCTATCCAATTTGAATCAACATAACCCTCCAGGTTAAACTTTTGATTCGCATCATACTTGAGTCCATAATCAACTATACCCTTCAGGTACCTCAGAATATGCTTTACAACAACCAGGTGAACACTCCTTGGATCCGTCAGGAACTGGCTCAATGTGTTCGCTGTAAAGCAAATATTTAGTCTCGTGTTCATCAAGTTCATCAAGGACCCAATCATCTGACGATACATAGTGACATCAACCAGATCAGATGAAGCATCACATAGAAGCTTCAGGTTCGATGCCATAGGTGTGGCCATGGCCTTGCAATCCATCATCCCAAACCTCTTCAGGATCTCTACTGCATACTTCCCTTGTCCAAGGAATATTCCATCTGCACTCTGCCACACCTCCATACCTAGAAAGTAGTGCATCATAACCAAGTCCTTAATCTCGAACTCAGCAGCAAGCTTCCTCTTGGTATCGGCAATCAATCCATCCTTTCCTCTTACAAACTGGTCATCCACATACAAGAGTAGTATCATAGGATTTCCTTCCTCAACCTTGTAGTAAAGGTTGGAATATGCCTTACTCTTAGTAAATCCCAAACTGGATAGAAATATGTCTATCCTACCATACCAAGTCCTAGGAGCTTGCTTCAAGCCATACAAGGCTTTCTTCAGTCTGCACACATATGAATTCCCATCATGTGTCTCAAAACCAATTGGCTGCTACACATACACTTCCTCTTCGACTACACCATTCAAGAAGGCTGTCTTGAAATCCATCTGGTGTATCTTCCACCTCATCACTGCAGCTAGAGCAAGTACTAATCTAATGGAAGTGGATCTGGCTACAGGAGCAAAAGTCTATATGCTGCCACTTGTAGCATGCTTGATCTGATAGATCCATTTGGAAGTCACAATAGACTTCCCTTTAGATCTTGGGACGTCATCCCAAACATCATTCTTCATGATCGACTGGTACTCCTTGATCATGGCATTCTTCCCAAATCCTGGGAACTTCAATATATTCAATATATTCAATAGATAACTTTGTTGCTGAAACAAATGTTGTAGTCCTTCTTTTGTAGGTGCTCATATATGATCTTTCCTACAAAACAAGTTAAATTGCATGATTAGAAACTTCTCATAGTTTTCAGAACAAATTCTTACACATAAAGAAATATGTCATACAATCATGCAATTATTTTAGCCAATGCTTCAATACAACATTCATCCATATCCTGTAACTTTCTAGATGCCTTCCAATCTCTACCAGAACATTGTTAAGAGTTTGCACTACTCCCAACATGTCAGCAAAGAAGTTCATTCTAGATAAGTAGCAATGGAAAGTTGTACAGTGCCATAGGCCACTTACCCATTATATGCATATTAGTAGTATGCTGTTCATTAATGCAATTATTCTAATATGCCAAAATACATAACCTAATTCTAGGAACATCAGTATATACATCATTGAACAATATTATTTAAACAATCAAATATGCAAGAAATGATAATTCAAATACTTATCTTTGTTTATTTTTGGGTTGACTCCCTCTCAGTCTTTGCTTCCTTTCTGCAACTCCATTCTGATGTGGATTGTGAGAAGTGGTTGACTCCCTCTGAATATCTGCATCCTTGCAGAAACTACTGGAGTGTCCTCCCTCTTGATATTTGCTTCCTGGATTACCTATCCTTGAACTTATATCCATCCTCGATCACTATGCATGCTTACAAGTATCATTATTGTGATATCCTCGAGATCTCATACATAATCATTTTATTAGTATAATCTCAATACTATCAGAAACACAATAATCTTAAACATGTATAGTAATGATCATTTTAAACACAGATAATAAACATTAGTATTCAAGGTTTATATAGGAGTATTCTGGTTAGGCATATCATCAATTAAAGTAAGAAACATAATATGCCTAAACCCATGATTACTCAAACCTATAACTTCATGAATAATAAAATCAATCATGCCAAGTATACTTATATAAGATATCCTAACACAAGGTAGGATTTTAACTTGATATAGGAAAAACATACCTGGGTTAGCATGTTAGCTAGCTATGTCTAACATACCCATATGATGTCTTCTTGTTCTCTTCAATGACTTGTGCTAATAACCTGTATATCTCATAAGTTAACCATTATAGAACCATGATGTACATACCTTGTAAATAGATCTTCTATGTGATCCATGACAATGGATGAATCTTTGTCTTCATGTCACCATGGTCATATGTTCTTTAAACTAGAACATGATTTGTATTTCTTGGTGTACCTTTCATGTTAGCGAACAACATCAACCTCATACAACATCACAATGCATTAGTACAATCATAAGTGTCAAAACCCTAATCAATGAATATCTTCTATTGTGCATTCATAATTTTATTAAGGTGATACGACAAGTCTAAAGTTAATCAAGATTGTACTAACCGTAATAATATGAAGACAAACATACCATAAACTTAGTAATGAACAAATCTTGAAACATACTTGGATAAGTCATACCTATTGAGATTGCTTGTAATCTTCTTATGTAAGGCCTTAGTCTTATCTCGCTCTAAAACTGGAACTTCTTCACTTATGCAGGTCACCAATCCATTCTCTTCTAGGATTAACTCAATCCACTTGATTTACAGAAATTGGATCTCGAGCTGGATTAGGGTTTCTTAAAGAAACCCTAAAAATTCAAACTTCTGAAAGGATAGAAGGATGCGCCTTGATGAGCTAATCAAGATGGTATACTCAGAATTTGAAAACTGTAAAGTTTCACCCCTCAAAATTGCCTTTGAAACTTCTAGATCTTATGGACAGGATCCCGAACTAGGGTTTGATAAAGCCCACCCTTGTGCCCAACCAAAAGGTTCAATCCAAAGATCTAAACTTCTATTTTTCTGAGGAGCTTACATTCATGGTCACAAACTTAAAAAATTCCAACTTTCTCCGAAACCCTAATTCCCGAAGCCATTAATGAAGGTGCTCAAAATCCAATTCTATTTTGACAGAAATATGCACCTGATTGTTTCTAGTGTAACTCCAAAATTATGAATCCATAGGATCTGAAACTTCTACCTGTGGTATCTTGACCTGTCATATTTCCAATTCCATAGGTCTGACCTCAATTGGATTCTCTAAGAGAGCGTTATGCCGAGTGTTGCAACGTGAACTGTTTATGGGATAAAATAGGAGAGCGAACTTTTACGGAGTTCCACGTGTCACTGGTTCACTTTCGGCCTCTGAAACGTTTCCTTGTGAAAGTACAGTCCATGCCCTACCTGTCACTTTTTACAAAATTTCATTTGGATCTTCCTAGTTCAAGTTATGACCTTTTTTCCTAGGTCACCTATTTATGACTCAAATCTGGAAGAGGTAGAAACCCTATATTGTACAGATCCTAAAACACAAAGTACAATGAATTAGAAGTTTTGCTTTGGACACAAGGTACATGGCGATCTTATATTCACCCTATAAGAGTTTTAGATACTGAAACCTTTCCGAAATGGATTTATAGCAAAAGTGCTACGATGAAGGGTTTTTTCTATATCAATCCCTAGCTTCACAAGTGCAATAAGAGTCATAAATTTCATACCATGCCTTCTTTCAGGCTAGCTCTGATACCATGTTAGTTTTTTAGAAATTTCAATATGATCTAGGATCTTAACTGAGAGAATAACATGTACAACATATCTACAGGATATCAATCATGGACACAATAATGCAAGCACACAAGAGACACAAAGTTTTACCGGGGAAAACCAAGACGGTGAAAACCCCCACAACTTCCTCAGAGATAGATAGAGCAATGATACAACCCAAGTACAACCAAATTACAATAGATATTCTTCTCCTAGCAGATGGTCCTCCTCCTCACAAGTGCACCACTTTTTGAGAGAGATAGAAGTGAGTAATGAGTTATCAAATAGAGATCTCCCGATCTCTATTTATACTTGTCATGTCCTTTCCAATAAATTAATGGGGCCGACTTGTCTAGCTTAGCCTAGTTACCCATGGTTAACTTAATCTAGGCCAACCCCACACATGGTGGTCTAATAACCCATCAAGTATAAGCTACGACACTTACAATATAAATGACGACACTTCCGTATAGAGGAACAATAACATCTCTATAGGAATACAAACACTTCCGTATAGAGGAATAATAACATCTCTATAGGAATACAATACACATGGGTAAAATACATTCCAAAGTTACATATACATCAACATCTGGTTCTAGCATTCTGTCAAAAAGTGTTATCTTCCTCTTGGGAAGAAATGAATCATGCTCCAAAAACATGTGCTTGAGTTCTCCAACAATGGATGCAAGCAAATCAAATCCAAGACTTGGAAGATGGTTTCTCACGATCTCCTTTGAACCAATAGGGGTGAAATAAAAACCAAAATCACAAAAAGGTGCATGAGTCATGAACCCAAGAAAATGATAGAGTCTTTCATCATCAGTGAAACTCTGAAAACATGTGCCAATGACCAAATAGGAATCCAAAGAAAGCATATGATGAGGGAGAAAGAATGCATTACCTTCCAAATCTGATTTTTCCTTCAAAATACTATGTAGGTCATCATCTTGCACATCAACAGGTGCATAACCTCTATGAAAGTGTATGTAGTTCTTTGATATCTCCTTTGAACCAGAAAGGGTGAGATCAAGATCAAATGAACGATGACATAATTTATTGAACTTCAAATCAGATCTAAGAATTTGAGGATGGTTTCTTATGATCTCCTTTGAACCAACAGGGGTTAAATCAAAACCAAAATCACAAGGATATGCATGAGACTTGAATCCAAGCAAATGGTAGAGTCTTCCATCTTCGGTGAAGTTCTGAAAACATGTGCCAATGACCAAATAGGAATCCATAAGAAGATTTTGATCAAGGAGGGCGAATTCATTGCCTCCCAAATATTCCAAAATGCTCAATAGGTCATCATCTTGCACATCAGCAAGCTCATGGGTGTAATGTCCCGCAAAATAGTAAAAATAATTTTTTTCTCTTACTTCTAAGATTCCTGAAATAGAGAATGTATTTATGAATTAACTTTAGTACTTAATTTGCAACGATAAGAGTTTATGAACCCTTAGCAAGATAGTCTCGTCAGTTATGTTTTCTTTCTGTGGAAGCGATGTGGTAAGGTAGATGATGTTTTCTTTATGGCATGTTTGCAAATGCAAAAGTAGTGCTAAGGTCCTTCTTTTGATTTTAAGAATCAGATGTAGTTGGAGTTTGTAAAAATGTCTAAATGGTATCTTCAGGCATGATGGAATTTCATTGCAATTGGAATACTTGAGGAAACTTGATGTGACAAATGTATCCCTGGCAGAGATGCCGATAGGTAAGGGTGAGCTTTGGAAAATCCTGACTTACTTAGCAAGATTTGCTAATACATTTGTGACAATTTTTTGCAGGTGCCACTATGAGGGGTCTCTCCCTTGTGTATCCTATCCCCAAGTTCTAGCAAGGCATACGACTAAGGTTTAAAGGCTAAGGTTTAAACCCATGGGATAATTACTTTGATACTCTCATTTCATTGCCACCCTTATGACTCTCCACTATAGCGCTTGGATGAAACATTAAGTTAATAAATGGAGTTTGGTGGATTATTAAATACTACATGTGACAACCATGTGACTTTGGTAGCCAGCTGGCCAAAAGAGGGTTTCGACTTGGGGTTTTACACCTGCACTCGTTATCCTTCGTTTCATTTGGATTTGGACAGTCCCTTATCACGTCTGGAGGGGGTCTCGTTCCCTAGCCTTAGCTATTCTCATGGTTAGCACACCTGGTGGTTACCTAGACGAAGGGATGAAGTATGGGGTGACAATGTTCAGGTAAATTTATTCCTTCTCCTGCTATTTTGTTTCTTTTCCTTCTATGTTTATCCAGTATTTGATATTCAGCTGATGGTTTAACCTCGTGGTGAATTTTTGCTTGGTAGGTGGGTGGTTGCGATTCTCCTTTGCATGGCTTACTCGCTGAAGACTAGCACTCTTGACTACATTGGCAATGAAAGTGGTAAGTTCAAGTTTTACCAATCTGTGTCCCTTCCTCTCACATCTATGGAGGGTGTGCTATTTTCTATGAGGGACTTCATGAGAACCTTTGGGCTCACTGTAACTTATTTGGAGTCTCGGAAGGTTGCCTTTGGCTGGACCGTTTATTAAATGTGTTACTTTGTAAAATGAGTGGATAGCCCTGGAGGATTTCAGTTTTGATGTGGTGTTTGGGCCATTTGGCTCTATGGAAGTTCTATTGTAAATGGGGATACATACCCACATGTATAATCTTGTTTTTTTGGAAAAAGGATACGAATTTTCTACTGAGCATACATGGATGGTATTTAAATTGTTTTGGCCTCTGCGTTTTTCTATTGAATGTGTATGGTTGGTGCTTATTTGAACTCTACATTAGCTATTGTTTCTCTAACCTGAAGGCAATCGATTTGGTAATTTAAATGAAAATCTTAAGAGTGTAGCTCTGCTATAATCTGTGTTTGTTTGTGTTGGTGGTGTCTCTGTCAAATATCTCGTTAGTTTATTAGTCTGGACGATTTGGTTGCTACCAAGTTTTGATAACTCGAACTGCGTCTATCAATTTGTTATGTATGGGAAATTCAATCGTTCTATTGGGTGATAGTTGAATCTTAACTTTATAAAGGCTTTTGAGTTTATTTGAAAAGAGTTTAATCGTAACCCTAGATGCGGCGTACTCGTTTGTTTGAGAAAAATAAGCATGTGTCTTTATACTGTGCTTCAGGTGACTTCAACTATAGCATGGGTTTGTGAAAAGATGGTGGGTATCAATTCCTTGACCCGAGTCTTGTTGTAGTAAAAAGAATGTGTTTAAAATGATAATGTATCGTCTTCATTTTGTTGTGGATTCGATCCTTTTATTGCGAAGGTTGCCTGTTAGGGTTTTGGATGAAATGTGTAAACATTTTATGAACTGTCTAAACTCTAGAATCTAACGATAGTGGAATCTTGTTGTATGCATACTCTTGTGTTTTCGATTTGGTAGGTAGAGATAAATTTAAAGGAAGTGTACACTAAATCGTAGGTAATAGTTTGATATGAAATCGTTGGTGATGAAAAGCATTATTACTGTGTAAATCATTGGTGATGTATGTAATAGTTTGATATGAATATCGTTGGTGATGTATGTGATTTTTCTATGTTTAAAAGAATGGTAAAAGCTGTAAAAAGGAAAGTGACCCAATTTATAAATTAAATCTGGAAATTTCAGTATAGCCTTTCAGAAATAAAAATGCAATTTAAACATAGATCTTGCAAGAGCTCAGTCATCAGTTTACGTATTGATTTGGCATCCTAAGGTTTATCTGCTCACCTTGGTGTCTGACACAGGCTAGCTAGGCTAGCCCTGCTAGACCTCTAGTTGATTTGGTTCAAACACATGGTTATAGTGAAGATAATAGTTCTGTTTAAGGGAACCAAGATAATTCTACCGTGTAATCCTATGAGCCCATGCCCTAAGTCCCTTGCTCTATGGAAGAGATAGCATTATAAAGATTTTGGGGAAATTACAGTGCTATAAAATAAATCCTAATGGATTATTCTTAGCTTCTATTGTAAATTGAAATGGAGAATTGTAGTTCATACTTGGTTACATTGAAGCTTAATCCTCCTCTGCAAGACCTGCACACTCAAACAATAATTAATACAGAAAGCTTATGGAATTGGCTGACTTGTAGAGTGATCTTTTAACTGGATAAATTTGGGACTACCATGTTCCTCCCTGCAACCATGACCCTTAGACCATTCATGGTTTTAACTGGATCCCCCCAAGCTGGTTCCAACATGCAATGAGAGAAGTAGAGGCTCTAGGTTCAACTGCAGGATTAGATCTGGATATTAATGTGGGACTGATTCAGTTTTTGCAACAAAATTCTCCTCTATTCTCATAAGACAATGATAATGGAAAGGATGCCCCCTTTCTTGGGATCTTCCCTCTTTGATATAGGGGGGTCTTGGAATATAGCTGTTTGAATAATTATTTAGTTTCTTTAATTAAATTAATATTTTTAAAAGATATTTTTACTAAATATCTAGTCCTTGTTAAACTAGGACTTTTATTTGTTTTAACTAGAAGTGACTTTAAATTACTTCTTACATAATTGGTAATAATAATAGTGATATATTTTATTACTTAGATTTAACAATAAATAATAATAATAATACTATTAATAATTTTAATAGTATATTTATTTGAGAGTCCTTTCATGCATAACCCTATGCAATAATTAAATACATATATAAGAAATGTTTTTCTTTAGGAGAATAATAATAATATTATCATTAATATTTTAATAGTAATATCCACTTTGGAGAACTATTTTATGCATGGCCCTTAGGCATGTTTTTCACATAAGAATAATTAAGTTTAATTATTCAATAGTTTAGTTATGGTAAGCTTGGATAGTTGGCTTGGTTAGGTACCTCTAGACCTCTCTCTTACATGTCAGATTCCCTCGTTTAACATGGTAGTTCCCGCAGTACTTGATGATAGATAGAAAATTATTAATTTAACTAAATTAAATAAATGTGATGAAATAGAAGTGCTATTCAGAGTCTTCCTGACTCAACACTTTTAAGATCATGTAACCCCAAGTTCTCTTTAGAGCTTTAACTCAACACTCTTCACATGGGCGTTACGCTAGTGCAATTCCCGAGCATCCTGCTCAACACTAGTACTAGAATGTGGTTTTGAATCACATCTAGAATGTATAATGGCCTCAGATCCGGTATTCGTTTATCAAGCTTGGAGTGCTCTAGGGCTCCTACCCAACACTCAATGTACATCGGGGCTTACGCCTTGTACATCATAAACTCCTTAAGGAACATCGGGGCTTATGCCCAGTACGTAGGTCATCTGTGTGTTCCTGATTCCAGGCTCAACACACCATATAAGTCAATCATGTAAATCATAACTCTGCATAGTATGTAACAAAAGGTCATCTCAGTATATTAGGGTTTTGTACCCAATTATCATATCAAAACATAATCAATCCATTAGGGTTTTCTTGCCCAACATTTAACAATAATGAAGTCAGTCAGGGTCCATGCCCAATATGTCAGTCTATAAAAGAATAAATCATGTGCACTAGGGATTATTCCCAATAATCAAGACAAATCATATGTGTTGGGACTTTAAGCCCAATACATAACATCAGAAAGAGTTAGTCAAAATTGAGGAAATTACAATGGGAAGTAGAGATTTCAGAGATCTCTTCAACTTCTAGAGTAGTGACTGACATTTTTTTCTCAGAAATCAGATCGAAAGATGGATCAATTGAAACAATGTGTTGTACTTCAACTTCTTTCACTATCTCATATCTTTTCAACTTCTTTCACTATCTGAACTCAAGGAGATGAGTTCATTCTCCAATTTGTGACTTTTCATATCATATTTCTGTCCAAGAAGGGATTCGAGCTTGTCCCAAACCTCTTTAGGAGATGTAAGATCGATGACATGGAAGTGGAGATATTCATAAATTGAGAGAAGGAGGAGGCCAATTGCTTCATCAAGCCTATCCAAGTACTTGGACTTTTCAACTGCACTGAGAGGTTCTACCATCGTTCCATTGAGTATTCGGGTGAAGCTCTTGGGTATCATGAAGAGAGTCATCTTGGATTTCCACTCAATATATTTGGAAGATGTGAGCTTTAGATCCATTTGAATAGAGAAAGTCGAATAGTTGAAGAAGATTCTGAATGGGTGAATAAACCTGCAAAACAAGAAGAGTTTTTGCAGACGGAGAATGCTACACTTCAATTGAACACTGCCTTAAGAACACTTGGCACATTGTCTAAGTCCATCACACATGGATATACCTCACTGGATTTCTCCAATGAATTCAAGTAATAGCACCAGGATTTGTTGTGGAAACTCAAAGGCTTCTGGTGCACAAGTGAAAGATAACTCTTCAAATAAATGCTGCAACTGCTGCTGCTGAAATTGCTGCAATGGATGCAATTCGAATAGCTGCTTCCTGCTCTGATACCATGTGATAATATGCAAGAGATATAGCAACTATAACAACTCACAATAAAACTCTCAAGTATGTTGCAAAGAAGAATAGAAGAATGCACTCAATAATCACTCACAAACACAAAATAATAGACAATGTCAATATCATACAATGGAATTACGAATGTAAAGAATGTGTTACAATGACCTGTAAAGGAGCATCATATAGGATTCAAATTAGCCAAGTAGGGAATTCGAGTATGAGCTCAAAGTCTATTATGGATAACTATGGAGACATCATCCAGTCAATAGTATCAGTCATAAATGGTAAGAGTTAGTCAAGTGTATCCAACTGAGTCTAATAGAACCATCTAGGCATAAATCAGGGAATGGAGACTCTAAGGGGGGCACATGAGGTTTTCTACCTTAAATTCTAGCTTGGATAACAATGGAGACATCATCCGGTCAGTAGTATCAGTCATAAATGGTAATAGTCAGTCAAGTGTGTCTAACTGAGTCTAACAGAACCATCTAGGCATAAATCAGGGAATGGAGACTCTAAGGGGGGTGCATGAGGTTGTCAAATAGTCAAGTGGAACTCCAAAACTAGCTAACTAGAAGCTACAAGTATTCAACATGAGCAATCAGTGGAAGAACTACTCAATCAATGCACTAACTAAATGATAACTCCCAGTAGGTGAGATAAGGTTCCCTAACTGAGTGATAGCTGAAGGTAGGTGAGTAAAGGCACACTAACTGAGTGTTGTAGGTGAGAAAGGTGCACTTTCAATGTAGAATAGTCAAGAAGGGCGCATTAGGTAGGTAGGAGGCCAAATGGGGGTTAAAGACAGGCCATGGAGAGATAGAAGCAAGCTCTAGGTGCTGCGGAGACCACCATGATGATGACTGGATGCATGCAGTGGCATGTAAACACATGTAGCATGCACATTTGCATGCAGGCATGCAAAATATAAAAATTATGGTGTGAATATTCCAACATTTGACTCTTTGGGAAAGAGTGCGAAATTATTCAAGAGTCCATCATTTCTCCACGTTGTGGCTATGCCGGGTAAGAGAACAAGCAAATACTAATGTAAACATTAATTTCATTGTTAGAGAGACATATCAAGATGTGAAAATTTCTTTCCACTTTGCGGTTTTGTTGATGAGATTATTTCGTGATCAATGCTCTAACTTGCCATGTGCATTTCACCTGATCGAGTTAGATGTATGTGAGAACTTCTTTAACAAATTCGGTGGCATGGTCGGAGTAGAGAGGTCATATGATTTCACTGACTTTCTTCATGCTAATGGAACCCTTAATAGAGTTGCTGAAGAAGAATCGAATCCCGAAGGGCTTCGTTTCAATAAATATCATAATAAACAAATGAGTATCTAGAATAAATTGCATCAACAAATAGTAGAGGAAGGTGATGTCTTGTCACAATATGATTCAATATCCACAGATAATAAAATTATAGAAGCTCTCAAGATAGGATTGGAGGATGCACATGGATTTTTACTAAGTCTTGGCATGCAACCAGAAAGACACACAGAAGATTCTTGGTAGTTTAAACCATGGATAGAGGATCACAATTATTCAACATTTGAAGATGTGGATGAAATAGTTGATAATTATCCACCAGTCATTCCACATCCATATTCCAATCTGCGTCTTTTATGGTACTCAATGATAGTGACTTGCAAATGATGGAAAGTGAGTGGAGGCACGAGTTGGATGGAATTTTATATTTCGTTCATGAGAATGTAAACATAACTACCAAACCATTGGTGGAGCTCGATGGAAAGGACATCTACAAATCTTGTTTGGTTAGTCAATTGAATGGAAATCTTGTTTGGTTAGTCAATTGAATGGAAATCCGACATTACCGAAAGTTAGATTGATTAAAGTGAGGAATGGAGTATACTTCAGGCAAGATGAGAGGGCCTGCAAAAAGGGTGTTGCAATTGGTTTCAGAATAGGATCAGATTGTGTAGTGTTGTTTGAGAGAAAGTCTATAGCTTTAGCTGAACATACTATAAGAAAAGGTGTATCTCAAAGTACAAAGCACTACGTTTCTTGTGGGACTTGGTACATTGGAAGAGTTCAAAGAATAAGAAAGAAGGATGGTAATAGTGTGTTTGATTACCATACTGACATTGATCTTTTGGATAGCCTGAAGGTGTTGAACTTCAATGTTGTTGGTACAATAGAATAAAGGGGCAACACATGTACATGTATGATTCAACAGATCATCTATTCATACAACTTGAATCTGTTATAGAAACGACAAACCTATCATATAATATCAAGAATGACACATACAAGTTAGAAGAAAGCGACCACATAATTTATGAGGATTTCATTAAAAATTTAAATAGGGTGAAGTTCTCAAAACATTCTAATTTTTCTTATCTTTTCTACTACTATCTTATAGCATATTTATAAAGTATTATTTTTTGTATTATCGTTGATTTGTTTGTATTGATTTCATTCTCATTTTATACTCTTTGGATTTAGGTGCGGTGAATGGTTCGGATGGAGAATGGTTGGGATAACTCAATGTGAAGTTATTGATCATTAAATATTTATTTATGCTTTCGTGAAGCATGGTTCTTGAGGGTTCTTGAACATTTGTACAATAACTTAAAAATGGGAACTTGTATGATTGGATCATAAACTAGATGGATATTCCTTAGTTTTTTTGTTCAAATTTTGGTGGCCATGCTCATATTAGAGTTTTTAGCATTGGCTAGTTCAAAAATTATATTTAATATTACTTTTAAAAGGATGAAACCAGTTTTTGTATGTCAAATTTTGGTGCCCATGCCCATGTTTTGTGGTTCAATCTTTTTCACCATGAATATCCGTATCGCATATATGCTCGTTAGGTTTTGAATTATGTGTTTAATTTTCATAGCATTAAATGCTATCCAATGATATTTGATCAATTGAATATCAAGGTTTTTCAATGAATAGTTTTGAATATTCAAATGTGTTTTTATGTTCTACAACAAGCTGTGATGATGACACCTATAGTGCCATTAAAAGGTGTTTTGACAAGAAGAAAATCATTAGGGAAGAGGCAACCTACTATGCTCCTTAGAAAGTCCCAAATATCACAAGGAGCACAATACCTCAAGCCTATTTCAGAAAGGTCCATGTCATCAGCACAATTTAGGCCCTCCAGTTTTCATCAGGTTTTGATTACTTTAGGAGTTACACTCTCTTTACTGTCTCCACATCTTCAAGCTACACCTATATCTGCTACTACTGGTATAATGATAAGTATTGATGCTCCTACAGGCCCTCTACCTCCCCTAGCCCAACCGTATTCAATGTTTCCCCCATATGCTAGTCAACGTCCATCTGGTAGCTATCTATGCCAACATGGCATCATATGAACTCATATGTTCCAAATCATTATCCATCCTCTACATATGGATATCAACCATTTCAACCTTCTTCATGGTATTTGTCTCATCCTTCCCAGCCATATTATAATCAACATAAATTTCCTCCATTCCCTTCAAGTGCAATGAAAGGATTGATAAATACAAATGATGAAATGTATGAATCAGAAAGTGAGACAGAGACAAGATCAAGTGAAGCAGGGGAGAAAATCAATAAATCAAACGGTTTTGAGCATAAAGACATATAGAGTACTGAAATGCTACATGCAATTTTGGGGTTCTTCGCCAATAATTAAACTGGATGGAGTAGTCACCGTTTTCACAATGAACATTGAATATTACATGCAATGAAAATTTGACTCTCTGTTGAATATCTCAAACGCCTCTTGCATATGCTTTATCTCTATGCATCTTTATTTTTTTATTCACAAATGTATAGTTTAAAATTAATCTAACCATGTTTGTCACTTGCAACAAAGAGAAAATTTATCCTGAACTATGTAACTACTAATTAACAACAATTCTTGCAAGTCCACTTCATTAGCAATATTTGAAGATTATGTTGTTGATCTTTGAGGAGCGTTTTCATTGCCTCCAACTATCATTCTGTTGTGAATGTATTTTTTACTGAGAAAATACTGTATTATACAAAAATAAAATATATACATAAAGAAAGACAATTAGATTATTGCAACGGGCGCTGCAATAAGGTCTGAATAGGCACTCATTGACACATTTTTGGCACCATTGGCAAGCAAATAGCCTTTGGTCTGGGTACTTACCTCATCCATCCACAACCTTTGAAAAACAGAGTAAGTACTTACGAATCCTTCAAAAAGGCAGTTACAGCACAATTTCCAAAGAGAATACAGTGTTGCAATCTGTATACAATGCCATAATCCAACAAAAACACTAGGGATGTGCAATTTATAGTCACCAAAGTCGAGTTACCGTCCAGTGAATGGTAACTTGCAATATGGAGAGATTTTTCTAAACTAGTCTCCAACATAGGTGAGCAAACGAACACTTCCTCTATTGTAAATATTTAATATAATTTGATTTTTTTTCTAGTTTTATCATTATGCCTGACAAAGAGGTATTCATTTCCTCTTTTCCTCTCATAGCTTGAATGTTTTGTGGAGTATAAAGTTTAAAGTTTAAACAATACAACTTGTGAAGTTTTCACTCGGTCTTAGGGCACAAATTGAAATGAGACCTTAGCTACACATTATATCATCAAATTGATTTAGTAGGTGACAACCCCTACTTTTGGGACCTTCTACAAAAAAAACATCAAATCCTAAATGCAGTTTGTGTGCTCACTTCTATCCCTTTTCCATTGAAGATACTTTTCTTGAAAGGTAATTGCAATCGTTGGGTGTATGTAAAGAATTTCCCCTTGAATTCTATTCTCTATAAAGTACATTAAACAAGCTGATTTTAGCCAGGAAAGAAACTGTCCTAACCTTCCATCATCAGAGACAAGAGTTTGGTATTGATAAAGCTTGTACAACTGCACTTCCTACACATTCTTGTCCATAAGTAAAACAACAGCCGTTGGATCTGGAGTTCATTTTTTTTCCAGGACAATTGAGAATGGTTGCAGCTAGGAAGCCTCGTTCTCTTTGGCAGTGATGGGTTTCCAAATTAATGGACGTTCGGCCTCTCATCTTACTATTTGTGCTTTTGGTATTCAACACAACATGTTTGTTCGTTTCTAAAAGGGTCAGTTCTTCCATTTTCAATCTTCGGTTTTGAGATTTATTAAGTATTGTATTAAGACCTCGAAGACTCTTTTTATTAGTTTTTTAATTGTGCTATTATTTAATTAGATGGATGATCTGTTTATTTTTTAACTTTTTTATATGCAGTTCAGTGTTATCACACGGATAAAAACAATTGTTGGGGACAATATGCAAGTAACCCCATGGCATGGTTTTCCATTGATATCATGGTTTGGTATCCGATGTGGTAATCATGTTCAATTGTATGGATAAGCACAAAATTAAAAGATCAAATTATAATTCTGGAAAGAAATCTTCGCCTCCTCTCTTTCGGTAAAGCAACAACAAAGATCACTTTGACATTCCTTTTCCAGATTGGTCCTTCTGGGGATGTTAAGCAAAATTATCAATTCATTTTTAGTAGTTCATGTGTATGTTTGTTTCTGGAAACATGATTGTAAAAGCATTTTGTTCATTTTAAGGGCTAGTATCAAACTTGGTTTCCAGAATTTTGGAGGGTGTATTCAATGATAGAAATTCCCTAAAGAAAATGGCAATGGAAAATGCTTTGAAGAACAACGTACGGTCACCTAATCCCTCTCCTAACATGATTAGTGCATACATACAATAAAAATTGGTATAATATCAGAGGTATAAAGATAGGATCAATTCATTGTCTAACTATACAAAGAATGGCATCCCATTCATTCATCAATCCTCTTGCATTCCTATTTGACTTGTGTATTAAGAGTTCAAATATCACTTTCTGTGGTGGAGTGTTTTGCAATATTTGTCCTTTCCTTATATAGATGTATTATCTCATATAAGTCCTATATACTTAGTTTCTTTGTGTCTTATAAAGTTTCATTGTGTCTTTATTAATATGCCTTTGACATCATTACAAGTTACCATTATCCAAATAGTTTACATCATGGTCAGGGGAGTTTTTCTTTACTGTTATATCTAGATCTATTTTTTTGGAAAGGAAAACAGTTTTACATTAAATTATCAAATACAAACTTATAGGATATAGTGAAGTTGGCCATATTTACATCCCCACTTTTTCTCAAAGGAAAACCTTGCAGGGAAACCCAAGGGATGCTTCCCCATATTAGTGGATGGAATCCCTAGTAAACGTGTTGGGGTTGTTAATTTTTCAGAATTTACTTCAATCTGATCTAAGATCTTAACTGAGAGAACAACATGTATAACATATCAATCATGGACACAATAATGCAAGCACACAAGAGACACAGAGTTTACTTGGGGAAAACCATAAAGGTGAAAAACACCAATAACTTCCTCAGAGATAGATAGAGCAATGATACAACCAGAGTACAAGAGATAGTCTTCTCCTAGCAGTAAATCCTCCTCCTCACAAGTGCGGCACTTTCCAAATGAGAGAAGTGTGAGTAATGAGTGATCAAATAGAGTGCCTCCCGCACTCTATTTATACTTGACTTGACTTGCCTAATAACCTTTACTAGGTCGGCCTTAACTTAACCACATAACATAATGCTGACTGGGATGACACCCAATAGGGTGGTCTAATAACCCTTTGACCCACATGGCCGACCCCCAATAGGGTGGTCTAATAACCCTTCGACCCACATGACTTATACAGGGCCGACCCCAACAAGGTGGTTTAATAACCCATCAAGTATAAGTTACGACACTTACAATATAAATGATGACACTTCCGTATAGAGGAATAATAACATCTCTATAAGAATACAAATGTAATGTCCCCAGTTTGACCCCATGGCATTAAATTGTAAATGATGTAATATTGTTATAAAATCATGGTGACGAGCTCAAGGCCAAGGCCCCACCATCGATTTAGTGATGCATATGGTTTACGTGCTAGCCAGGCACATTGAAATTGTAAATATGCATTTTAATAAATACCCACAACTAGCTATGCAATGCAACAAGAGATGGGGGCATGATTTTACAAGGAATTGGGAGGGAAAACATTCAAACCCTTGAGCCACTCAAGTCAAGCCAAGTTTCAATGAGAGAACCCATCAAACCCTCAACTACCGATGTTGACTTTTGTACCCAATCATTGATTTCTCCCAAGAGTTGGTTGAGGTAGTTAATGCCTTGGGGAATGGGAGGTATGGTTGTCCAAATTTGAGTATGGGAAACCACCTTGCATAGAAAATCACATTCTGCTTCTTGGGAAAGAAAAGAACCATGAATTTCTCCCCAAGCCAGGATCCATCAACCAGTTTTGAATCCCTCACGAGTTGGGAGCTACCTGGGTGTTTTTCCCCATGGATTTCTTGTGTTTTCCTTCATCTTTCTAGCTGGGAAGGGCATTTTTGTTTTGGTTTCCCATGGGGAAGAAAAAAGAGGGATTTGGGGTTTCAATGGGGATGTTTTGGCCAATTGAAACGCTCATAACATGTGGGAGAAATCGGGTTGCTCTTGGAGGACGAATTTCCCTTCCTACAGTCTGTTTTAGTAAGCCACGATTTGGGAAAAAAAACCCATGGAGTCTATTTTGTAAAATACCCTTGTTGTAAATGTGTATCCCTGCCCAATGGTTGTTTTTGCTGTGTGTAGAAAGAGTATGTTGGGGTATGGGTAATGGGTATTTGTTGCTTTGGCTTGAGCTTGACTGTAAGCATCCAAGGTTCAAATGTAGCCTGATAAACCCAGCTGTGGATTGGCTTGGCTCAGATGAAATGATTAGTTGGCTGTGTGTGTGAGCTTGAATGTCCCATGTTCCTTGTAAGAATCATGCCTAGCTCGGGGGTGGCATTTGTGTTGAGAGATTGATGAACACAACTAGCCTATGGTTGGGTGGAACGTTGTGGCGACATAGCTAGTTGTTTGGGACAATTGCAAAAATGGCGATAAGCATTTTTCTGTCTATGTATTTACTTCTACAATGTATTAATTTGATGACTATTGATATGTTGTATGCATGAGTAATGTGTGTGGATAAGTTTAATGCCGTTGTGCATACTTGATTAGTTTTATATCTGCACACAAATGATTTACTCATATCATTCTAATCAATGGGCTGATAGAATGTGAAAGCCCCATATATTTTTATCATCTTCCCTCTCTTATTGGGTCAGCAGGTGGGTACATTACAACAAACACTTCCGTATAGAGGAATAATACCATCTCTATAGGAGTATAATATACATATATCAAATACATTCTGAAGTTACATATACATCAACACTCCCTCTTAACTAGGAAGGTATTTCTCGACACAAGTCTTCTAGCACGAGTCTTCTTCTCTGGATCATCGTCACTGGATAATCGTCATCGTCACTGCTGCTTCTATCACAATCAATCTCTGAATCTACTCGTCATAGGAAGTTCTATAAAGCCAGTCCTTTTTCATACTAGATATAGGCCCACCACCTATAGGTCTTCATCATCACTAGCCATACTGTGGAATCCTCAGGACTTATTACGTGAGTCAAAAAAACCTCGAAAGAGCATCCCAGGACTGATTACGAGCACACATCTCAACCTATCGGATCTCCAATGAACTTTTATATGCTACTGCACAACCTGTCCACGGCCACAAAGTATCACGAAGCACAACCCAGATGCACACACACAGCACTTACACTCACTAGCATGGGAGGACCAACCTACCACCATCCGTGAAAGGCTCACGGCACTTATATCAACGACCATGGGAGAACACATCTGCCACCATGTCGGAAAGGCTCTGCACTTACATCAACGCACATGGGAGAACACATCTACCACCATGTCGGAAAGGCTCTGCACTTACATCAACGCACATGGGAGAACACATCTACCACCAAGTCGGAAAGGATCTGCACTTAAATCAACGCACATGGGAGAACACATCTACCACCATGTCGGAAAGGCTCTACACTTACATCAACGCACAAGGGAGAACAAATCTACCACCATGTCAGAAAGGCTCTGCACTTACATCAATGCACATGGGAGAACACATCTACCACCATGTCGAAAAGGCACTGTGCATCTATGTATTCGGAACTCATCACACATAATCCAACTGATTATGTAATGTATCCACCTGATACATATGATCATCCTGATCATCATCATAGCATCATCCTGATGCATATCATCTAGAGTATCGTCCTGATACTCATCACTGCATCATCCTGATGCATATCTGGAGCAACATCCTGAATCTCGTCATCCATGATCATCTTGATCATACAATGCATCTACCTGATGCATACCAAGTATCTACCTAATACATATCATCATACATGATCCACCTGATCATATAATGTATCCTCTTAATACATACACAGATACATGATCCACACAATGTATCCACCTGATATATATATCAACACACATGATCTACCTGATCATACACAGTATCCACCTGATACATATATAGATACATGGTCCAAGAATCCAACATGATGCATATACAAATACATATAAATGATCCAACTGATCATATCCAGCATCCAACATGATGTGTACATATATACATATAAATGATCCAACTAATCATATCCAGCATCATCCTGATGCATATACAGAGCAGTAACTGGAGCATCATCCTGATGCTCATCATCCAATGCTTACATCCATAGCCATGTGAAGAACCCTCCTTCCACCATGCTTGGAATGGCTTCTGCAAATGTGTCCATCACTTCTTCCTTGAAGTGTCACCAATCTGAAGAACACCAAGCCTCTCTCTGAAGTACTCGAACTTCACTCTAGCTAGTGGTTTCATCAACACATCTGCAATCTGCTCATCCGTCGCAACATACAGGAGCTTCACTGCTCCCCTCTGCACCATATCCCTGATAGAGTGATATTTGATATCTATGTGTTTCGACCTATCGTGGAACACCGGGTTCTCAGACAGCTTCACACAACTCTGGTTGTCACAAAATATACCAGTAGCCTCCAATGGTAGATCAAATAACTCAGATAGTAGCTTCCTCAACCATACTGCCTCACAACTAGCCGAACAGGCTGCAGCATACTCTGCCTCAGCTGTACTCAGTGCTACATAGGATTGCTTCTTTCTAAACCAAGAGATCACACCTGATCCCATACTGAAGCAGCACCCATAAGTGCTCTTCCTATCTGCAACACTGCCTGCCCAATCTGAATCAACATAACCCTACAGGTTAAACTTTTGATTCGCATCATACTTGAGCCCATAACCAACTATACCCTTCAGGTACCTTATAATATGCTTTACAGCAACCAGGTGAACACTTCTCGGATCCGTCAGGAACTGGCTCAATGTGTTCACCGCAAAGCAAATATCTGGCCTTGTGTTTGTCAGGTACATCAAGGACCCAATCATCTGATGATACACAGTAACATCAACCAGATTAGATGAAGCATCACATAGAAGCTTCAGGTTCGATGCCATAGGTGTGGCCATGGCCTTGTAGTCTATCATCTCGAACCTCTTCAGGATCTCCACTGCATACTTCCCTTGTCCAAGGAAGATTCCATCTGTACTCTGCCACACCTCCATTCCTAGAGAATAGTGCATCATCCACAAGTTCTTCATCTCGAACTCGGCAGCAAGCTTCCGCTGCGTGTCGGCAATCAATCTATCTTCATCTGTAATAAATAGGTCATCCATATACAAAAGTAGTATCACTGGATTTCCTTTCTCAACCTTGTAGTAAAGGTTGGAATCCGCTTTACTCTTGGTAAATCCCAAACTGGATAGAAAGATGTCTATCCCACTATACCAATTTCTACACATGTATCACTCCCTGTCATGTGTCTCAGAACCAAGTGGTTGCTCCACATACACTTCTTCTTCAAATACACCATTCAAGAAAGTTGTCTTGAAATCCATCTGGTGTATCTTCCATTTCATCATTGCAGCCAAAGCAGGTATGGATCTAATGGTAGTATATCTGGCTACAAGAGAAAAAGTCTTTATGCTACCACCTGCAGCATGCTTGATTTCTTGGAAGTCACTATAGACTGCCCTTCAAGTCTTGGGACTGCATCCCAAACATCTTCATGATCGACTGGTACTTCTTGATCATGGCATTCTTCCCAGATCCTGGGAACTTCAATATCTTCAATATTTTCAATAGATAACTTTGTTGCTGAACAAATGTTGTAGTCCTTCTTTTGTAGGTGATGGTATACAATCTTTCCTACACAACAAGTTAAATTGCATGATTAGAAAACATCTCATAGTTTTTAGAACAAATTCTTACACATAAAGAAATATGTCATACAGTGATGCAATTATATTAGCCAATGCTTCAATACAACATTTATCCATATCCCGTAACTTTCTAGATGCCTTCCAATCTCTACCAGAACATTGTTAAGAGTGTGCACAACTCCCAACATGTCAGCAAAGAGGTTTCATTCTAGATAAGTAGCAATGGAATGTTGTACAGTGCCATAGGCCACTTACCCATGTATATTAGTAGTATACTTTTCATCAATGCAACTATTCTAATATGCATAATACACAACATAATTCAAGGAACATGAATATATACATTATTGAACAGTATTATTTAAACAATAAAATATGCAAGGAATGATAATTCAAATACTTCTCTTTCTTTGTTTGTTGGTTTGACTCCCTCGGTCTTTGCTTCTTTTCTGCAACTCCATTCTAAACTGGATTGGGAGAAGTGGTCAACTCCCTCTGAATATCTACATCCTTGCAGAAACTACTGAAGTGTGCTCCTTCTTGATCTTTGCTTCCTTGGAAGAAACAACTGGAGTGTGCTCCCTCTTGATCTTTGCTTCCTTGCAGGAACAACTGGAGTGTGCTCCCTCTTGATATTTGCTTCCTTGCAGGAACAACTGGAGTGTGCTCCCTCTTGATTTTTGCTTCCTGGATTACCTATCCTTGAACTTATATCCACCACTATGCATGCTTATTAGTATCACAATTGTGCTATCCTCAAGGTCTCATACATAATCACACATTCATTAGTATAATCTTGATACTATCAAAACACAATATTCTTAAACATGTATAGTCATGATCATTTCAAACACAGATAATAAACATTAGTATTCAAGGTTTTAGGGAAGTCTTCTTTTACTCATGCATATTCTTATTTGATCATAGGACCCTTCTGGATAGTTAAATCATCAATCAAGATAAGAGACATAAAATGCATAAACCCTTGATTACTTACATTTCTAACTTTATGAATAAACATAACCAATCATACCAAGTATACTTATATAAGGGATCCTAACACATGGTAGGATTCTAACTTGATATAGGAAAGACATAACTAGATTCGTATGTTAGCTAGTTATGTCTAACATACCCACATGGTGTCTTCTTGTTCTCTTCAATGACTTGTGCTAGTAACTTGCATATCTCATAAGTTAACCATTATAGGACCAAGTTATACATACCTCGTAAATAAATCCTCTAAGTGATCCATGACAATGGATGAATCTTTGTCTTCATGTCACCATGATCATATGTTCTTGAACTAGAACATGATTTGTCTTTCTTGGTGTACCTTTCATGTTAGCAAACAACATAAACCTCATAAAACACCATAATGCATTAGTACAATCATAAGTGTCAGCACCCTAATCAATGAATATCTTCTATCATGCATTCATAATTTTATTAAGGTGATACGACAAGTCTAAATTTAATCAAGATTGTATTAACCGTAATAACATGAAGACAAACATACCATAAACATAATCATGAACAAATCTTGAAAGATACCTAGAGGAGTCATACCTGTCGAGATTGCTTGTAATATTCATATGTAAGGCCTTAGCCTCATCTCCCTCTGAAACATGAACTTCTTCACTTATGCAGGTGACCAATCCATTCTCTTCTAGGATTAACCCAATCCACTTGATTTGCAGGAACTAGATCTGGAGCTGGATTAGGGTTTGTAATAGAAACCCTAAAAATTCAAACTTTGAATTTCAAACTTCCAAAAGGATAGAAATATGTGCCTTGATGAGCTGATCAAGTTGGTATACTCAAAATTTGAAAACTGCAAAGTTTCACCCCTCAAATTTGCCTTTGAAGCTTCCGGATTCACTAGACATGACCCCGAACTAGGGTTTGATAAAGCCCACCCTTCTTCCCAATCAAAAGGTTCAATCCAAAGCTCTAAGCTTCTATTTTTTTAAGGAACTTCCAACCGTGGTAACAGATTTAAAAAATTCCCATTTTTGTAGAAGCCCTAATTTTCACTTTTCCGATCAAAGTCTCGGACTAGGGTCTGATAAAATCTCGGACTAGGGTCTCTGATTACAAAAATTCCAACTTTCTCTGAAACCCTAAATTTTGGACGCCATGAATGAATGTGCTCAAAAATAATTCTGTTTTGACAGAAATATGTACCTGATTATTTCTAGTGTAACTCCTAACTTTTCGATCCACAGGTTTCGAAACATTTTCCTGTGATATCCCAACCTGTCATATTTCCAACCCCACAGGTTTGACCTCAAATTGATTCTCTGAGAGAGAGTTATTCCAAGTGTCGCAATGTGACCTGTTTATGGGATAAAACAGGAGAGTGAACTTGTACGGCATGCCACGTGTCACTGGTTCAGTTTCGGCCTCTGCAAAAGTTACCTGAGAAATTAAAGTCTGTGCACTACCTATCACTTTTTATGAAATTTGATTTGGAGCTTCCTATCCCAAGTTATGACCTTTTTTCCAAGGTCACATGTTTATGACTGAGATTTGGAAGAGGCAGAAACCCTATATTGTACAGATCATAAAACACAAAGTATAACGAATTAGAGGTTTTCCTTTGGACTCAAGGTACATGGGGATCTTAGCTTTTCCCTGTATGATTTTTAGACCTTGAAACCTCGCCAAAAGTTATTTATAGATAAAGTGCTACGATGACTAGTTTCTTCTATATCAAGCCCTAGCATCGCAAGTGCAACAGGTGTCATACATGCCATACCATGCCTTCTTTTAGGCTAGCTCTAATACCATGTTAATTTTTCATAATTTACTTCGATATTATCTAGGATCTTAACTGATAGAAGAACATGTACAACATATCAATCATGGACACAATAATGCAAGCACACAAAGGACACAGAGTTTACTTGGGGAAAACCATAAAGGTGAAAAACACTAATAACTTCCTTAGAGATAGATAGAGAAATGATACAACCAGAGTACAAGAGATAGTCTTCTTCTAGTAGCAGATCCTCCTCCTCACAAGTGCGCCACTTTTCGAATGAGAGAAGTGTGAGTAATGAGTGATCAAATAGAGTGCCTCCCGCACACTATTTATACTTGACTTGACTTGCCTAATAACCTTTACTAGGTCGGCCTTAACTTAACCACATAACATAATGTTGACTGGGCCGACACCCAATAGGGTGGTCTAATAACCCTTCGACCCACATGACTTATATAGGGCCGACCCCAACAAGGTGGTCTAATAATCCATCAAGTATAAGTTACGACACTTACAATATAAATGATGACACTTCTATATAAAGGAATAATAACATCTCTACAGGAATACAAACACTTATGTATAGAGGAATAATACCATCTCTTTAGGAGTACAATATACATATATGAAATACATTCCGAAGTTACATATACATCAACAGGGGTAGACTAATGCACCTAACCCAAGGGGATTTGAACTGGGCACCTGCTGGCATGGAACTAGCCAAATGAACAACAACATTGGAAACCACTGGTTGAGCTAGCCCCTTGGGATTCAACCATTATTTAGTAAGGGATGGCATTTTTAACCAAGAGATCCATTAATTGGCCATATTCACAACCATGCCCAATGAAGACAATTACATTTTTTACTTTCAAATCCAATACACTCTATTCTACAAAATTCCTACTTCCCTCTTAAGATGTTTCCATGTCTAGCAAATGACCATCAGTATTGAATGCTTCAAAGCAACCTTTGGAACAGTTTTTGCAACTAGTTCTTCAAGTGGACCAAAAGATACTACTTTGAATTTCTAATAATTCTCTTACATTCACCCAGTGCCTTTCCTTTGGCTTAGTTTTCATTAAGGTATTTATTATTTCAAAATAACAAAGGGCATGTGCTTGGCCTTATCCACAAGATTTCATGATGTTCATCACATAACCATCTTGCTGCTCTTTGGCTTAGTTTCTGTGAGGTTATTTATTCTGTCAAAATAACCCTTGACTTTTTGTTGGCCTTATCCACAAGATGTCATAAGATTTTCATTGGAGATATATCCTAATGCTCTTTGGCTTAGTTTCTGTGAGGATATTTATTATGTCAAAGTAACCCAGTACTTGTAAACATTGCATAGAGATGATATCCCAGAATGATGGACTTTCAGGGGCTATTGCATTCCTGATAATTCCCATAATGGCATGCACTATAGGCTATGACAGAATTTAGAAAACAAACTTCCACTTCGTGATACTGAATAGGCATCCCTTGGACTCATTTTGGCCACATCAAATTCAAATTTAAGACCAATTCTTTTGAGGTTAACTTGGCTTGTTTAGCATTTCCAAGTTTATTATCTTGTATGGATTTAACTCAAAGGGCCATGAACATGCATATGAGACATGGTAACAAATCCTACAAGGCTCAAATGAGTCTCAAGATCATTTATCTTCCTCAAGGGAGTAATAAACACACGTAGACTCAATCTAAGTAGTAGCATATTCCCATAAAGTTATGAAGTGGAAATGGCCAGAGGCACTTCACTCTTTAGCAAGTGCCTCCAACAAGTAGCAACTCCATATGCCAAGAAGCGGAGAATCATACATATATATTACAAATAACCAAGCATTGCCAACATATACCTTTAAAAAAATTTCAATGCATAAGAAATTTTACCCATGGGCTTTCGGATTGCCATAAGTTCCCCATTTCAGGTCGCCTCATCTATAAAGGAAAAAAAAAACTTATAGAGAGACAAATCTAACATTGTTCTTGCAGCCCGTTTCCAAATAGTTCACAATGTATGATTTACTAAATGATGAAAAGTTTTCACTTTTACACACAATTTGTGTTGCACATTAATAACAATATTTTCAAGTTGATATTCTAATATCAAGGTCCTCTTAATATCTGAAAAAGTGGAAAAAATCATGTCAATTGTAATCTAGAAATTTTACATTTGAGGTATAAGATGGGAAGAGTTCAATCACATTAATTCTTGTGCCTTAGAAAATAAAAGTTCGGGAGTTAAGGAAAAAGAATGTCAAGTCTAGTAAATATGTTTCAATTCCATGTATATGGGGCAAACTCATTTAATCACTCTCAAATGCAAATTATTTTATTTGAAAAGGCTAAGGCTTCCCACATCTGAAACATCTTTTGAAATAGGATTCTTATAAGTTTCAACTCTTTACAATTGGAGTTCTCTAGTAAAAAAGACAAGTAGAGCACTTATATATTGTCTCATAGTTATATACTAATTCTCAAGAGTCAAGATAACCATATATTTAAAAGTACGATCTATGGAAATCTACACTTAAGCTTGCATAGCATAATCAATATAGTTAAAATTCCCAACCACTTGATTAAAGTATGATATTAAACTTTATCATGCCTAGCCTAGATTTGATCCCAATGGATACCCATTCCTATCAATTCGGTGTATTACATGGGGTCAAGCCATAAATTCATGTTTAAATGCAAAATCTGCTTCTTGAAATGGCTAAGGCCTTAAACTCCTAAAACATCGTTGAAATATGATTTTTGGAAATTGCAAGTCTTTGCAATTGCTATTGTCCAGTCATAGAGGTGCATAAACCATTGATATGGTCTAATATGGTTTGACAGTCATGCTCAAGTCAAATTCATGCCATTCTCCAAATTATGATCCATGGTAATCCATGCTTAATCTTTCATGCATAACCAATGTAGTCATGATAACCATTCTCATTGTTGCTTAATTTTAAAACCAATTGGCATCCAATCCTATCAACCTACCAACAAGAACCATATCTTTAATAGAGACTGATATATATGGATTTTGAGGCATTCTTATAGCCTATTTAAACACACGATTCAAATATAATGTGGTGAAAATCATTATTCTACCATGTTTGTTTAACTCTTGCAGTGTGATTGCCACTAATATCAATTGTGAGATATGGGCAATTACAACTTCTTGAGTTAGCATGTTTCCAGTTATTATTTCTTCTCAATTTATTGGAATGTACATTGACATCCATGAGTGTTTTCTCAAGGATGAAGTGAATCTGACACCTTGGGAGGAAGAATTCTACAACATTATACTAGGGTCCAAATCTGTGAAGTTGATAGATAGAAGACCCTTCACATATTGGAAAGGAAATCCTGATGTAGGTGCTCCTATATGGAAAAAAATATTTGAATGCAATAACTCCAGGACATGGGGGACTAAAATTGTGTGGAAGGTGGGTTTCAATCAACTTGTCTTTCTTGATAATTTACAGGTTCTTTAAAACAGTGCCCACATGTCCATTCACCAATAAGATGTTTCTCTATCCTATAATATCTTTGGAAGGATTCTCTCAAAAAAATATTCTAACTTCTTAGGATTGGAGCTTATTTGAAGATTTGTGTCTAGGATTTTGTTTGTATGACAAGTTTCAGGTTTGATAATTATTTGCAAATTTGACCTCCCATTGATGATGGAAATTTGCATTGCTTGAGAGCCATAATTGTATGGATAGATATCGTGGAGCCTTAGTTGTATGGATAGATATTGGAAATATGTAAAAGGATATTCGTTATATGGGTTTATTTTAAATGAATAATAATAACTCGGTTGATTATTTTCAGGATATACGGCTAAGTACACCCAATAGTTTGTGTCCTCTGGTGACCAACATTCCAACATCATCTCTATATAGTGTTCGATCATGAGCTCCTAGAAGCAAGACAACTAGTATTTATGACTCTCCAGTAGCAACAAGCAACAATTCTAGTTCATAGTATAGTGCAAGTATTTCTCTAGGTCCAGAAGGGAGTGAATTAGATCAAGATGATTTTGGGAGTGAGAGAGGAAGTAGAACTTCCCCAACGAGTCAACATGGTAGCATTGTTTCCAAGGGAGATCCAGGGAGAACAAACTGGCTACACATCCCATAATTTCGAGATGATAAGTACTATCAGGAATTCTTGTACAACCGAGGATTTGGACAACTATTAGATCCACTGGAAGGTATTGTAAGTACAACAAGTGTTGGCACATATATCAAAAGTAAAATCAGAGTAGAGTATTGATCTAATAGAAAACCATCATATTGTTACACCTTCAGAGCTTGGTGCTATTAATGTATCTTGATGACTCATTAAAACATGGTCTTATTACTAGAAATTCTTTAGAGACTAATCATTGGTGTACAACCTACTGCAGGTTTTGCAAAATCATAATCCAAAAGTGGTCTTCTCTGTTTCAGAAAGTTAGTTTTGTGCCTGTTAGTTCAGTATTGCAGAAGATTTGAGTTTATAAAAATAGGATTAAATGTCAGGGATGTGTTATATTGGGCAACTGCTGGAATTAAATTAGGTTGGAATGAGCATTCCTTATGTTGGATGATGGTTTAGATGAACTTGGTCTTTGATTTTCATGAACTAGCTTGGCACTAATTTAAATGGATGGAAGGAGAAGCACCATAACAGAAGTTGGTTGTTTTAAATGCTTCCAGATTCATTGGAAATCCTCTTTGGAGGTCCATCTTGCAGTAAAGGTGTACGTTAAAAAACCAAGGAAATTTTATTTGTTTTCTTCTGTTTCTTTGTTCATATGCAGAAGCATTTAACATTTGTCTAGACTAAATAGACACATAATGCCATACATGCCTACCTTTCTAGAGAATGGAAAAAACAAACATATGGTGTCACAGGAAGCATTGGTTGCAATTTTGGCTGTGAAGTTGTAAACCTATGCTTTTGCTGGGAATATGGATTATGGTGACACATAATTAGGGTGGGCAGTGCCATTACATGTAGTTGAGTTGCTTTCTTTTCAAGCTTACAGGCATGCCAAATTTTCTCAAATTTTGAAACTGCTATTTTCCTATTTTTTAATTCCCAGGAATTGTATATTCATGGATGCATTGTAAAAATACATGTATATATTAATTAATAGGTCTTTCACAAAACATTCTCAGGTCAGTGTTGAAATTTTTTCTATAAAACTAACCTAGAATTTTATGCAAAACAGGGTTTGAGCTTTAGATATGTAGAACTGTGTACATAAACCTGTAGTAGCCTATGTTGTGAATCGCCTGCATCCACTGAAGGAGATTACCTCTCTAGATATGCTTGCATAGCAAATGCTTCTTATGATAATGTTACTACATGTGAACATATCTGAACAATGGGGAATGCGTACCATGCAATTCCTTGTGCCCAGAGACTTAGGGAGTGTAGGTAAAAGTCCCCATTTAGAAGGGGATTTCCCCGAGGATGTGGGGGAACCTCCCCCTTTCCCCTAGACATTTCCTGCAAAAAATGGGGATGTTTGGGAGGGCATCTGTTGATGGTTTTGGAGACACATCTGGATGTCCACTATCCAAGCCAGTGCCAATGGCACTAGTTATCCAAGAAAAATATTCACTCGCTGGTTTGACATTCAAATTTCATACCATGAGAAATACCATCTATGCTGTGCATGCAAGAATGCAATGTGCTATGATTTTGTAAGCGGGGGTAATCACAACAATTTTGACTCTAATGTTTGGTCGGTTTTCAGACCTTATATTTTTCTTTTTCGATTTGTCATTTTAATATCTATGCAGACAGGTTCTCTGAGTTATTATGTTGTGTAAAATTATAATGACTTATTTTTCTTGCAGAATTGGGTTGCAGAAGTAGGTATGGGCTTTGAGAAGTCTAAACTCTCAAAACAGTGGAGGCACAGGTGACCATAAATAAGCTTCGAGATTCATGTATACATTTGATGAAATCTTGCCAAGCGATTCACATGGCATTTACTTACTGTAGTGTGTTTTTATGCTTGTTCTTTTTTCTAAGTTTTTTCCAAACATCATTGCTTTATTACTACAAAAATTTTAGGTGTCTTAACTTTTATTTTCCTTACACAGGTATAAAATCTATCTAGAAGCTTTTGCATGGTCTGTTAGCTTCAAGCATATATTATCATGCAATTCACCTGTGCTTGTTGTAATCCCTGAGTACTATTAGCTAGTATATCATATTCACTTGTTTGTATACCATGAAGGTATCCAAGCCCCTAGGGTGCCTTGAGAGGCTCTAACCCTCCAGGGCCTGTGATAGGCCCTCGGTAGGCCTTGGGGGATTGAATACCTAACCACTTGTGCCTATTACAGGCCTTGGGAGGTTTAGTCAGCCTCTCAAAGCTTGTTACAGGCCCTGGGGGCTTGGATACTTAGCCCACAACAGGATTAGTCAGCGATTGGGGAACTATAACATGCAATCTAAATTTTTTACTATCTGCATTGGCTCTAGTGACATACAAGAAGTGATCTCTTGTCTCTTCACTAGACCATTATATGTTGCGAATCATAATGAGATGTGGTTGATTAATTGCATTATGGGTGAAGTAATTTGCATCCACAATATACATCGAAAGAAGCAAGGTTCATTGTAGAATGCATGTGGGGTCATAAGAGGGGTATCATATCAATATACTAGGTAGAAATATAAAGGCGTATAAAAATTGTTAATGAAAAAATTGATACATACAATATCTAGTGAATTTTTTTTTTTTAAATTGGGAAGGCATATTGGGAGGGGGTAAAATTTAGTGAAATTAGGGGTATTGTTTCAGATGCCATGAACGAACATGCTATGATAGCGGTTTACGGAGTGAAGTCCGTTTTACTCTACTTGCCTCAGTACCAATTTCAAGGGTGAAAGATTCCCATCCTAATTGAAAATTGGAGAGGCCATTTAGACCTTTCATTTGGAGCTGCAATGGAGTCATTTGTTTCAGTTTGAAGCTATAGGGAAGCTCATGATATTTTCTTCTTCAACTTGTTCCCTTCTCTCTCCCACATTTCTCTCCATATTTTGGCTTTTGGAGGAAGGGTGACATGGTGAGATGCTGATACCTTTGGGAGATTACAAGATAAACCATTTATTTATAATATGATATATTTAATCTGTATTTTATTATCAGAATATCCTCAGGTCGAAATACCAAGTTAAACTATGTAAAAATACCAAACAATGTATAAACGGTGCCATTTTCCCTATATCTTGTTGTGAGAGCTTGAAGTTGCTTTATTTTTGTTTGTATCAATAAATATATGTGATTTTGTTGATCTATGGATAGCCATTAATGTCCTGAATAATTTTCATACACATTTCATAATTATTTGGAAAATAAATCTCGAAATTCATAACAAGTGGTGGAGTTTCCTACCTTTTCCCCCTATGTGAAGACATGTCTACAAACCTTTGATTTATGGGAGTTGTAGAAGCCTTTAGGAAGTGATTAATGATTAATTTGTGTTCCCATTTAATTTATTTAACTAATCCATATCTATTTTCTGAAATTTTGGAGGTTTGTACTGCATTTGGGAATCCATTTATGCCATCTACCCTTGGGGGTTTGAACATCAAAATTACCAGTAAATTTCCCTATTTTATCTTGAACTTAAATGAACATTTCAAAAGTATTTTGAGAGTGACCAAGCATACATCAGATTCATTTTTATGTCTAAATACCTTTCAAACACTCCCAGTCCCAATTTGAAATCCTTGGGAGTCGTTTGGAGCCATCTAGCCTTGGGGGTTTCAACATCGATTTTCCTAGTAATTATGCCTTTCATTATCTAATTTTAAATGCAAGTTGCTGAATTATTTAGAAAGTGTCCAATCATATAATATCTGATTTAGTGTGTCCAAATACACCTCAATCCACTCCAGACATCATTCGAAAATATTTGGGATCATTTGGGACAGTTTGGGGCTTCACTAGTCCAAGTTTCGAAAATTGACTAAATTGGAAAAAATTCTAATTGGGGACATTACAGTTGTATTAGAGCATGGTCCTTGCACCTATGCATTAATATCATACATTGAAGAATAAGTTGCATCCATGTCTTACTATTATGATGAATCTTATGAGTACAATTCTTATGGGCAATATGAATATGAATGTGAGCAATATGAAGCAGAATGTGAATGGTTTGAGGAAGAGGTTCCATCATGCAACACTTCTTACAATTTCATAAGGGATGAGGTTTATTCTTATGACCTTGAATTTGATGAAGATGAGTGTCTAATACTACCAAAGGATAATTCCATGAATGAATTACAAATATTGAGAGAAACATGTAAAACCTTGCCCCAACAATATCAGACATATCTTGATCTGTATAAGGGAGGTAAAAAAAGGCCATTCCTTTTAAATTCTTTGCTAATTGGGTGTTTGAAAATAGGCCCAAAAATGAAGATGTGGAGTTAGTGAAGAAAGGTCTATGCCCTTCTTGCAAAATACCTTGGAGAGAAAATATGTTTGAGTAAAAAGGAGGAGACCCATGAGCCACCTAGTTTTGAAATAGGTGAAGTAGAAGAAGCAACACATGAAGAGGATCTAAATTCACTCCCAAGTGACTCTGAAAATATGAAGAGACATCAAATGAGCATGAAGAAGACTCTATTGAAAATATTGAATATCATTTTGAGACACATTCTACCTTGGACATGAATCAAATATCATCTACTAATGGATGCTTGAACTATGAAGGAGTACCTATTGATGGGTGCTCACACCTCTATGTTGGTGACATAGAGATCAATTTTTAAAGTGTTTCTGCAAGCCAAAGTTCCATTAAGCATGAAAATAAAGGCCTTGTATCATTTGAAGAAGAAACAATATCAACTTCCCCATCACCAATTGAGCTTAATGAAGTTGGTCCAAGTAGAAAGTACAAAGAAGAGGAGGTCCCCATACAAGAGCCTCTTTCTCTTGAAGGGTAATTAAATATGAATGAAAAGAATATCCAAGGGACCCTTAGCATACTCCATGACACTCTAGCATTGGTGTCAAATTCTTGTTGGAAATTTTCTTCATTGAAGGATCCATCCTTCCTTGAAGACATGGAGAAGATTCAAAGAGCAATGTGCAACATCGAAGGTAATTTTATGTCTTTGATTTTTTATAGAAACAATTTGGTTGAGCTTAATGAATGTTTACATGGATCATACTTGAAGAATAATGGGGATATTCATAAGCTCAAAATGCAAAATGAGAAACTTATTGATAGGTTGCAAGATACTTGTTCTTCCTCCTATGTTTTAGATTGTCAAAAGGTAGATTGCTTGGTGGACTCTCATGACATGATGGATCATGAGAAACATGGAAAATTGAAGGTGGTTCATGTGTTTTGAGATTATATTGATGAGAACCAATCACTTGTTGTGGTGGAAGAGGAACTTGGGTTTCCTCTTGGAAATGGTTACACAATTTTTGAAAAAGTGTATGATTCCACTACCTTGGAACGAACCTATGAGGAAATTTTTGCACTTTTGAGGGAGGTTCATGATCCTAGCCTTATGGATCCTTCATATGATGACACTTTTTCATATTCTAGTGTCTCATTCTCCTACATCCCACACTTCCATATTTTGCAACATTCATCCTAATGAAGTATGGGTGACAAGTTTTTTTTTGATGGTGCCACATGAGGAGTATGAAACTCCTATATCTCCTTTAGATGATGATATTATTAGAGCACTCTCTTATTATTTACATTTGAAGCAACATCCTTTGTTACCTTATGATGATACATATCTACATGGATGCACCTATGCTGTTCACTTGAGTCACTTGAAGACTCATGATTTTCCTTGCTCCTTGCTTAGATCAATTGATGTTCGAGGGAATTCATACAATACTTGGGTGAAGATATATATGATTGGAACAAATTCTTATTGGAAGCAACATCATTTTTCATTTCTTGATGATACACATATCCATGGATGCATAAATGGTACTTCTGTGAGCTCCTTGAAGGCTCATTGTTTTCTTTGATCCCAAATTGGTTCATATTTTAGTGGAGGTTCTTCATTCACTTCTTGTATGAAAGAACACATGGCTGATTATTTTTTTCCATCTTACATTATTTTGGAGAATCATGGACATATTTTCTTATGGGATCATTCCTACTCTTTTGGTGATGAGACATGGGACTTTCACCCTTGTCCTTTGAGCTTCAATGGTCTCACTCTCGATTCTTGTGTGCATTTGGAACATGAGGACTATATTGTTGATTGGGGAAGACTTGTTTGCATTCAAACCCACATTGAGGATATGCATTTAATGATGGACAGTCTCTCTTGGTCTCGGCCCAACCTTGAAGAAGTTCATATTTTGATGCAGGGGCCGTCAAGGTTTAAATTGTGCATTGGAAATGTTGAACTTCCAGTGTGGTGGTATGATATTTACATCCTTCCTTGAATTTTTCATAGTGATGAAGTTTTATTGTTGTTACTGATGTTTGGAAAGATGCAGATGAGACAATGGGATCTTGGCATTCTTTAGAATGTTAGTTTTCCACATGTGACACTGCCACTCAAAGATTTGAAACTAAGGTAGTGGGATTTGGGCAATATTTTGCCTGCAAGTCTTTGTGGTAGAGCATGCCTATGTTTTGGAATGCAATACAAGAAATGGGATCCTGGTGTTGGTTGGTTTTATATCACTTGGAGCAGCAGTTCGATTGTTGGTTTGAGAGTGCAAGCCAGCCTTCAGTTGTTTGAGTTCATGTTTGCATAACAGTGTTCCAGTTTCCTATGTGGGAAACCTTTTGAGAGATTGATTAAATATTCACATGCATAGTGTTCATGTCATTTCATACCAAACATTTCACACCATACATGTATCAGGATCATTTGGGACCCTCATATCATTTTTGGGTTGAAAAATTCAGAAAGGGTTTCCAAAATATGAAAGAGAACATGAGTGCCACTACTCAGAGTTTTGGAAAAGAAGTTTTGGAAGCAAAGTTTTGGAAATAAAGAAGTTACTTCAACATACATGTTTGAAATTGATTGAGGACAAGTAATATTGGGAGGGGAGGAATTTTCATGTCTCCAAATTTTGCATTGGGTCACAATGGCCTAAACCACTTGGCCATACTCATGATAGTTTGTCAAATTGATGTTAAGGGTCAAATAAATGCCAAGAATGATGTCCAAGTTAGTAATAATGTAAAATTAGATACAAAAGGACAAGGTCGTTCACATTAAGAGAAAAAATCCCAATTCAAATTTTGTAATATTTCCATCCTGTCAACACCCAAAAAGTGCTCACTACCTTATCTCCCTCATTACATGATTCATTTGTCCATATTTCCTACCATATTTGCCTCCGAAACCTTAAAAACCCATTAAAAAGTCTCCAAAAGGCCCAAAACCCATTAAAAATCCTCCAAAAGGCCTAAAAACCATTAAAAAGGCCTCCAAAAGGCCCAAAACCCCCCACTTTCCCCCAAAATAATGTAAATTCCTCCAAAAATAGCAAAAACCCTTTAAAAAGGGAATAAAAAATAAAAAAAGAGGAAAAAGAGGGGAAAAAGGAAGCAAAAAACCTATATAGCTGACCTAAACCATATGGTGCCCAAAACCATGGGTCAGCACTCCACCACTAAAAACCTATAAATAGGTGATGGAGTCTCCCCATTTCACATTCCCAAATTTCTCCATCCTTATGCTGCCAAAAATTCTCTTGAAACCCTAGCTCTCCACTTGGAGCTAATTTCCAACTTGAGAACCCCTTTGGCCCATATCCAAAACACCTTGGAAGAAGGAGAAGGAACAACACTGGAGCATTGGAGCAGCCCCTGGACTACTGCAAAGGCTCCACCAACCTCACATTTGAGGTAACTTAATACAAAACCAATTTTTAATATCTTTTTGTTATGTCATGCACATGCTAGTTTAAATTTACTATCTTGTTTTTACCACTTTCACTAAACTGTTACTAAGGAGTCCCTTCTCTTTAGTAGGTGCCCATTTGCACAAGCTAGGGTGAAAACCCTAGCTACAATTTTGGTGACTCCCTTAGTGTTCCTTTGAATTTCCAGTTATAGTTTTTTGCAATATTTTTCTGTTTTTTCCTTTCGGCTGTCTCTTCGGTAGTCCGGTTTGCTGCCGTAAATCACGTATTTTTTCCCTATAGTTGCGATCCGATCTTGGCTTTCAGACTGTTACCTACGATCCGACTGCAGCTCTCAGACTGTTTCCTGCAATCTCCCCACGGTTTTCAGTCTGTTACCTGCGATCTGACCACAGCTCTCAGCTTGTTTCCTACAATCCAATCGCGGCTCTCAGCCTGTTACCTGTGATCTGACCGCGGCTCTCAGCCTGTTTCCTGTGATCCGATCGAGACTCTCAACCTATTTCCTGTGATCCACTTGCGGCTTTCAGCCATTTTCCTGCGATTCGCCTGCGGCTTTCAGCAATTTTCCTGCAATCCGCTTGCATCTTTTAGCCATTTTCCTGCGATCCGCCTGAGACCCTTATCCTTTTTCCTACAATCCACCCACGACTGTCAGCCTGTTTCCCGTGATTTGATCATGCAGTTTCGCCATAGACCCGCAATCTGTTTTCTGCACTTTTTCCCTCTTTGAACCCAATACTTTGCTGCAATATTTTCTGCACCTGCACAACCACCTATCCTATCTGTAGCCATACATACCTACAACCTTTTTTCTACTGTTTGCTTTCTGTTCCATTTACATTTTTTTTTTTAAAGTTTAAGCATTTCAATTGAAAAAGAGAAAATTTTGCATTTCAAAGTTTAATTTGTGCATTGTTATTATTAGTTAGAAAGTTGCCCACCACGTGGCACTTTTGTTTGGGTTCATTACCTCACACACACACACTTTGTCACCTAATTCAAGTGAGCCCTAAAATACTGCTTAACACAACCAACATTCTAACCCCACTTGGGGAACACATAAGAATATTGTAGTTAGGTAGGGTCGGGGGGATAGGCATCCAAATAACACCCCTCGGTCGCTTACACTTGAGACATAGTTGTTGTCCATTAGAGAACCAAAATCCCCTAGTATTTTTTGACATGGTTTAAAGCCAATTTATCACGAAGGCCTCTCCCCTAGGAGGGTTAAAGTAGCCAGACTGGTTCCAGAAGCCTAAGTGGAATACCGCAATCCATTCAATAATCGAAGGATACCTTTCGTAGTTCTTGGTGTACCACCCATATGGGAGTACATCGGTGATAAAACCAAACTGTAGATTCACCCAACTGAACGTGTCATGAACGGTGTATCTTAGTTTCCTTTCTTCTAGGATTGACTACTCGATGTCCCTCCCGATAGGGGGATAGCTTTAGCCACTTGGCTCTACTATCCATATTGTCTGACTTGGATTTCATCACCTTACAGAGGATATGTCTGGTTGAGTCAAAATACTATTTCGCTAGGTGTTTTCATGCTCCCTTACCTCCCTTTGGTCTAGCGAGTCCACTATTTTTATTTTTTAGGAAACCTGCTGCTTGTTGGTATTCTGACCATTTTTGTTGATGCTCCACTTATTGTAGCACATCTATTATAGTAAGTGTTTTGAGCTGGTTGTTGGCCTGAGTGCCATATTTTTTACGCTCTCCTTCTGCATACTCAACTACATTAGGGTTTTTGAGTTGTTTTTCACTCGACACAACCCCCAGATACTTGACACCATCTATCACCATTGAGTCCCTGAGACATTCTCGGTGCCTCCGGGGCAATCCCCCGCAGCACGGTTCACTTGACATCACCCGTCATAGACGAAGATCTTCATCACTTGATACCACTCATCATAGATCTCGGGCTTTGTCACTTGACTCTACGCGTCAACAAAATAGAGCTCCATCACCCGATCTGGACGCCCCTTATTTCACATCTGATTTTGAGGCAGAGTCCGAGAACCCCACTTATACTGCACCAACCAGCCCCATGGCTAACACGACATCCAACCCTTTCTTTGTAGGGACCATTGGTGGAGCATCCACCACCACCCCAGCTACCACACCCACTTTGGGTATTCCCTCGATGGGGCCCACACCCACCATTCTAATCACTGTGCCCATTCCAGTGGCTAGCATACCCATCCCAACTCCACCAGTGACTCACACTACCCTTAGCGGTGCAGGACCGTCCCATACCACCTTCGTTCCTCCACCTAGGGACAACGTCCCCAACCCAAACCCAACCCCTCCCCTTGGGGGCATTGGCCCCAACGTGGTCACAGCCACCAGTATGTCACATCCTTCTACTAGTTTTCCATTCATGGCTAGTCTCAACCTTCCTGACCTAGCCAGACTAACTAACAATCCCATCAGACACGACCCTGCATGGCCTCACATTCCCAACAACCTCCCATCAGACATCCCTAAGTTTGAGGGTAAGGCATGTGAAGGACCCCAGAACCATATTATGTCCTTCCATATATGGTGTTCCTCCAACTCCATAGTGGATGACTCCGTCCGACTCTGTCTGTTAGAATGCACCCTCACTAGCTCTGTAGCTAAGTGGTACATCGAGCAACCCCATGGGACCCATGCCACCTTCACCTCCCTCACCTAGACCTTCCTGGAGTTCTTTCATTTACCTGTCTGCTATGACGTGGGAGTTGAGATCCTACTGTCTTGCAGATAGAACACAGCCACCCACATCACTGACCACATTCATGAGTGCTGTCAACGCCGCAGCCTCTGCAAAATCAAGTTAAATGACCGTATCTTCTTAGATTGGTTTCTAGACTCTCTCCTTGCTGTCATTTCTAAAGATGTAGCATCCGAGCAACCCCAGTCCGAAGAAGAGGCCATCCTCAGAGCCCAGCAATTCGACCTTATTTATGCCTAGTCTGGTTACCTATATTCCATGATCCCTGAATCCCCCTTGCGGCGATTCCTCCCGACACGATGCACTGGGGGCATCCCATGCTGCAGATGGCATCATTGGCTGCATTGCCTCACATAACCAACCCTTTTCCATAGCACATCCTAGCCCTGGCCCCAACATTTCGTGGGCTACATCCCATTCTGGAGCAACCAATTTGTATGCTCCCATGGCACATCATCACCATTCCCACGGAGCCTCATGTCCACCTTAGTGATTTGGTCATGCATTCCCTACTTATGCCCCCCCGGTTGCACCTCAACCATATTACCACCCGCTGGCTGCACAAACTCCTGTATCCTCTCAAGCCCCCCCTGCTTATTATCCGCCATAGGCAGCACCTGCGGAAAACCCCCAACCCGTCACACAGACATATCAATAACCCTCAAAGGTTTAGCACCTGCACCACCTCCACCTACTTATTATCCACCGCAACCTGCTCCCGTACATGCACAACCCCAGAAGCCACCTGCTGCCTAAGGGTAAGTGTATGCCCAACAAAATCCACAGCAGAACAAAAATAACCAATGCCAACAAGGCCAACAAAACTGTGGCAAAGGCCGTAACCGTGGGAACAACCCCCCTCCATACCAAGGTGGTCAACCCCCACATCCCCCAAACAATAATAATGTGGCACCTACCAACCAGAACCCCGACTGGCCACCCAAGCAAGCCAAAAATCCGAATTTGCGAACAAACCATCCTTGTTCTATTTGCGGGGTCTATGGCCACTACACACACGCTTGCCCACATTTGGAGTGGGCTTGGCAACTCTGGACTGATGATTCCCACCGCCAAGGGCACGTGGCTCCTCAGGCGCTACCCAACCCCCCACCACCCCAGAATCAACCCTTGGTGTTACAAAATCCTTTTCCCACCCAAGGCATCGTGAATGCTCAATCGTTGGCTCCCCCTTAAGGAAACATGTCTCCACAACAGCAAATCACTTATACCACTCCTGATCAACCCATGATAGACTCAAGTACCCATCGCTTGCTAATGATGTCATCCGTCGATGTCAACCTCCAAACCCATCGGAACCAATATGGATCCACCCCTGAAGCCCCTCCCACCGACAAAAACACCAACGCTCATCCCACCGATCAGTCATTACGCATCCCTCCGGCTCCACTAGATGGTGCCTCCAAATCCCCTCGCTTCCCACTTCACCACATCAACAATAACCCCAATGCTCGTGCTGCGTCTAATTACAACATTGTAGATGACTTAGCCCAGTCCCCCATAGCCATGTTTGCATTAGAGTTCTTAAAAAACTGTCCTTCATAGCGCAAGACTTTGCTCTCAGCCATTGGTGCTATTGACCCAAATGATTCACGAATGATGGCCTTCGATTTGGACCAATCCGAACCACGCCTACCTTCCACTTTAGCATTCCAAGTTTTTGTATCCATTCAAAATCTTGTCATCCATTGGTGCATCATCGATGAAGGTGACTCTACATGCGTTATGTCCACATTCGTTTGGCAGAAATTGGGATCCCTTACACTCCAGCAGTCCACCACTGCGCTGCGAGCCTACGACGGCCGTTCGGCTCAACCCCAAGGTCTCTTAGCTAATGTCCCCATCCAGTTGGCTGGTAAAACCATGCTCATTGACATAGAGGTCATCAATGCCCAACTTGCTTATAACCTCTTACTTGGCCATAGTTACATGTATGCCATGTGGGAGGTTTCCTCATCTGTTTTTCATACCATGATGTTCCCCCATGACGGACGCGTGGTCAAGGTTGATCAACTCACCTATTACGATCCTAATGCCCCCGCTGCACCCGAAAATGTTCTCTCCATGGTTGAACAACCTGTTTTTGGTGCCGCTACCTCGTTGGTTTCCTCAGTGGAACCTGGAGTCTACTCAGATACGCCGATGACTTCAACATTCCAAGCCATTCCACCCCCATCAACTGCGACCGAGATATCTGACTTATGTTCCCTTTCCCATAATACACCAACACCCAACCATCAACCGCCCTTGCTACCCCAACCACCATTGGTACCTAGTCATGTTGGTGTTACACCCATCAATACAATCCCCTTCCTATTCCCCCCTTTGGGAGTAGTAAGCACCCCAGTTATGGTTACCCTCAGCCTCCCCGGTTTAACTTTAGGATTACCTATATGGTACATCACACCCCCCGTTTCCCCCCCCGACACCAAATGTCGTCCTACAACCGGTGCAACCCATCACCACTACTAGTCAACCACCTCCCAATGTCACTACTCCTTCCTCATCCAGTAATCCATCCCCTCTTATCAAGCACACTGGGGGCAGAGGCCCACAACCATACACTACTTTACCCCCGCCCAAAACGATTAAAAACCCCCCCGTGTTTCGTGCTCCTCCCAAATTCTCGTTGTGTGATGAATTAGGCCATCCTACCCATCAATGTCCACAATTACCCACATTACAAGAGCACATGCAAATGCTTCACAACGACCCCGACATCCCGGTTGTCCAACTCGACCCGACCCCTAAGCCTTGTGATAAATCAATCACTATGTACCAACCACCCTTGTGTAATTTGCGGTATTTAAGTCCATTACTCACATCACTGTCCTGATCTCCCAGATTACAGAGCAACTCTCTATGAGATGAATAACTTGAACCTCGAGACAACTCCCCCCACCACTGAAGAGATCCACCCCCCTGCATACCCGCCCACCAGAGAGATTAATACAATTTATATGATCTCTTCTACTAGCACTCCCTCATCAACCGATTTGAAAACCCAAAGTTTCCACAATGATGAGGAGATTCTCAAGGCTCTTACTACACCTAATTACCCCTGGGAAGATATGCACCATCGTTCCTATTTCCTCCCAGAAGAATCCTCCCCCACCATAGCTACCCAATTTTCGGTTGAGTCCAAAGATTTTCTCCCCACCAAAGTCGACTGGTTTAAAGATCCCATTCCTGCCCCTGACGCCTTCGAGGAAGGTAACATGGCCAATATCTCACCCACAATCCACATTGATATCTCTACCCCAGCTAGTGCTCCTGAAATCATTACGTTAGGAGCCTCCTGCACTGAGCACGAGATCGGAGAGCACAAGAAACTTTTTTAAGAATTCCACGATGTCTTTGCCTGGTCCTATACCGAAATGCCTGGTCTTGACCCCACTATCATAGAACACCACATTGACACGTGGCCCGATGTACCCCCTGTTCGCTAGAAACAGTGCCCCATTCACCCATCAAAGCTCCCTGCCGTTAAAGCAAAGATTGAGAAACTTTACACAGCCGGATTCATTTATCCTATTGCATATACCACTTGGGTTTCTAACCCCGTCCCTGTTTACAATAAACAAGGCACCATTTGAGTATGTAATTACTTCCGCGATTTAAACTGAGCATGTCCCAAAGACAAATTCCCCATGCCATTTATTGACCAGCTCATCGATGCGTGTGCGGCGCATGGAGTCCTCTCCTTCATGGACAGTTTCTATGGATACAACCAGATTCAGATCCACAAGGAAGATTAATACAAGACTGCCTTTACCACCCCATGGGTCACCTTTTCCTATCGTGTCATGCCTTTCGGCCTTAAAAATGCTGGAACCACCTTCCAGTGGGCCATGACCTATTGTTTTCACGACTTGGAACATATCCTATTAGCCTATCTTGACGATCTCACAACACGTTCCAATAAATGATCCGACCACCTTAATGACCTCTGACAAGTTTTTCTGTGTTGTCGCAAGTATCAGATCCACTTGAACCCACTCAAGTGTGTCTTTTTCATTCTGGCAGGCCGGTTGTTAGGTTTCATTGTTTCCCACAAAGGAATCGATGATGACCCCCTTGTTCAAACCAACACATATGTGATCCACAATCACAAACCCCATGCGCATAGCATGGGGGTAGGTCATTAAACCTACTCACTTTTTCACATGCATGATATCAACCATTTTTGAGGTCACATGTCACTTGTATATATGATTTGATTCAATACACCTAGTATTCTGCCCCTGTGGGTCATCATTTCTCCCCACCACTGCATCCTTGGCTTGGTGGGCTCACCTTTATTTGCAACCATTTTTTAACCTAGTTATTCCCTTTGACCATTCCGGAGTCCTTATGAACTCCATTTTTAACACCATTTACACCATCAAATTCATATTTCCATTCCCATGATGATGCTTGAGATCACTTCTTGCTCTCACCCCCAGATTTTTCAGGCATTTTTTACCAGCCCCTAGTCATCTCGGTTTGCATGCCACCTCGGTCGTTATCCATTTTTGACACTTTTTATATCGACGGATTTAGTTTTCTGAGCTTGTGATGACGCTTGAGATCATTTCTCGCTTTCACCAGGACCAATATCAACATTGTGTCCCAACACCTTATTGCCTTGGTTTGCATGCCACATTGGCCGCCATCGACTTGTTACACATTTTTACATGAGCCCTTCATTCCATCTATACTGCAGTTATAGCGTTGTTTTTCCACCATTCATCATCCCGTAAGGAGGCCCACTAGTGCTCCCCCCAACCCTCATTCTTGGTTCTCATCGATTTCCCTTGATTGAACACTCTCTCCTTGCTTGGCCATTCCTTTTGTTCGGTATAATTTTATCCCTTTTTCAGGCCGGACAAGTCCTTTACGAAAAAGGCACTTAGGGAGTTTCTGTTAAGCTCTTTTCTGACTCCTAAAAAAATGAAAAGATTTTCGAGCAATCTTGCTTCCTTTCATGCTCGTTTAAAGTACTTGAAAAGGCATCTATCTAGTATAAGTTTAAACCTTTTCTAGACCTAGTAGACTAATTACGAAAAAGGAATACTCTAGTCACACCGGCTAGAAGAGTTCTTCATTACATCATTTTATGCTTTTTCAGGTCTTGGAGACTAACACACAAAAAAGAACCCCCTTGGAGTTTTCTTATTGCTTTCAGACTCTCTAAAATTGAAAGCAACCATGAGCATGCACCGTCCTGGGCTCGTACAAATCCACACGACGATACCATTCCATTATTTCAGAGTCTTCTTATCACTTTCAAACTCCTTAAAATTGAAAGCAATCACGAGCATGAATTGTCTTGGGCTCGTATAAATCCACACGACAGTACCATTTGAACACACTTCTTCTCGTTCCTTAATCCATGAAGAAGTCCCCCTAGTGCTTCTCAACCCCATGATCAATCATCTCGGTAGAACCCCCAATAAGGTCGCCTTTGTTCAAGAGTATTCTGCAGTCCCCTACCATCTTACACCAACTTGAGTATCACTCCTCCCAGTCCTATCCTTGATCCATTCCAGCTATGATCCCTTTCCCACTAGTCAGTGTCATCTGTTGCTCGATCATCCCCGCCATCATACTCTGAACAAAGGAAGTTTGAGTCCACCCACTCTACTTGCCCAGTTATCCCCCACCCCAACAGTATGTCAGTCCTACCATCAGTACTCACACTTCAGTTCTCCACCTCGTGCTCTTATCAAGGAAACATCATTGCCTTGCTAGTTGCAAGTCTCCCTCTGTCGACGACATCCCATCTATTCCAGAGGATAGACCCAGAGGTCCCTGTGCCTTGGACTCATCACCATCTGTGATGAGTTCCTATAGACCATTTTGAGAGGAGTCATTAGTGCCTCTCCGAGTGGTTGTTTCTCACATAATCGACTTCAACACCTTGATCGCATCGTTGAGAATCGCTCAAGGTATATATCCCTTCAGTTATTGGTCGAAGACCCCGAATTTCCCCTGACTCTAGCACATTGGTGAGTCACTTTGGAACACCTAGTTCTCTATTCCCATGGATGTCTGGGTTGCGTTGGCGATTGTATTCAGAATCCATCTCCTTATATGCTTCCTTGAGTATCCAGTTCAGTTCCAATTCAGTGTACCATTGAGGGTATGACTCCCCGTCACTATGATCTAGCAGCTCATCAGTTCCTCTGGTACCACACTAAGCAGCACTATTGTTATTCTAGTGTGTCAGTTCTTCAGCTCAGACATGGTCAGCCCAGCAATATGTCCCAGATTCTGTCCCCTCTAGACCCTTATGATGTACACAGTGGTTCTCCATGTATCCTTCAGGCCCCCATTTTTGGGCCTCACTGTTATTTTTTATATATCTTGATACAAGCATGGGTATGCCCGCCTTGTCCATATATTGAGATTCTTCCTCATTCATTATTTGAGGCCATTTATCTTTCAGGTCCCCATTTTTTGGACCTCATTGTTATTATTATATATCTTGATATGAGCATGGGAATGCCCTCCTCATCCATATGTTAATATTATTTCTCATTCACTATTGAGGTCATGTACTTTCAGTTTTTGTAGTTTGTTCGAGACCATTGTTCCGGGCTCTAGTTCATTTCTTCTCCTCTCCACATCCCAGGAAAACCATAAAAGACCTATGATGTCTATCGGCCATATGATGAGCTCCTACCCTCACACATTAGGGGGCAATTTGTTAACACCCAAAAAGTGCTCGCTACCTCATCTCGCTCATTACATGATTCATTTGTCCATATTTTCTACCATATTTTCCTCCAAAACCTTAAAAACCCATTAAAAAACCTCCAAAAGGCCCAAAACCCATTAAAAAGCCTCCAAAAGGCCTAAAAACCATAAAAAAAAGCGTCCAAAAGGCCAAAAAACCCCATTTTCCCCCCAAAATAATGCAAATTCCTCCAAAAATAGCAAAAACCCTCTAAAAAGGGAATACAAAATACAAAAAAGAGGAAAAAGAGGGAAAAAATGAAGCAAAAACCCTATACAGTTGACCTAAACCATATGGTGCCCAAAACCATGGGTTATCATTCCACCACTAAAAACCTATAAATAGGTGATGGAGGCTCCGCATTTCACATTCCCAAATTTCTCCATCCTTATGCTGCCAAAAATTCTCTTGAAACCCTAGCTCTCCACTTGGAGCTAATTTCCAACTTGAGCACCCCTTTGGCCCATATCCAAAACACCTTGGAAGAAGGAGAAGGAACAACACTGGAGCATTGGAGCAGCCCCTGGACTACTGCAAAGGCTCCACCAACCTCACATTTGAGGTAACTTAATACAAAACCAATTTTTAATATCTTTTTGTTGTCTCATGCACATGCTAGTTTAAATTTACTATCTTGTTTTCACCATTTTTACTGAACTGCTACTAAGGAGTTCCTTCTCCTTAGTAGGTGTCCATTTGCACAAGCTAGGGTGAAAACCCTAGCTACACATCCAAATGAACTATCATGGAGGAAAATTACTAGTTCCCTAGGTTGGGGGTGGAAGCATTACAAGTTGGAGTAAAGGAGCTACAAGAACCAAAATGACCTTATACCTACAAATTCACATTAAATGGGTCAATTAAATATTAATACAAAGAAAATAAGGTGGCCTTGGATCATGAGGGAACATAAGAGGTTATGGGACCCACGTGTTGCAAGATTCCCCACTACACTTGGCATGATTCTCTCACCAATTCAAGTTCAAGATGAAGGGTATCATAATTGTGGGAGTTTAATAGGTATTATTCACGGAATTAGTCATGTAAGGTCTAATTGGAGTGGAATAATAACTCCCATGGAAGAGGAAGAGGCATCTTAGAAGAATTGTAACACTTGGAGCTAGATTCCCTAACTCCTATGACAACAATGATAAATATTATATGAAACCTATGACAAATGTTAGATCTGATTGATGAAATATGACATATATGACATGTCAGGGCTAAAACTAACCTCCAAGAGGGTGCACAAGGGATTTATGGAAGCCAATAAGCTTCCCCATTTGAATTGAGGGAAGATGGAGACTAGGAATTGTTGGACAAGTGGCACACATTGGAAGGAATTTGAGTTCACATGAGGATTTTGGAAGGAATTTGAACAATAGAGGACTTGATAAGTTTATAAAAGACAATAAAAAAGAAGGAAAGGATATTTTAATCATTTCGCATTTTGAAAATTGGAGAGCATAGCTTGTCCATGCTAGTGGAGTGTTTACTCTACTTTCCTTCGTACCAATTTCGAGGGTGAAAGATTCCCATCCTAATTGCAAAATTGGAGAGGCCATCTAGACATTTAATTAGGAGCTACAATGGAGACCTTTGTTGCAGGTTGAAGATCCAAGGCATGTTGAAATATTCACACCATCATTTTTACATTTTGCATGCCTGCATACAAGTCTGCATGTTGCATGCATTTGCATGCCACTGCATGCATCCAGTCATCATCATGGTGGTCTCCCCATCACCTAGCATTAGAGAAATTTTGAGGTCAAAAAATGGCCTCAAAACAAAGAAAATGTACTATAAAATGCAACCAATCACATTCTAGTAGATGACATCATCCCCCTTGGTGAGGTGGCATTGCATGAGTTAAGAATGCTTATTTGTCAAATTTTCTATGGTGGATGAAAACACATAGTTAACCAAGGCAGTGGAGTAAGTACTTTTAAGTCATAGAGTAAAGTACTCATAATGATAGTCTTTTAATAAAATAATATTATTGTCATTTTCAAGTAAAGTACTCATAATGAATGTCTTTTCACACTTTCTCATAAAATAATATTATTGTCATTTTCAAGTGAAGTACTCTTAATTCATAAAGAAAGTCCTTTCACATTTTTTTATAAGATAATATATTATCATTTTTATGTTTTTAATTTTAAATTATATATTCACTCCATTCTATTTAATAACATAATGTCAAACTAATAAAGAATAATAATAGATTTAATAAATAATAATAATAATAATGCAATGTGGATTATAATAATATTATTGACATTTTACATGTAAATAAATTCTCAATTAAATTACATTATTAAATTCAAGAGAAAAATACTAAATATAAAAAGTCAACATAAAATTAAAAAAAAAAGCTCTTAAAAATGTTTTTTATTATTTAATTTCATTTGCAAGTTCAAGACAAATAAATGTTAAAGGACAATACATTTTTGGGAATTTACAATGAATCTTAGTCACATCTATGTAGACTTATTTTATTAATTTTATTTCTAATGAATTTTGAAAAGTAACTCAAACATGGTTATTTATATTGTGCATAGAAAATAGCGTGGGAGGTGACTTGTCATATATACCTACCCCATAAAACCCCCAATTCATAATATTTTAATATATCTCATATTTGTGTAGTACATCTCTTAGGAGGCCATTTTTTGACCTCAAAATCTCTCTAATAAGCTTGCTTTTATCTCTCTAGAGCCTGTCTTTAGCCCCCCTTTTTCCTCCTACCTACCTGATGCACTCTTCTTGACTATTATGCATGACAAGTGCGCATTTCTCACCTACCACACTCAGTTAGTGTGCCTTTACTCACCTACCTTCAGTTATCACTCAGATAGGGTGCCTTATCTCACCTACCGAGAGTTATCATTCAGTTAGTGCATTGATTGAGTAGGTCTTCCACTGATTTCTCATACTGACTGCTTGTAGCTTCTAGTTAGCTAGTTCTGGAGTTCCACTTGACTATTTGACAGCCTCATGCACCCCCCTTGGAGTCTCCATTCCTTGATTTATACCTAGATGGTTCTTTTAGACTCAGTTAGACACACTTGCCTAACTATTACCATTTATGACTGATACTACTGACTCGATGATGTCTCCATTGTTATCCAATCTAGAATTTGAGCTAGATAATCTCATGCGCCCCCCTTGGAGTCTCCATTCCCTGATTTATGCCTATATGGTTATGTTAGACTCGGTTGGACACACTTGACTGACTTACCATTTATGACTGATACTACTGACTGGATGATGTCTCCATAGTTATCCAAGCTAGACTCTGAGCTCATATTTGAATTCCCTACTTAGCTAATTCAAATCTTATATCATGTTTCGTTGCAGTTCATTGTAACACATTCTTTACAGTCATAATTCCATTGTATGATATTGACATTGTCTATTATTCTGAGTTTGTGAGTGATTATTGAATGCATTCTTCTCTTCTTCTTTGCAACATACTTGGGAGTTTGATTGTGAGTTGTTATAGTTTCTATATCTCTTTTATATTATCACATGGTATCATAGCAGGAAGCAACTATTCGAATTGCAGCCATTGTAGGAGCTGTAGTAGAAACAATTGCAACATTGCTTTGAGTAGCTATCTTTCACTTGTGCACCAGAAGCCTCTAAGTTTCCACAACAAATCCCGGTGCTATTACTTGAATTCATTGGATAAATCCAATGAGGTCTATCCAGGTGTGAAGGACTTAGTCTATGTGCGATGTGTCCTTAAGGTAGTGTTTTGTCGAAGTGTAGCATTCTCCATCAGTAAAAACTCTTTTTGTTTTGCAAGTTTATTCACCCGTTCGAAATCTTCTTCAACTATTCGAATTTCTTTGTTCAGATGGATCTAAAGCTCACATATTCCAACTATGTTGAGTGGAAATCCAAGATGGCTCTCTCTATGATATTCAGGAGCTTCACCTGAATACTCAACGAAACAATGGTAGAACCTCTCAGTGCAATTGAAAAGTCCAAGTACTTGGATAGGCTTGACGAAGCAATTGAAATCCTCCTTCTCTCAATTTCTAAAGATCTTCACTTCCATGTCATCGATCTTACATCTCCTAAAGAGGTTTGGGACAAGCTCGAATCCCTTTTTGGATAGAAATATAATATGAAAGGACACAAATTGGAGAATGAGCTCATATGTTTGAGTCCTGACAACATCGAATCTATCGATTCCTTCCTCACCAAGTTTTAAAATCTTGATATCATAGTTGAAAATATATGAGATAGTGAAAGAAGACAAGCAGCTTATACTTTCCATTCTCTCAAAGATGGGGCCAAACTTCTTAGTTTTTGTATCTACTTTCTAGTCAGCTAAGTTCTCCATTCCAAGATGGAATTTTCCCTCACTTGATGACTTCATCCAATATCTTACTCAAGAGGAAGAGAAGTTGATCTCCATGGGGATGATCAAACCCAAATTGGATTCAGCTCTTACAGCTACAGAGAGAGCGAATGGTAAAGGCAAGCAAAATATTTTTGACAAGAGATTGAATGGTACAAGGCCTACAGATAATCCATACCAGTTAGATAGGGCTTCAAAGTCAAGGAAGAACAAGAATTCTCAGAAGAAAAGATCCAAGTGCACCTATTGTCTTAGAGGTTTCCATCCTGAGAGTGCTTTTATGAAGAAAGCTATAGATTTTATGCCTCAACTACTTGAGAATAACAATCTTCCTGTGCCTTCCTGAACAAAGAAGAAAGATCCTAATACTGAACCTTCTAGATTCGAAGGCAAAGAAATATGTCATGCCCTCATGGAAAGTGCATCAACATATTCTTCTTTCATCATAGATTCAGGAGCATCAAGACACATGTCCTCCTCCAAAGATCTCTTCTCCAGTTTCGAAAGCTCAGTTGGCCCTTCCATCAGATTGGGCAATGATTCAAAAGTCTCCTCTCAGGGGAGTGGAAGAATCAATCCTAACTCAGGTTACTTTTCTGATGTGCTTTATGTTCCTTCTCTTGCAGCAAATTTACTTTCAGTGTACCAAATGACCCATATTGGAGATCCCAAAAGAGTGATCCTTTCTCCAAATGAAGTCGAAGTACAAAACATGGTTTCAGGGGAAATCATTTCAAAAGGTTTTATAAATCATGAGGCAAAACTCTATGAGTTTTCCCACTTCTTACCTCTCTCAAAGGAGTATGCCCTTCGCTCTCATACTCATGAAGAGAGTAGACTATCTCATCTCAACTGCAATCTAGCTCAAGATGTGGTTGAAGGTCCTCCAAATAGCAAGATTTTTCATGGCACTGCAAAGATTGCTTGAAAGGCAAGGATCAATCTAAGAAGATTGAGAAAAAGAGGAATCTTGAAGAAGTGTGAATGCTAGATCTAGATCCACAAGAACCTGAAGATCTAGCACCTATTGGATCAACTCCTATGGCCAAAAGGGCCATCACTACTACATCCACTAGTCATCTTGTTGAAGATCCATCATCATCATATTCTAGTTCTTTTGGTAAAAATCTCACCTATGATTGCTCATAAGAGATATCAGAGATCTACATGCACCTTCAGAAGCAGGTTCATGATGTTCCCACTTCATCAGATTCAAATTTTGGAAGTGATGATGAGTCAGTTTCACTTGCTTCTATTGAAATATTGTAACTTCTAAGAATATTATATTTGTACTTTATTATTCCAGAGATGTTTCATTCCTCCGTGAAGACCTTATTGTATATCTAAAGATGTTTTATTCCTCCGTGGAGAATGTGGTAACTTGGGTTATTAGACTTCCCTAGTGGGGGTCGGCCCTATATGAGTCATGTGGGTTAAAGGGTTATTAGACCAACCTAGTGGGGTCAGCCCTGTAACATTATGTTAAATGGTTAAGTTGGGGCCAACCTAGTTAATGTAAAAGACAAGTCGAAGTTGTGTATAAATAGAGGAGGTGTGTTCCTCATTTAACACATTCACTCACTTGTGATTGGAGCATAGGTGAGAGAGAGATCTGCTATGGAGGAGAAGTAGATCATGGTTGTGGATTACATATTTGTATTTTCTGGTCATCTATATTGAGGAAGCTTTGCTGGGTTTTCTACCCAATGAGGGTTTCCCAGGATAAATCTGTGTCTCTTGTGTTTATGCTATGCTTGTTGTTCTTTTAGTGATCCTGTATATGCTATTGTTGTGAAATGAAATGTAATGCTGATATTTTTTTGTCTTATCATATCGAATCTTAACATGGTATTAGAGCTAACCTGAAGGAAGGCAATGTATGGAACTTACGACACTTGCTTCACTTGCGACGATTTGAAGGTTAGGGTTTTATATAGCAAAAAACAGTCATCGTGGAACTTTTGCTATAAATCCATTTTGGTGAAGTTTCAGAATCTGAAACCTTTACAGGTTGTAGATAATATCCCCCTATACCTTTTTTCCTAAGGAAAGCCTCAGATTCATTGTACTTTGTGAGTTATGATTAGTACAAGTTATGGTTTCTGCCTCTTCCAGATCTCATTCATAAATAGGTGACCTAGGAAAAAAGGTCACAAATTGGGATAGGAAGCTCCAAATGAAATTTAGTAAAATGTTACAGGTAGAGAACGGACTGTAGTTTCTCAGCTAAGTTTTTCAAAGGCCGAAGTTGAACCAGTGACATGTGGCACGCCGTACAAGTTCGCTCTTCTGTTTTATCACATAAACAGGTCACGTTGCGACACTTAGCATAACTCTCTCTCATAGAATCCAATTGAGGTCAGACCTATGGGGTTGGAAAGATAACAAGTCAGGATACCAGAGGACAAATTCTTAGACCCTTTGGATTTGCAATTTCAGAGATGCACCAGAAACAATCAGGTGCATATTTCTATCAAAACAGAATTGGATTCTGAGCACCTTCATTCTTGGCTTATCACTGTTGCGGGAATTTAGGGCTTTGAAGAAAGTTGGAATTTTTGGAATCGGAGTCCACGGATAGATGCTCCTCATCAAAATCGAAATTTAGAGACCAAGATCGAATTTTTTGGTTGGGCAGAAGGCCGAGATTGATCAAACCCTAGTTCAAGATTTTGATTGGAAAGGTGGAAAATTAGGGCTTCTACAAAAGTTGAAATTTTTTAAGTCTGTGGCCATGGCTAGAATCTCCTCATAAAAATTGAAGTTTAGAGCTTTGGATTGAACCTTTTGGTTGGGCAGAAGGATGGGCTTTAGCAAACCCTAGTTCGGGGTCCTGTCAAGTGAATCTAGAAGTTTCAAAGGCAATTTTGAGGGGTGAAATTTTGCAGTTTTCAAAATTGAAGTATACTAGCTTGATCAAGTCAGTAAGCCACATCTTTCCATCCATTCAGAAGTTTGAAATTTAAAGTTTGAATTTTTAGGGTTTCTCTAACAAACCCTAATCCATCTCTAGATCCAGTTTCAACAAATCAAAGTGGATTGGGTTAATCCTAGAAGAGAATGAATTGGACACTTGCATAAGTGAAGAAATTCCTGTTCCAGAGGGAGTTGAGGCTAAGGCCTTACATAAGAAGACTACAAGCAATCCTAACAGGTATGACTTGAGAAGACACAACTATGTTTTGAAATCTGATTCTTGATTAAGTTCATAATATGTTTGTCTTGATGTTATTGAGGTTAGTACAATTATGATTGTTTGATAATGAATGCATGTGAGTGATAGAAGACATTCATTGATTAGGTTTATGACACTTATGATTGTACTAATGCACCTGGGGTGTTGTATGAGGATGATGTTGTCTGCTAACAAGATACAGGTACATCAAGAAAGACAAATCAAGCTCTATGACCATGATGACATAAAGACAAAGACTCATCCATAATCTTTGATCACATAGAAGCTCTACTTACGAGGTATGTATGACTTTGTTCTACTATGCTTAACCTATGAGATATGCAGGTTCTAGCACAAGGTCTCTAAATCATTGAAGAGAACAAAGAAGATATTGTTTGGGTATGTTAAGACATAACCAAGCATGATAATCCAGGTATGTTTACCTATATCAAGTTAGAATCCTACTTTGTGTTAGGATCTTAGGTAAGTATACATGTGTATGAAATGATCATGACCATACATAATGTTTTGATAGTATTGATATTATGAGCTCATGAGGATGACACTAGTGCACACTTAAGCATGCATAGTGGTACAAAATGAATAGAAGTTCAAAGACATATGGAGATCAAGCGGGAGGCAACCACACAAACATAAAAGATAAGTATTTGAATTACTTCTTGAATCTCTGAATCAATGATATTGCTCATAATAGTTGTATACTTGTATTCCTAGAATATATCATGCATAGTGTAACCATTCATATGGCATTGAACAGTATATTACTAATATGCATATGATGGTTAAGTTGGACAAACATTCCATTGTTGTTTGTCTAGAATGAAACATCTTTATTGACATGCTGAGAGTTGTGCACGCTCTTGATAGTATGTTCTAGTAGAGATGGAAGGCATCTAGATAACCATTGTATGCATACAGGATATGGAAAAGTGTTGTTCCAAAGGTCAAGATAGTTGCATAACTATGTGAATCATATCTGTATGCATAATAGGTTATCATTGAAATATCAACATGATTTGATGATTATGAAGTATTACTAATCATGTAATTAACTTTAATTTCTAGGAAAAATCATGAATAATGATGAACACTGAACAAATGATGGATGCTCAACAAGAAAACTTACAAATCAAACATACTATAGAAGGATCATGGTTAGAAGATTCTCTTAGAGAGAGGAAGAGGACCATGACGAGATTTTTTCTCCAAGTGGCTAGATAAGACCATTCTCTTAATGGTGTAAGTGAAGAAGAAGTACGAATCGAGAAAAATCCTAGGATTCAATTGAAGAAAGCTCTGTACAAGTACCCTGGATCAATAGTCATTTGATGAGATTAATGATTACCATGGGTGATGCGGATTTCAACCTTTGCTACAAGGTTGAAGATGGTTTCTATATACAGATGACATTCTTCTCTCATATGGATGTAGGAAGGAACTCACCACAGAGTTCGAATGATCTTGAAGCTCATATCAGTAGACCCATCTGACGGGAGATTACACGGATAGATATGCAGAAGATCACTCAATACAAAGTGTGAATGATGTTCAGTCATAGAGGGAGAATTGATAGCTTCTTGATAAAATTGGGATTTACCAAAAGTAAAAGCTGATCCTAACCTTTATCTTAAGGTTATGGATGATGAACATGTCATACTATTACTGTATGTGGATGATCTCTTTTTGATAGGGAATGAGAAATAGATCATGGAAAGCAAGAAGAAGCTCTCTGCAGAATTTGAGATGAAAGATCTCGGATTGATCTATTAATTCCTAGGTCTGGAAGTATGGTAAGGCCCAAAAGGAATCTTTCTCAACCAGGGAAAGTATGTTGTGGAAATATTGAAAATATTTGATATGTTGGAATGCAAATCCATGGCCACTCCCATGGATTCCAACTTGAAGTGGTTATCCAATGACTCATCAGAGTTAGTGGATGTGACACTGTACAAACAGATTATTGGGTCATTGATGTATCTGATGAATACCAGGCCAGATATATGCTTTGAGGTGAACACCTTGAGTCAGTATCTAGTGGAATCTAGATGTGTTCATCCGGTAGCTGCAAAGCATGTGATGAGGTACCTATAGGGTACGATAGACTTTGGTCTATGTTATCTTGGAGATCATGAATTCAGGTTGTATGGCTACACAGATGCTGATTGGGCAGGAAGTGTATCAGACAGGAAGAGCACATTGGGAAGATATTGTTGTCTGGGATATGCCATGATCTCGTGGTTTAGAAGGAAGCAGTCTAGTGTGGCTCTCGGCACAGTTGAAGTGGAATATATAGCTGCTTGCTCCACTAGTTGAGTAGTGATATGGGTTCAGAAGTTGTTATCAAGATTGTTTGACTTAGAGATGGACTCCACTGTGATCCTGTGTGACAACCAGAGTTGTATCAAGATGATAGAGAATCCAGTGTTCCATGATAAGTCAAAGCACATAGAGATCCAATATTTCTATATACGGGATATGGAGCAGAAAGGAGCTATCTAGCTCGAGTATGTGAGCACTGATGAACAAGTTGCTGATGTATTGACCAAACCTCTGTCTCGAGTAAAGTTTGAGTGTTTCCGAGACAAGCTTGCTGTAGTTCAGAAGGACCCTCCTCGAAAGGGGGAGTGATATGGTCGATGATGATATTTGGATATTGGTATCGTTGTGGATACCTGTATCGATGATGATATTGCCTATATCGATGGTAAGGTCGATGATAAGGATTCCTATATTGATATGGATACTTGTATCGATGATAAGGATATACTGTATCGATGATGAGAATACTATATCAATGATGAGGATACTTGTATTGATGACGAGGATACTTGTATTGATGATGTGGATACTTGTATCAATGATGAGGATACATGTATTGATGATGAGGTTACCTATTCCGATGGTAAGGTCGATGATGAGGTTACCTATCTTGACGATGAGGTCGATGATATCAACAATAGGGTTGATAAGTGGTCCTAAGAATTGGTCTAAGTGGACGAGAGGGATTGTATCATCCCTGGACTTCTATCCCTGAATTGATCCGTAGACATATGTCTCCGAGATGTGGTCCCTAGTGGACGTGATGGGACTACATCGTCCCTGAACACTTGGTTCAAAATGTATGTGATAGGACTGCATCATCCATGAACGCTTGGTTCAAAATGTACGTTATAGGACTGCATCATCCCTGAACATTTGGTTCAAAATGTACGTGATAGGACTGCATTGTCCCTGAACGTTTGGTTCAAAATGTACGTGATAGGACTGCATCATCCCTGAACGTTTGGTTCAAAATGTATGTGATAGGACTGCACTGTCCCTGAACGTTTGGTTCAAAATGTATGTGATAGGATTGCATCAACCCTGAATGTTTGGTTCAAAATGTACGCGATAGGGATTGCATCATCCTGGAACCCTTGGTTCAAAATGTACGTGATGGGGATTACATCATCCTGGAACCCTTGGTTCAAAATGTATATGAGGGGATTACATCATCCCGAAACCCTTGGTTCAAAATGTATGTGATGGGGATTGCATCATCTCGAAACCCTTGGTTCAAAATGTACGTGATGGGGATTGCATCATCCTGGAACCCTTGGTTCAAAATTTACGTGAGGGGATTGCATCATCCCAGAACCCTTGGTTCAAAATGTACATGAGGGGATTGCATAATCTCGGAACCCTTGGTTCAAAATGTACATGTTAGGATTTTATCATCCTTGGACTTATGTCCTAAAGTGAGAGGGATTGATCATCCCGTAATTGGATGTTGTACATTACAGAGCATGCTGCTATGTTGATGATGTTGATCGAAAGGATCCAGATGTTGATTATGATGGTCTAGATGATGATGTTGTTGATCATGATGGTCTAGATGATGATGTTGTTGATCATGATGATCTAGATGGTGATGCTATTGATCATGATTATCTAGATGATGATGATGTTGATCGGTAGATCCAGATGATGAAGCTGTAGCTGATCAAGTGCGACAGAAGATGAAGACTCAATACTGACCATGCTGATGTTCCAGTATTGATTATGTTCCAATAATTGAATGAGTTGCTAATGATGATGTATAAAGAAAGACTCCAATGATTTATAGATGTATCACGTATCATGTAGTCGATGAATCCTTGCTCTTATAGATGTTGTTATAATATCCTTCTTGTTAAGGGGGAGTGTTGAAATATTGTAACTTCTAAGAATATTATATTTGTACTTTATTATTCTGGAGATGTTTCATTCCTCCATGAAGTCCTTATTGTATATCCGGAGATGTTTTATTCCTCCATGGAGAATGTGGTAACTTGGGTTATTAAACTTCCCTAGTGGGGGTCGGCCCTGTATGATTCATGTGGGTTAAAGGGTTATTAGACCAACCTAGTGGGGTCGGCTCTGCCACATTATGTTAAATGGTTAAGTTGGGGCCGACCTAGTTAATGAAAAAGACAAGTCGGAATTGTGTATAAATAGAGGTGTGTTCCTCATTTAACACATTCACTCACTTGTGATTTGTGCATAGGTGAGAGAGAGATCTGCTATGGAGGAGAAGGAGCTCATGGTTGTGGATTACATCTTTGTATTTGCTAGTCATCAATATTGAGGAAGCTTTGCTGGGTTTTCTACCCCATGAGGGTTTCGTAGGATAAATCTGTGTCTCTTGTGTTTATGTTGTGCTTTTTGTTCTTTCAGTGATCCTATATATGCTATTGTTGTGAAATGAAATGTAATGCTGATATTTTTTGTCTTAGCATATTGAATCTTAACAGCTTCTTCACATGAGTTTTCAGATTCATATTTTGAGAGTGATGATAAGTTTCAATAGAGTGAATTTCCATCACATGATAGTTCAAATTCAGAGTATGAGACATCAGCTTCACTTGCTTCTTCAGATTCAGAGTTTATATGTGATAATGAGCCAGTTCTACTTGCTTCTCCTCATAATATTTTAGATTCAAAGTTTGGATGTGATGATGATCTAGTTGTAGATACATCTTCACATGATACTTCAGATTCAGAGTTTGGAAGTGTTGATGAGCTCCAAGAGAGAAAACCATCATCACATGGCAGATTAGATTCAAAGTATGACAGTGAGCATGATGAAGAGAAAATGCTAGATCTAGATCCACAAGAACCTGAAGATCTAGCAAATGCTAATGAAGATGACGAGATGGGAGATTCAGTTCCACAAGAACCTTATGATGTCTCAACTGATTTTCCTCCTCTTCCAAGATGGGCAACCACTACTCTCATATCTACTAAAGGTCTTGTTGGTGATCCAACTGATCGACGGGGAACCACATCAGATTTTCAAAAGAGAAGGTTTCATCCTTCTCACATTACTCATCCTTTTCAGATCAATCAAGCCTTCTTTTGAAAAGAAGGACACTTGCCTCCATCAAGGGTGGGTGATGATATGCTACTTTAGCATCATTCAGTCTATTTTGAGGGAGGGATTTCTTTCCACTGGGTTTTCCCTCTTTCCTCACTTAGTTTAATTTAGATTGATTGTATGTGGTGACCTTTGGTCTTAGTCACCAAGGCCCCATTTTTCAGATTTAAATTTGATCTCATAGTATAGCTTGCGAGGGGGTGTTGGAATATTCACACCATCATTTTTATATTTTGCATTCTTGCATGCAAATCTGCATGCTGCATGCATTTGCATGCCACTGCATGCATCCATTCATCATCAGGGTCATCTCCCCAACACCTAGAGATTGCTTCTAGCTCCAGATCTTGTCTTTAGCCCCCATTTGGCCTCCTACCTACTTGATGCACCCTTCTTGACTATTTTGCATGACAAGTGTGCCTTTCTCACCTACCATACTCAGTTAGTGCACCTTTACTCACCTACCTTCAATTATCACTCAGTTAGGGAACCTTATCTCACCTACCAGGAGTTATCATTCAGTTAGTGCATTGATTGAGTAGTTCTTCCACTGATTTCTCATGCTGACTGCTTGTAGCTTCTAGTTAGCTAGTTTTGGAGTTCCACTTGACTATTTGACAGCCTCATGTGCCCCCTTGGAGTCTCCATTCCCTGATTTATGCCTAGATGGTTTTGTTAGACTCAGTTAAACACACTTGACTGACTATTACCATTTATGACTAATACTACTGACTAGATGATGTCTCCATTGTTATCCAATCTAGAATTTGAGCTAGACAGCCTCATGCGATCCCCTTGGAGTCTCCATTCCGTGATTTATGCCTAGATGGTTATGTTAGACTCAGTTGGACACACTTGACTGACTCTTACCATTTATGACTGATACTACTAACTGGATGATGTCTCCATAGTTATCCAAGATAGAATCTGAGCTCATATTCAAATTCCCTACTAGGCTAATTCGAATCCTATATCATGCTCCTTTGCAGTTCATCGTAGCACATTCTTTACATTCATAATTCCATTGTATGATATTGACATTGTCTATTAATCTGAGTTTGTGAGTGATTATTGAATGCATTCTTCTCTTATTATTTGAAACATACTTGAGAGTTTTATTGTGAGTTGTTACAATTGCTAGATCTCTTGCAGATTATCACAGGGCAGCTTGTGATCTTTTCTTCTTCAACTTGTTCCCATCTCTCTCTCATATTTCTCTCCATATTTTGGCTCTTGGAGGAAGGGCGCACATGGTGAGATGATGACCTCTTTTGGAGAGTACAATATACACAATTGATTTGTAATATGATATATTTACTCCATATTTTATTCTCATAGTATCCACAAGTCGGAATACTAAGTGAAACAATGTAAAAATACCAAACAATGTATAAATGGTGCCATTTTCCATATATCTTGTTGTGAGAAATTGAATTTGCTTTATTTTGATTTGTATCAGTCAATATATGTGATTTTGTTGATTTATGGATATCCATTAATGTACTAAAGAAGTTTCATGCACATTTCATAAGTCTTTGGAACATAAATCTCGAAATTCATAACAAGTGGTGGAGTTTCCTAGCTTTTCCCCCTATGTGAAGACATGTGTACAGACCTATGATTTATGGGAGTTGAAGCATCCTTTAGGAACTGATTAATCATGCATTTTGGTTCCCACTAAAGTACATTAACTAATCCATGTCTCTTTTCTGAAATTTGGGAGGTTCTTACTACATTTGTGAATTCATTTATGTCATATACCCTTGGGGGTTTGAACCTCGAAATTAATAGTAAATTTCCCTATTTTCTCCCAAACTTAAATGAATGTTGCAGAAGTATTTTGAAAGTTTCCAAGAATACATAAGCTTTTTTTTTATGTCTCAATATCTTTCAAACACTCTCAGTCCCAATTCAAAATACTTAGGATTCTTTTGGAGCCATCTACCCTTGGGGGTTTCAACATCGATTTTCCTAGTAATTATGCCTTTCATTCTCTATTTGTAAGTGCAAGTTTATGAAGTATTTAGAAAGTTTCCAGGCATATAATAGCTAATTTAGTGTGTCCAAATAAACCTCAATCCACTCCTGACATGATTCGAAAATATTTGGGATCATTTGGGACAGTTTGGGGCTTCACTAATCCAAGTTTCGAAAATTGACTAAATTGGGAAAATTTTCAAATTGGGGACATTACACTTCCAATACACTAGTCTAGCACTGAAAATTACTCAAAATATGAGGGATTACAACCACTTAATTCTTGGAACTTCTATGAATTTCAAACTAGACTTGGATATGCTACAGGATATGCAATAAAATAATTGATAATGGTTGAATACCATAATCCTTTCATAGGAAGCAGGGGCACATCAACAAGATTGGACTAGGGGCACATATTACAAGTCTCTGAGGCACAACTGCATTCAAACCAATACTCAAACTAGAAAAATATGTGAAGGGGGTGCGCACTCCTTTATTTACAGATGGAGGGTGACTTGAGGAGAAAGTCTCCTTGGCTAATGCGCTCTCATGAGTGGATAAGGAAAGCTAGAGGATGGAGGATGACTTGAGGAGAAAGTCTCCTTGGCTAATGCGCTCTCATGAGTGGATAAGGAAATGCGCTCTCATGAGTGGATTTCCTTCTTTTTACTTTTTTTCTTTGCTTTCCTCCTTTTTCCCTTTCTGCTTTGCTTTCTGCTTTCTACTTTAGATTTTTCTTCTTTTCTGCTTTTTCTGCCTTATCCTGCTTTTCTATTTTGATCCTTCTTTCTTCTTTTGTTCTGCTTTCTGCTTTATGCTTCTTTTCCTAAGTTTTTGTTGCTTTTATGTTTTGCACCATCTTTCTTTCCTTTTTTTTCTTCTGATTTTCTAGATTTGGATGATTTCTTCCTAACTTCTTTTGCAAGCCATATTCCAAGTCAACCTTATCTACTAAGGTGCACTAGCGGAGCATTAGATTCTTTTATTTAATGATGGAAAAATAATTATTTCAAGTGCATAATAAACTTTAGGCAAAATTCATTCACATTCCTAATTAATTAAATCCATGGAATTCAAAATTAATCCCCAATAATTGAAGTTGTCTCCTCAACCTAAGGGATTGGTTTGGTTAGGAATTTGATCTAGTGACCACTATTGATGGGACATAATAGTCCTCCCCTCCCAAGATTGCTTGTACTCAAGCAATTTCAAACTGGGATGGTGTAAGATGTGTTCTCCTTCCCAAGTAGCATCCTCACTATGCAGTCCTTCCCATTGCACTAAACATTCCTTAATGGTTATGATCCTTAGCTTCTTCTCTCTAACCTCCAAAATATTCTCAGAAATTTGTGGAACCTTAACTTGTTTCCCTATTTCCTCCTTCAAACATGACACATGAAAGACATTGTGAATCATGCTACCTGGAGGCAATTCTAGCTCATAAGCCACTTCCCCGATCTTCCTCAGTACTTGGTAGGGGTCATAAAATATTGGCTGCAATTTCTCAGCCCCTTTAGAATTCAATGAGGACTATCTATAGGGATTCAACCTCAAATAAACAAGATCTCCTACTTGGAAGGCTGGCTCAATTCTATGCTTGTATGCATGCATCTTTTGCTTGTTCTGTGCTACCCGTAAGTTGTCTTTGAGGGTTCTGAGTATGTATTGATTATCTTGGAGCCAATCATTTTCCTTCTTTGTCTTACAATAACAAAATATCATTTCATCAAAAGTGAGTGCATCATATCCATATAGATATTTTAAGGGAAACATTCCAATCAAGAGATGTAAGGTAGTATTGTAACAAAATTCTCCCAGATGGAGACAAGTGGTCCATGAATTTTGTTGGACTTTAACATAGTTTATTAAGTATCCAGCTTCAATCCATTGGTTCACTCTTTCTATTTGGCCATCAGTCAATGGATGGTAGCTGGTACTGATGTCCAAACTTTTTCTCACTAACTTGAACAATTATTTCCAACAATTGTTAGTGAATTTACTATCCTTTTGATTGATGATTGACTTGGGTATGTCATGAAGTTTGAAGGATTCTTTGATAAAAATTCCAGCCACTTGGCTGGCTGCAATATTAGTTGTGATAGAAAATAAATGTGCATATTTAGTCAATCTATCAACTATAAAACAAATATTGTCTTTACCTTGGATTTTTGGGAGACCGATGATGAAATCCATTGATACACTTTCTTGTTTCTGTCCAGGAATAGGAAGTGGTTGCAAGAGTCCTGCTGGATTATTATTCTCTAATTTTTTATTTTATTCTTTTATTCTTTTATTTTATTTTTTTCTTACATGTCACACATGATCTAACATACTCCATCACCTTTTTTTTCAAACCCTTCCAATTGAATATTTCCTTCACTTTCTTGTAAGTCTTCACAAACCCCAGATGTCCTGCTAGAGGCACATCATGGGAAACCTCAAGGATCTTATTCTTTAATGAGTATTCTGGAACTAAAAAGATCCTACCTTATGATAGATGATATCATTGATAATATTGTATGTGTCATCATGAATTAGTCCATCAAAAAAATCACTAGCAAACTAATTCTTTATGTACTCTATTCCAAGCCGTGCTTTCCAATCATCATAAAAATTGATCAATGCAAATGTTGGTTTTCTAGAAATAGCATCAACTACAATGTTCATCTTACCCTTATTATATTCAATGTCAAACTCAAATGCTTGGACCTTTCTTACCCACTTTTTTTCCTATCATTCAACTCTCTTTGGGTCAGGAAGTGTCTCAAACTGTTATGATCGGTCTTGATGATGAACTTACCACCTACCAGATATTGTCAGAAATTGACTGGTGGATGCATGATGGCTAGCATCTCCTTGTCATATACTAAATATAGTCTCTCACAAGGCTACAAATTTATACTTTCAAAGGCCAATGGGTGCTTGCTTTTCATCAATACTACTCCAATTCCATTCCCTAAAGCATCACACTCAAGAACAAAAGGTTGAGAAAAATATGGAAGTGCACGCTTAAGGGACAACTACTCATTAACTCCTTCATCTTATTGAATGCTCAGATTCTTCTGACCAATTGAAATCTCCTTTCTTAGTAAGGTTTGTTAAAGGGGATGTCAACTTTTAAAATCCTTTGACAAACTTCCGGTAGTAAGTGCATAACCCATAAAACCTCTCAATTAAGTGATATTTTTAGGACTTGGCCAATCTACAATAGTTTGGCTATTCTCCATGTGAACCTTAAATCCCTCTTGCATAATGACATGAACAAGATACAAAATCTCATTCATCGCAAACTCACACTAGGACAATTTTGCATAGAAAGATTTATTTTCCAAAGTTGTTAGTACCAGATGAAAATGGTGCAAATGCTCCTCCCAAGTTATACTATAGATCAAAATATCATCAAAGAAAACAAGTACAAACTTATAGAGCTGCCTGCTAAAAAATATGTTCATGCAAGATTGAAAATTTGCAGGTGCATTAGTTAGGACAAAAGGCATAATCAAAAACTCAAAGTGCCCATGGTGACATTGGAAAGTTTTCTTCTGGATGTCTTCTTCCTACATACTAATTTGATGGTAACTAGAGCGAAGGTCAATCTTTGAAAAATACATGGCCCCATGGAGTTCATCCATGAGTTCATCAATCCTTGGGATATGATATTTGTTCTTGATACTATTCTTGTTGAGAGCTCTATATTCTATGCACATGTGCATGAACCCATCTTTCTTCTTCACAAGGACAACATATGAAGCAAAAGGACTTGAGCTTGGTCTAATGAATCCCAAGTCAAGAAATTTCTTGATGGTTTGCTCTATCTCATCCTTGAATATTTTAGGGTGCTTGTAAGGATGGAATTTGATAGGTGGGGTGCCTATATCCAACTAAATTCTATGCTCCACTCCTCTGTCAGGTGGCCTCCCATGTGGAAGGTCCCCAAACACCTTCTTATGGTTTCAGAGCAATTTATTTATGTCTTCTAGAAATTGTGCTACTTCCAAAGATGTACCCTCAATGGTGATTAGGTACTCTGCATCCCATTCAATGTCTCCATGCCTTCGTAAATATCTCATACTATGTGCACTCACCATTCTTTTTTTTGGGTATGTGTTGATCCCTCTCAACACTACCTCCTTTCCATATTCCCCTTTGAAGGCCATCTCAGGATTTTGGCAGTCTATGGAGTGCTTCCCAATAGAATACAACCATTGTACTCCCAAAACCATGTTAGTATCAACCACATTCACAACATAAAAGCTATATGTTATGGTATGATCCCATATAGAAATCTGCAATTTGGGAATCCATCTAGAGCAGTCCAAGAATGATTACCTAGAATGATAACAGTGAAGCCTCCAATTTTTTTAGTAGGTAGATTCCTCCTTTTGACCAAAGTTGATTCAATGATGTTATGTGTGGATCCTCCATCCATTAACACAGTGACTGATTTCCATTGAACCAATCCTTTGAATCTGAGTGTATGGAGGCGAGGCACTCCTGACGGTACTACCATCTTGCTCACCTTGGGGGTAGGTTCTTCTTCTACAGTCTCATAGGCCACTTCTGCATCTACTGGGGCCTCTTCTTCTTCCTCCTCATCTTCGCTCTCTGAGTAAAATTAAATGTAGTGTTCTTTTCCTTTAGCACATATGTGCCCTGGAACCCATGGCTCCTGACAAGTGAAGCATAACTTCCTTCTTCTCAATTCATATCGATCTTCTGAATAGCCGTCCTTCTTGAAATTTCCAGAAGGGCCCTTCATGGGTGGCCTTGGATTCTTGAAATGAGTACAACCAACATCCCTAGGAGGAAATATGGTCCTTGGAATAGAGTCTTGAAATTCTCTTGTTCTACTTAGTGCATCTTGCAAGGTAGAGGGTATGTAGGTCGTCACCAAACCTTTCAAAGGTCCATCTAACCCTTCAATGAACAACATGATCAATCTAGCCTCTGAGATATTAGAGACCATCACTGCTAGTTTTTGAAACTCAGATATGTAATCTTTAGGAGTTCCAGTCTTCTTCACATGTTCTATTTCTCTAAAGGTGATCTCAAGATCTCTTCTTTTGAATATTTCATCCAACCTTCTTGTGAAATATTCATAAGTGGTCACTTGATCATGCCAAAGTGTTTTCAGGTCACGAAACCACCAATCATTGGATTCCCCATCTAAGTGTAGAGTATCCAACTTAATGGCATCTATCTCATCCATTGGATTTAATTGAAAATAAGTATCAAGTTTCTGAATCCAAGATTTAGCAGTGCACTTCTGTGAGCCATCAAAGTAAGGAAAATAAATCTTACCGATGCAATTCTTACTCATAGTTCTGATTTGGTATTCGAGAGATTCCTCTCGGATTTGTCTTGTACTGAAGATCACATAAATATTTGAATGGAAAATCCCTTCCGCATTCTTCATTCAGTGTGAAGTACTCAACATATTTGTCTTCCCATGAAGCAAGACCTTCACTTCGAACATCAGGTTCCTCTCTTTGTTCTTCAGTAAACTTGGGCATAGTAGGCCTGAAATGTAACTGAGACTCCATCTTGAATTCATTAGGCTGATTATGAGGCCCATTTCTTGATAAAATGGAGCCACCATTGATCTTCCTTTCACCATGTGGGGTACCATTTTTACTCCCCACTCCATTTTTGCTTCCTAGCTGCTGAGATAAGAACTCCCTAGTATCTTTTCCATATTGAACAAATTTGTGAGGGATGTCTTATAATCCATTCATCGTGCTTTGAACAAATAGTTTGAACTCGTCCTTGTCTTCACTGTGAGACATGTTTGACTCTCCTTATAGCTTTCCTTCAATAGAATTTATTTCTTCTCCCTCTTCTTCCTTTGATAGAGGATCCTTCTTCTTAGAATCTCAGTATCTTCATGGAATCATAGAAATATTTCAAGATCAGGTTCAGAGGACCATGCTCTGATACCACTGTAATGTACCAACTAGGATTAGTGATACAAAAACTCACACCTATGGAATAATTAATGTAAAATAATGAATTACAGTGGGTTAGTTTGAGTGTGGGAAGACAAATCAAGTTCTATGGATAGGAGGAAGGTTATGTTAGATGATAATACCTTTTCACAAAGAACTGGGACCATTTGCGTTTCAAAGTCATCCAGGCTGAAATCTACTCCAATGCTCCTAGGCACCCCAACATATGCAAACTAGTACTTCAACTATACATTGAATGGAATTTACTGGTGAAGAATTATGACCCAGGGAGGATAAATAAAATCAAATTAAAGTCAAATAAAATCCTTGTTTCACTACATAAATTTTGGGAAGGTTCTGAGTAGGAATCACAAACTTATAGTGAAATTCAGGATCTCCCAAACAATCAAGGAGACTCATGAATTTCATATATAAGACATGTATTGAGTTAAATAACATAATAAATAACATCAGAAACAAGAATCACTCCATTTTGGTCAATACTAATTCATTTATTGCATAAAGTTTGGAAACTAGCTCAAAACAATGCAAATCTAGTAGGGGTGTAGAAAATATCAAAATATTTATGACTTTTGCATCATGTAATTTATTGAATGATATTGGAGTATTATTAAAACATCAAATACATTATATCAGATCCAATATGATTATCAAAATAGTCCAAATATGGAACTCTCTTCCAATACACTAGTCTAACACTGAAAATCATTGAAAAGATGAAGGATTCGAACCACCAACTTCTTGGCACTTATTTGAACTTAATACCAGAATTGGATATGCTACAGGACCTAAAATAAAATCATTGAAAATTTATGAATAACATCATCCTCTCACAGGAAGTAGGGGCACATCTCTCTAGTCTTTGAGGCACAACTACACTCAAACCAATACTCAAACTGAAAAAATATGTGAAGGGAGTTCACACTCATTTATTTATAGATGGAGGATAAATTGAGGAGAAAGTATCATTTTCTAATGCACCCTCATGAATGGATAAGGAAAGCTAGCTTTCCTTCTTTTTCCTTTTTTGCTTTGCTTTCCTTCTTTTTCCTTTTATGCTTTGCTTTCTGTTTTTTGCTTTAGCTTTTTCTCCCTTTTTATACTTTTTTCTGCCTTATCCCACTTTTCTAGAATTTCCTGCTTTCTACTTTTGTGCTACTTTCTGCTTTATGTTGCTTTTCTTTATTTTTTGTTGCTTTTCTGATTTGCACCATCTTTTTTTTTATTTTTTTTATTTTCTAGATTTGGATGCTTTCTTCCTAACTTCTTCTGCAAGTCATGTTCCAAGTCAACCTTATCCACTAAGGTGCACTTGTGGAGCATTATATTCTTTTATTCAATGATAAAAATTATTTAATGATGGAAAAATAATTATTTCAAGTGCATAATAAACTTTAGCCAAAATTCATTCACACTCCTTATTAATTAAATGCCTGGAATTCAAAATTAATCCCCAATAATTGAAGTTGTCTCCTCAACCCAAGGGATTGGCCAGGTTAGGAATTTGATCCAGTGATCACTATTGAGGGGACATGACAGAATGAATTTAATTCCTCTAATTTATTTTAAGGTGTTATGGAACCAAAATTACAATAGAATGTGAGCGATAATGCCAAAGTTGTTAGTTGATACAAATCAAGTTGACCTCTGTACTTAATTAAGAAATACAATTATGTATCTGGCTATGTTTAAAGAGTTCAGGACTATTGATAAACCACTTTGTTGAAGAGGAAACGAGTCTGTGGACCCTAACTCTACCTATTGTCTTAGTGTTACAATCTTTCATGGCTATTGTAGAGTGAGTCGATGTTCTTAGGGTCGATTTGTTATGGTAGTGTAAGAATGAAGAGCATCACCATAAATTCAAGAATAGAGGGTTTTCATCTCTTTGTTTTCTATGCTTTAAATTTAAGAACTTTTTGTTGTAAATTAACCTAGGATAAGATCCATATCCCTTATGGATCGTATACGCCATATCTCTATCGATTATATCGCTGAGAAGTACACAAATTCTATTAGCTTGACCTTGTGGAAACTCTAGGATCCGTATGTTGTAAATATTGCGACCTCTGTCACTAAGACCATTATTGACCCATAAATTCGTGGAATAACTACTAGTGTTCCTGCAAATATTGCGGATACCAATACTTCTATGATAACATATAGTAACGTTTACCTTGCTCATAAGTCAGACTGCTCTTGACTGTTGACTTGACCTTAGCAAAGTCCGCTACCAACCTTATGGATTTGATCCTTTAATCCACGGTAAAAATCCTCTTATATTTTGAAATAATCGATATTATGTCATATGTTTTATTCTGTGTAAAGATCTAAATTATATTCTCTAACTCTCAACCGATCTCCTCCTTTGAAATCATAGAGATCACATTCAACTTCCAGTTAACAATCGATAACCAATCTACTATATTTGTGAGTACTATATATGTCTCCTCTTAATTATGATGCCAACTGACACTAATGTTCACATTGGTCGCTTTGGAAAATCAAAGGCATGAATTGTGGTAATCCAGTCAACAAGTGAATATACTTCCCTTAATTTTGCAACCCGTCCATACTCAGAACTGTGATATACAAGAAGATCAATTGTTAGATTTTCATGATGATTGAATAAAGAGTTGTAATCTTAGAATGCTTTGGAATCGCTTTATATATTATAAAAACAAAATAAATATAAGAATGGCAATAGATAGGGTGATATAATATGTTTTATGCTAAACATTTGATTCATGTCAGATTTTCATGATGATTGAATAAAGAGTTGTAATCTTAGAATGCTTTGGAATCGCTTTATATATTATAAAAACAAAATAAATATAAGAATGGCAATAGATAGGGTGATATAATATGTTTTATGCTAAACATTTGATTCATGTTTCCCCTTCTTGTTTGATCAACCCTAGAGGTCGATTTTAAGTTTCGCTTATGGGCTAACTTTAAAAATAAAGGTTATAAAGATCATTATGTAGGGAATATCACTATGACCTTTTATATATATACGAAGTTCAATTAAAGTTTGAATAGTAACATATATGGCCTATTTGGAAATATTTTTAAATAGGGTGGGTAAATTAAAAATCTAATAGAAGATATAAGCAAGAATATCTTCATCCAAGTGTTAATAGATATACAGTTAAATATGCATGCTTTATGTGTTAAAAGTTAAATGAAAGAAATTGAAATTATTGTCATATTAATCTAGGATGTTGAGTACATGATTAGGATTATATGATCATGTTGATTGAATATGTAATATGGAAAATAAATTTTATGAGAAGAAGTGATATGTTACATTCACGGGTACACTTTATTAAAAGTCTATATAGATTTGTTGAAGTATAAATAGTTCATTTATAAATTTACATACATTATATGTTTAGAGGTAAACATTATACATTATGAGTCATTATAATATAGAAGATGAAGGATCTCAAAACTATATAATACCCAATTGAATCAAGTATAGTAAAAGTTTTTAACTTCTAAAAATTGTAGTATATTTGGGGTTGTTACAATGTGGTATCGGAGCTTAAGTTACGAAACTTGGCCTTATGGAGTCCATTCATGTTATGAAAAAAAATAATGATGTATGTATGTTGTTCTTCTTACTTGTATAGAAGAAATTTGTTTTACTAAACTACATGAAGAGATGACTGGAAGATGATGGCCCACCCCACCTAGTTGGGTTGAACTTAATGATGAGGAGCAACAAAACAATAACAATGTTAATGAAAACTCAAATGAGATTCTACAAACAGTAAGAGACTTACAATATGAAGTTCTAAACTTTAAAACTGAACATAAGAGAGCGATGAGGACTCGGGAGGATCTTAATGAAGCTTTACATTTTAAACTAAATGAAATATCTAAGGATAAGTGTAAAAATAAACGTAAATGAGATGACTCATTCTTTGAATATCCTTCCTCTGATGAAATTCATGTAGCTAGTGAATCAGAATATTCTAGTAGTAGCTACGAGGGTAGACGAAGTAAGAAGAGAAAATATAAATACGAGATAATGGGAGAATTTAAAAAGATAAAACTTCCTACCTTTTATGGTGAAGTAAAAACTGGAGAAGAAGTCGAAGCTCGGCTATCTGGGATGAAGAAATATTTTACCATGTATAACTATTAAAATTCTATGAAGGGTAAAATGGCCATCTTCAATCTAGCCAGGAAGGCTGATATTTGGTGGCAGTACTTAAAACGAGCTAAAATAGTTAGTTATAGTAAAGTTAGTTGGAATTGGTTTAAGAAAGAGTTTAAAAAGGAGTGCCTTTCAGAGTATTACTATGAGGGAAAGGAAAACGAGTTCTATGAGTTAAGATTATGATCAATTTCCATGCATGATTTTTGTACTAAATTCCTATCTTTATTAAGATATGTGCCTTACCTAAATGAAGAAAAACCTAAAATTCAAAGATTCCTAGGTTGCTTATAGCTAGTTTCTATAAAGACATATTAGATTTTGATAACCCAAAAACATTATATGAATCAATGAGTAATGCCAAACTAACTTATGATCAATGTAAAAGTAAGCATGAAAATCTTGATAGCTTTAAGAAAAGAGAAGGGAGTAAATTTAAAATGATGGAATTGAAGCCCTATAATAAACATACGAATTTCTAGAGGAATACTTTTAAGGATATACAACAGCCAACTGAAACTGAATATAAAGATAATTTATTTAATAAGAAAAAGGAAGAAATAAAAAGAGAACCCTTAAAGTGTTGGGAATCTGGGGAGAGTCATTTCTATCGGTAGTGTCCTCATAAGGGGGATAATCGAAGTGTCCACACTGTCTAAGAAGCATCCACAGTTGGAGAGGCTGGTCGGAACATACCGAAGATAAGTGCAACCTTGGACAATCATTAAGCGGACTACCAAACTTCAATGATAGAAGTTGAAGGTAAGATCTTTGACAAACCTATTTCTATCTTAATTGATTCTAGATCAAATTTAAGTTACATATCTCCTAAGTTAATAGACATGTGTAAAATGAAAAAGTATGATTTTGAAAAGTCGTGGCTAGTGCAATTAGCCATGGGAACAAAAAGAAAAGTAACTAGCTTCATTTCTAGTTGTGAAATTTATATGAATGACTTAGTTACAAAAGTACATTTAAACATTTTTTCATTACGATCATATGATGTATTAATTGACATGGGCTGGTTAGAAAAGCATAAAGTTGTATTGAATGCTTTGAGAAAACTTTTGCTTGTAATGATTGTTAACACCCAAAATGACCCTCAAGGTTGTGGGAGAAGGACACTTCGGGGTAACCACAAAACCACTTCAGACTGTATTTCTGACCTAATACAATCAGAGAGGGATCTCTCTTAAATTTGTAGAAGACGGAAAATAATCAAAAGATTTCAGCAATGAAAAACACACAGAGGTCAGATTCTGGTAGGAAAATTTGTTTTTAAAGTTGTAGTAAGACAATCATGAAGGATACCATTGGTAAATTGTTGATGTCTCGGATATCGTAGCATCAATAAGAAAGGGATTCTCCCCGATAGATTATCCCAATTAGATTATCTACCGTTTGGTATAGAGAATCCGTCCGGTTGGTGGTTCCGACAACTGTGGGTTTGGAGTTTTATTCCAACTATACCAGTTATGGCCTGATCCACCATTCTTTTGATTTTATATTTTATAATGACATGCAAGTGCCTAATTTATATTTAATCTAAATGCAAAACTGAAAACAGATCTAAGTCTAAAACTGAAATAAATCTAACTATCCCTGCAAGGAGCAAATTTAAAGCATGAGTAATGAGCTGTAGGAATTATCTCAAAGAATAAACAGATAGCAATTGAATCTTAAAGAGAAAGCCACAGCAGAGATGAAAGGTATCATAAGATAGCTTCTAATTGAATATAACACATTACATTACTCATGAAAGAGAGAATTCATTTGCAAAGAGAGAAGCAAGATCATTTAATACCAATGAAATAATTCAAGACAATTATAAAGATCTCATAGTAAAGAATAGCAGACACAGTAATAATCCACAGTGTATCCAATCTTCATTTCAATGCAAAAGAGGGTCCTCTCCAGCTTTTATTAGAAGATTTTATTTTCTTAGAACGTATACAAGATAGCTCGTACAAGTCTGAAAATAATTCCCTGCCAAAAGTCCTTTCTATCCTTTCCTAACTTCTATTTATAATGTTACAAAAATCCCCTTTAGCCTGCCACCTGGCCTTTTCCACTTGTCACCTACAGAAATTTTCTTCTATAACAGACAAAATGTGACTCCTTCTTTTACAGAAAATTATTTAAAAGGAAAAGGGACAACTGTCCCATAGCTCCACGTTTTACATATTTGAGAGCTCAAAATACAAAATATCAGAAATAATGCTCTGAAATCAGCGATTTCACTCCTGTGTGTGTGCTTCTACTTGAAGAGGGTCGCTCAATCCAACTGTTCCTGCTGCTGCTGCTTGGGAAGAAGGAATCGAGCCCACTGTTGCTGCTGGAATGGTTTGGGAAGAAGCAATTGAGCCCACTGTTATTTCTGCTGCTGCAGGGAGAGAGGAAAACGAGCTAGCTGCTACAGCTGTTGCTTCTGCTTTTTTCTCCACCTCTGCAATATAACTATACCAAATGCCAGTGTCCCTTATGACTACGTTTGTTGCAGCAGGAAACAAGATTTTCTGAGAAGTCACATTTTTTTCGAGCTCTGCTCCAATGTCTTGAATCTCTGCTACCGCTGCTTGGTGTATTTCCTTCAGCAGATGGTTGTGGAGTGATGACATTCCAATATAATGTTGGAGGTCATCAATAGCTAGGACATCAATCCTCTTCACATATTCAGTTTGAATGCCCAGCTCTTCCTTCAGCTTAAACAAACGTTGTTCCTTTTCTGGGAAATCCTCTAGGGACTGAGGGAAGGTCAGTTTCCATTTGTCATGCACTCCCTAGAACCTTTGATACAGACTGTTAATTTTATCCGTTTTCCCTCGTACGCTGGCCATTAGCTTACTACCACAGTTTCTACAGAACTCCAAAAGGGCTACGTCTTCATTAAAATCGTCTATAGATTTGAATGGGAGATGCGTGGGGAAATCCACCTTTCCTTCTCTCCATTCTATTTGGCTTAGGATATTTTCCTTAACTCGAGTATATTTAGCTTTAAGTCTATGGGCTTCTGCATTGACTTCTTTTAACCTGACCAACATGGCCTTGAGCTGGCATACATCATTAGTGATTAGCTCCTGAGTGTCATGTATTTGCTTCAGGATGCTGCAGGACAGCTCATGAAAGGGGGACATGTCTATCGTTCTACCCTCAGCCTGCTCCAATTGTTCAGCTAATGCCAGCTTGTCTGCTTCTAACTGGGACACTCTGGTTCCTGCATTGTTCTTTTCCGCTTCTACAATCATCATCTGGACCGTTAGTTGTTCCTTTTCTTCTTCCAACCGGTTATACTTGTCTGATAGCTCCTTATGTTCGACAGACAGGCGATTATACCTGTTCACCACAAGATCCCTGTAGGCTTGCTCATTAGCCACAGTATGTTGTAGCATGCGAGCTCTCCTCTTTGTCGATTCGACTTCTTTAACTATGTCAGCTACATTGTCGAACGATGCTTTTGCTGTTTCTACAGCGGTGGATTCCATAGCTAGGTGAGCCTTGTTCGTGTTCTGCATCACTGTGATCTCCCAGTGGGTAATGATGTCTTCCTGGAAGAGCCTTTTGATCCTCTCTTCCGATTTAAGGACCATTTCCTTCCTTTTCTTATCATAGACGAATTCATCCCACCTGGACACTATATGTTCTTCTGACATGGTGTAGGGGACGATTGGGAGATCCATTATGTCTATTTCTACTTCAGCTAGTGGGGTCTGGACCACCTGGGCTGGATCTGTTCCCACATTCTGGGTACCAGAGCCACCTGCCTGAGCTGTGTCCGCCTCTACATTTTGAGTGCCAGAGACACTTGCTTGAGGTGCATCTACTTCCATATCCTGGGCACCAGATCCGCCTGCTTGGGCATCTTCACATGCTTTAAGTTCTTCTTCCGCTTTCCGCCCTATCTCAGCTTGCTGTCTTCCCTCTTCTCCTTCAGCTTGGAGCGGATCTTCATGTTCTTTTTGTTTCCTTTCATCTTCAGCCTCTTTTCGCTGCTGGGATTCCTCGACCTCTTTCTGCAGCCTCTCCCTTTCGGCTTATTGCTGCATTCTCGCCACTTCAGCTTCCTGCTGCAATCTGGCTTCCTCAGCCTCTTGTAGTAACCTTGCTTCTTCTTTTAATCTGAGCTCTTCCTGAGCTCGGGCCTCATCTGCTTCCTTGCCTTTCTGCTGGCTGGTCTTCTGGGCCTTGGAAGAGCTAGAGCTTGCTCCAGTGCCTTGGTGACAGATTTGCAACTCAGCCATGTTGCTGATGCCCCTAAATGCCTCCTCCTCGGCATCATAATAATGAGCGTACTCGAAATGAGCATAAATCTCCTTACATTGCTCAACAACTTTTCCCTTCCTGTCATTCCTGTGGAAGATTACCTCACCGAAGTGGAAGGCTTTCAGCTCCTAAACAAACTCCTCGGTTGAGGCAACCCCCGAGAACTTGTAAGCTCCTATGCAGAAAGGTAGAGGGGGAAAGGAGGCCTTATGCTGCTTGTTGAGCACGGCTCCAATTCCATCTAGGAAAATCTATCTCACTGCCTCTTTAAGGATCACATAGTTAGTGGCATACGTCGGCAGAATATATGGAGCTTTAGTCCCTCCAAACATTTTGAGGTAGGTGCCTTGCTCTGAAAAATAAAAATCTCCGTAATTCTCAAGGACTTCCAAAGCATTCTCCGACAGGCAGTTGGGCTCCTCCTTGAATATCTGCTCATATAGGGGCATGATGAACCCCTCACAGATGAGTTTGTAGCTGGGTTTGTAATTCTGAGCCCACAACATCCTAAAAGCAGTATAAACCGGGGTGCTGGCCTTGTCCCATGTGCAGCCTAAGTTGGGAAAGGATAAATTGGCCAAAGCACAATCAATAAGGTATGAGGACATGTAGAATTCTGCCTTCTTTAAGGCCAGTCCTTCTCTTGCAGCAACTATCATTGATGCCAAACTGTCTAACAGGAGAGTGGCCCAGTCAAACACAGTTCCTTTAAATGCCACGAAGTGGATGATGGCAACCCACTGAATCTTGTACACGTTGCCATCAGGCATGCCGAAGATTCTGCACAACATCAAGGCGATGAACCTGAATGGAGGTCTCAGATTCTGGACGTTGTATTCGTCATTACCTTTCTTTCTTAGATGCTTGCCTGCGACCAGTAATTTTTTGGCCATGTCAATGTTGTTCATTTTTCTCAGCCATTCATCAGTCAAAGCTTGCTGGGGGCGGGGAAATTTATAGGCTGCGGGAAGGTATGCTGGGTGGAATGAGGCAATGGCTATTTTCCCGCTATCATTTATTACCCTTGACTCCGCATTAGTATGTTGGAGAATCCATCCGATTACTTCAACACATGGGAACAGTTCAGGGCGGGTAGTAGCCCTGGCTATGCCTAAAGTCCTGATATTAATATAGATCTTCTCCTCTTCTAGCAACATATCCGGGATCTCTTGGTCTCGGATCATCCTATAGATGTCACCCCATCGGATTTTAGGAGGAATACCGATGGTGCACCTAGTATCTTGGAATGTGGTCTCAGTTCTAAGTGGTGCAGACTGTGTTTCCGTCATCTTATCCTTCTTCCTACCACCTTTTGGCATTTTGATTTATCCCTGCCAGCAACCAAATACAAGTCATCATCACAATGTGCAACATACTGTGAGATTTTAACAAAGAGCAGTACCCATTTAACATGCTAATGATATATATACATAAATTGTGAAGCTGCATGTTGGGAAGCAAAATACACCATTCCAAACAAGAAATCTAGATTTAATCATCCTAATTCTTTTAAAGGGGCGGGTTTGGAATGCTCCTGAGAGGATAAGCATGTTGCGGAAGCAACCTGCTCTCGGTCCAGCTCTAGGAGGGATGGTATCCTTCGCCATGGTGCCCTTTTAATGGTTAGTGCTGGGTGAGTCTGGGGTTGAAACAAATTTAAGACGAAACCAGGGATGGCCCTCCGCATTGATGAACAGGCGAGGGGTTTCAGCCTAACCGCTATTGTTATTTATAATATTTGACGAGGCACCCTATGGCTGGCTTAGAATTTGAAACGGGGTAGTGGTTGGTGCATACTCGGGCAGTCACTCTATGGTTTCGGCTGATAGGAACGAGACATTGACGGGGCTTGGCAACTTTAAAAGCAAAAAATAACTACGTATGCGGCTAGGGTAGGAATTTGGAAAGATTCCACTCGTTAGAACTGACAGTCTTTACACAATATACAAACATTTTCACAATTTCTTTGTTTTTATATGACGGGAAATATGAAATTTAGACCGTATTTGACGGGCAAAGTAGCCCATGACGGGCATTTTGCCCGTCAAAATCCAACCCTGTGACCAATGCCTATCGTCTTCGAAAAAAGGACAACCCAACAGTAATTTGACGCGTAGAAGAGACAAAATTAATGGTTAAAAATCCTACCTAGCACTGTGAAGATAGTTGAATGAGGTGGACGCAGATGTGGACGAGCGAGCTGAGCTGGAGCGATTGCGCAACGTTCCACGACGTTTGCCAATCGAAAAATAACAATGCGTTTGGCCCAAAACCTCACCGGTTATTTAAATGAAATGGGCACGTGTGGGGTGGGTGGCGCATTTAAAACGGGCTTTAATATATCATACGTTGTGGTCATGTCGAGCAATCTCGATCTGCGTGCACGACCGCCACCCGCGGGACTGACTTGTGAATTCCATCCACCATTGCGGAAAGACATAGCGAAAGCTTCCGCCGTTTCGGAGGGAAATGGCGAATGGCTCCCGCAAGTCCTTGAAAAAAAAATGCTTTGCGGGATTTCGGGATGAATATCGCAAATGTTTCCGCAAAAGGCTCCCGCGTCGTGGAAGGGAAACCCAAAAACGTTCCGCAAAAGTTCAAGTCTTTCGGAAGGATAACGTGGAGGCTTTCGCTGTTTCGGAAGGTCCTCGCCCATGGTTTCCAGAATTCAAAAATTTTCTAAGTCTAACGGGTTTCGGGAATGCTCCCGTGGTTGCGGAAAGCTTTCGCAATTGGCTTCCACGGTACGGATTAGCGAATGGCTCCGCTGTTTCAGAGAGATAAACTAAAGGCTCCCGCAACTTGAAGAATTTCTAACTCTCCGCGGGGTTTCGAAAGGATAACACGAGGGCTTCCGCAATTGCGGAAGGCTTTGGCGAATAGCTTCTGAAACTTCGGGACTTAGAAATTTTCAGAAAAAGACTAAGTCATTTGGCGGACCCGGGGAAAGTTGGTGAATGGCTCCCACATTTCGGGAAGCTTTCTTGAATTCTTCTGCCGTTTTGGAAGGAATTCGCCAATAACTTCTGCAAATTTTCAACAATAATTTCTAAGTCTTTTCGAGAGGCTTGTGCGAGTGGCTTCCGCAACTGCAGGAGGATAGCCTGAATCGTTCCGCGATTTTTTGGGAAAAGTTTCTAAGTTCCTTTTCGAGAAGTTTAAACAAATGGCTTCCACCGTTTTGGGATGAAAACTCGAAAATTTCCGCAACTGCAGGGAGATAGTCTGAAAAGCTCCGCATCTTCGGGAAACTTCCACGAATTCTGTCCTTTGGAAAGAAAATTGGAAAGGTTTATGGCAAGATTTTCTGTTGAAAGCAAAGTTAAAAAAAATGGAAAAGGCCTCTTAAGGCAGCCTTTCTAAAAAATAAAAGGAGGGACCCCAATATGTACAAAATTTTTGGGGGATGTTGCTGCAACAACAAAAATGAAGTCATTAATTAGGGCTGAGTTAGGTTGCTAGAGGTAGGGGTTTGAAGGGATCATGGAAAAAGGCAGGGTAAACACCAATTCTTCAGTCTGAAGGCTTTTGCAGGTTAGTTGGAGGACAAGGAAGACAGTCCATCAAGTAGAGCACCTAGCTTGGGTGAGTTCTGCAATACTTTAGAAGAAATCTTTTTTAAAATGCTTGAACCATGGATCTAGAGCATACAAGATGAATTCTAGTCCATAATAATGTTGTTCAAACATGAAAGCAACACAGAATGGGATGTTAAACTAGGAAAAACAGTCACATAGAAGATTACATCCTAAAGAATATGATGGCACAAGAATCTCAGCCATGGAAGACCTGTCAGCATTCCATCTCTACAACTTTATTCATATACTAAGAATGAAAATTATTTACAATGAAGACCCTCTGCTCTTGAAAATCCCCCAAATGAAAACCGAACCCCTAGCTCTGCCTATTACAAATGAATATATAGGAGAGGTTATCCTCATCTTTCAAATTCGAATTGTTCTACCCTAGCATCTAGAAACATAAATTGTTACAAGCATGATGACATCTAGTTAACAGACTCCATGCTTTCACGGAGTTTGTTGCAACCGAGCTCTTCATTTCTGGACGTGGACTGCTGAAAACTAGGCTCCGTAGCCCCAGCTGTATATCTCAAATGGTGACAGCTGTGTAAATTATGAAATAGGTTTTTGTAATTGGGAATTTGCTTGAAAAAACCCATGTCTTCATTTCCTCAGATTCTCCTCGAGCTCATCGGAATATGCTTCGGAAGTTGATGACTCAGATAGTAAATTGAAATTCTAGAAAAGTGCCCTGTAAAGATCTCTTTGATTCTCCCAAACCGTGACACCTGTATAAAAACTGAGAGAGGTTATTCTATATGGGCCCGTGCTAAAGAAAAAACTCTCTCATTTTTTCAAAATTAACCTCGGTTTGGCAGAGACATCTCTTTGAGAACGATGACTAAAACAATCATTTTCAATAAAAACAAGCATGCTTCTCCATATTGGTCTTAGTATTACTTTGAGCAGATCTTCACCTCCTTTACAAAATCAAGACTTAAGACTTTTACAGATTTAACCCTTCCAAATGCTTAGCCAAAACATAGTGCTAACAAATGGCTCCAATTGGGGATGCTATCCTCCCCACAAGGTAGCAAAGAACCCCATAGACCAGTGCCTAATCGATTGGGCTGCTCACAACTTCAAATTGAAACCTGCAAACCAACCTGCCAGCTGTGACCTATAACCCCTTCTAATTCTACAACTGAACTCAACTTTAACTGAAACAGTCCCTTTTATTGAAAAACAAACATGTTCTGCTGCTGCAGTCAATATCTGATACTCTGTGAGGGTGTCTTTGGTGTTGAATCAGAAGATGCTTCCAGCTACCTCCAATTGTCCCACTCCTTCAGTTGACATCTGATATTTTACCACCTATATAGCCCACCAATGAAATGAAACCACATAGAATATTTCTCCATAACAACAATATTCCTCCCGAATGACCTCAACAAATTCCAAATGGGAAGATTATATAAGCAACATTGAAGCAGCCATGTCTGAAAAACTCGCTATAAGCCAACTCTTTCACTCTGCATCAAAATCCTTTGTCGTTTTCCATTCTGTCTGCTCAACCAATCCCTTCTCAATGACCCATTTGGCAGATTGCGAAAGCTCTGGCACAGATTACCAGTGGAGTTAATTTAACATCAAGGTTGGTTACAAGAATTTGAAATATCCCTTAATTCTAAAAAGTTAAACCAATAACACTTTGAAATTGCGAACTTTTTCTAGGCGGTTGATCTATTTGGTCAAACCAGGTTGAACCATGTTGTGTAGACATGTATCTGGGGTTTAACAACGAGCAAGTAATACTTCGCAGATTTTGAAATTTTATTTCTTCGTGCAAGTGAAACCTGCGAAGAGAATGTCAACCGTCCATCTCCCAATGCACCGTTGATTTAAGTGGATGAGAGGATTTGATATTTTGGCATAAAGGCTGTCTGTCCATGAAATTATAGCTATTTCTCTTAACATGTACTGAGAAAATCCTTTCGAGCTTCCTTCAACAATCTTAGATTACGTTCTGATCTGGCACTATTGGGCTCCTTAACCAAAAATACCAAACATTTTGATTTTATAGTGTTGCTATCTGAGCTCGTGACGCTCCCTACTGCTGTTGATACTGAACTTTCAATTTGAGAGAAATTATAGTCTGGAAAATTATTTTGTTTTTCTTCCAAGATAGTCTTTTTACAGCTAGCTGGGTCATCATTTCCAATATAACTGATTGTTTCTGAACAGGGAATATCATTTGTAAGACTCCCACTTTTATTCTTGTATCCTACTGTCTTATCTTGCTTCATTGATGAATATAGTTCTTCTGCTCTCCTAATAAAATTTTCGGGAACTCCTTCATTTCGAGCTCTTTCAAATGCAAGGCTTTCTCTACAAGCCCCGTCTATCAATTTCCAAGTTGGCTTTATATGCCCATTTATTCCTATTTTTTATTTTTAGTTTCCATTGCTTTATATGAAATATCTTTTGCATTCAGTGACATGTCTAAAAGGCCATGCAGGTGAGTGGATATGACGTCGATGCACCCAAGGGAATCAAGTTCCTCTATCATGCTAGCAGCAATGCATGTTCCCTTTTGTATATCTGCTTCTGGACATATTTCATCTATCAGTACAAGGGTTCTATTTGTAGCTTCACAAAGTATTGACCGCATTTCAGACATTTCCATCCCAGGTGCAATAAATTCATGTCCAAATCCATTTATAATTTAGTGTGTGCCTTGGTAAAAAAATTAGCAAGACGCTGGTGCTTTTTGACTGGCGCTGATGCTCTCCGACTATTTTGACTGGTGTTGATGCTCTCTGAGTGGATATTAAAGTTCTTAAAACCACTTCCTGAAGTAATCATAATAATAGTAGGGCGAGTTTCTTCACCTTCCAAGAGAGGTCATCAATGACAGAGCAGGAGCAATCAAATCTTTTACAATGTTGACCCACTGCACCACTAGCTCCACATGCTAAAACTCTTACATATTATATTCCTTTAAATCAAAATATGTCAAGAGTGGCCAAAGATCTACGGCTGTGAAAATTTTCGCTGATTAAAGTACTCGGAGGTTATTCAGAGTCCAAACTAGTGAATTCAGAACCAATCGCTGGAAATCGAAATGGAGCCAACGGATAAGATCGATGATAGTAGCAGATTGACGGTGAACAACGATTTTGCTCGGTGGAGATGCACGCTCAAACAAAATTTGTATGTGCACAAAATATCAATTATGAAATTAAATTCATCATGGATTTGACATCCGCTTGACTACGTAGGCGACATCTTAGCTCTTTTTTGGTTGTTGGTCATCACCGTGGTTATACTTAGAGAAGCCCATTCCAGGAAATGGAAAATCTGTATCACTTGGGACAGCTCGTTTGTCCGGATTGGACCATATTCCATTACCTAATGAATACATTGGAAGGACCCAGTCTCTATATTTTTGGTTATTTATTTCAGGCAATGAAGATTTATAACCATCCAGCCATGTATAATCATCAATTGGAAGTGGTCCCTCCACTTCCTCTTCGCTCTGTGCAGACTTGAATCGATGGCCAAACCCCGGAGGTGGGCCAATAGTAGAAGGCCCCAGTTGGTTAAAGTAGGATTGGGCAAGGAAGATAATGGTTCTCCAACACTCCTTTTCCTGTTCAGTTGCAATTATTGATGAACTAAACTAGCTAGTCCAACACCAGGTGCACACAATGAAGCTAGCGTGCCAACCATGGAAGTTAAGCCGTTGGAAGCTACAGAAGAAAAAACCTGTCGCCACTTGACATTGAAGGGCAGCAACATTTGAAGCTGTGAGACCACTTTGAAACCCTATCGGCAGAAGTATAGAGCATGCTCCATTATGTGATAGTTTAATTTTTCTGTTGTAGATTTTGGTAACCACTCGACCAGAGATCTTGGTTGTTTTTATATATTGTTGTTTACTTAAACATCCAATTTGTGGAATCAGTATTAAAATGCTGCCAAGAATCTAATAATAAACCAGAGATATAACATTGAAGTTAGTAAGCATCGAAATTTATATACGATGTGGAAATGCGGCCACGAGTTGAGTATAGCGTCGGTATTAAAATACCAATCATCCACATTACATCATGGATAGATGAGCAGCAATGGTCAGATCTATCTCGCAAAAGTGAGATTCCCGTGGGGAGAGCAAAAAAAAAGGACTCGGCGCCAATGTCTCATATTATGGAAGGTAGGAGATCAACGATTCTCAATTCCTAGCGCTAACCAACAATAATAATGGTGCCTGAGTGGCATGCACAACAGGTATACCCTTTGGGACCGGCTTTATTGATGATGTCTAACAACCTGTCTAGTTGCAGATGCCATTTCATTCTTATTCCTCCATTTAAACTCCTCAGCCATGAAAACCTCTAAGTCTCTTCATCATAGACAATTCCAGTATCATCAAATTCTATTCCAATGGTCTTTCCTGAAACCCTCAAGCTGCTCTGATATGTAACCATCAACTGAAAAACACGCTAAAATTTGTTGAACTGAAACTCGAAACTGAAAACTGAACTGTTCTACTGAAACCAGACTGAAAATGCTGAAAAGATGTTTGCCATACCGAGCTTATTCAACATGCCTACCTACTCTAATCTCTGAGCACAACTGCCAAATCAAGTAATTTCTAATTTCCAATGAAGCCAATTAAGCAAAATATTTATCCCTTGTGCTCTGCTCAAAAATTCATTTAGAAAACAGATTGATATAAGGGATGACAACTCATGGCAAAACAAGAATCCATAACCTTTAAAAACAATATAAAATTCCTTCGCTCGTGACTACAATGAACTTGCAAAAGAATCTTGAAAAACAAGAAGCCTTTCATGTTATTAAGTGGAAAGAAAAGAGCAAGTTCCATGCTTAATCGTTCTTGTTTCAGATGTAACCATCAACCTTTGAAAATGAGGAGTATCCCTTTGAACATCAAACAATTCTGATCCTCTCCTATCATCCATATCATATATACTTAATCCTTCATGTAGATCAATAGGACTAAGATCATCTGCTGCATGCACATCATTTTCCTGCTTTCTTGAAATTTCTGAATAATCATTATTCCCTTCATGTGTTTCAAAAGAAGTATCATACATATTTTTAAGAGAAACAGGGGAAGCAATTCCTTCGTGACACAATAATTCTGAAAAATGAAAGATAAGAAGAGAGACTTGACTGAGAAGACTAATCTTCTTCCTGGTTATATGAGATCGGATAAGACTGTTGCACATGTTTCACATCAAGGATATTGGCACCTTCACTTTCAGTCAAAGGAGAAACTACATTCTGAAAGTTTTCCTGAGTGTTGTGAAAACTGTCTTCTACTATGGTCTCTTCCCCTCACTTAATTCAACAGAAATATCAACTTGACTCTCAAAAGAATTTGAGATAACATTTCTTTCTTCAATGCCTAAACCAGAAAATGGATAAAGAGCAGAGAAAACTGATTCGCTACCTTCATCACTAACTTGGTCACACGAAAAATGGGACGAGTGTTGTAGACTTTCATCACATTTAGGTAAGGGAACATGATTTCCAATAGTATGCTGTCCTTTTTCATTCAAAACCAAAGGAGAAACTAGTGTTTGCTGGAGATTGTCTTGAGTGTCATGGTGTTTATTTTGCATTTCTTTTTTATGGAAGAAGTTTTCATGTAAAATTTATAAAAGCTCTTCATCCATAAACTCATCATCACCATACATGTTTTTCAAATCTTTAATGAAACCTTTAACATGCATGCAACAATCCTGAACTAGCAGCAAGGAAGGGTACTGATCTTTAAAATGGTCATGAAATACTGTGTGAAAATCCTCATGGGAACATAAACTTTCTTATGGTAATCCCTCATACCATGACCTTGCATTCTCTTCTAATGTTTCCATAAACATTTTCATCAAACAGTCCTCATGCAATTCAACTCCAAGCTTATGTATATGCATATGAAATCTAACCAAATGAATAGCAGCATCATCTCCTTCCTGATCTTTAAACCTAGGTAGACAGGTCTGCCAATCTACTTTAGGAATAGGATTTGGAAAACCAGGGATGTGAGACATGTTCATGGGAGCATACCATTTTGACAATGAAGCCATCCTCAAACAATGGGGCTGCAAATTCTGATTGAATACTGAGTGTACTAGCCTGTGAAACAGTGAAACATTGGATTTCTTCAATGTGGAGTCACCATGAAACCTTCAACATCTTAACTTTGGCATGGAATTTCCAATCCTTCCAGTGGAGTCACCTTCATACTGAAATATTGATGAGTGGAGTCTGCAAGTGAATGGTACACAACCTTCTCAATTTATGACTGTTGTTCACCATCAGTAATCGAATCTGAAACTTTGTCGTTCTGCCCAGGGACAATACAACTTTCGTTCCCCGGCAACGATGCCAATATGTTAGCACCCAAAATGACCCTCAAGGTTGTGGGAGAAGGACACTTCGGGGTAACCACAAAACCACTTCAGACTGTATTTCTGACCCAATACAATCAGAGAGGGATCTCTCTTAAATTTGTGGAAGACTAAAAATAATCAAAAGATTTCAACAATGAGAAACACACAAAGGTCAAATTTTGGTAGGACAATAGGTTTTTAAATTTTTGGTAAGATAATCATGAAGGAGACCATTGGGCAATGGAGTCAATAATAAGGTCTAAGTTAGGTTTCTAGAGGTAGGGGCTTGAAGGGATCATGGACAGAGGCGGGGTAGACACCAATTCTTCAGTCTTAAGGCTTTTGTAGGTTGGTTAGAGGACAAGGAAGACAATCCATCAAGCATAGCACCTAGATTGGGTGAGTTTTGCAAGACTTTAGAAGAAATGTTTTTAAAAATGCTTGAACCGTGGATCTAGAGCATAGAAGATGAATTCTAGTCCATAACACTGTTGTTCAAACATGAAAGCAACACGGAATGGGATGTAAAACCAGGAAAAAAAGTCACATAGAAGATTACTTACTGAAGAATATGATGGCACAAGAATCTCAACCATGGAAGACCTCTCAGCATTCCATCTCTACTACTTTATTCATATACTGAAAATGAGAATCATTTACAATGAAGTGCCTCTGCTCTTGAAAATTCCCCAAATGAAAACCAAACCCCTAGCTTTTCCTATTACAAATGAATATATAGGAGAGATTGTCCTCATCTTTCAAATTCGAATTGTTCTACCCTAGCATCTAGAAACAGAAATTGTTACAAGCATGATGACATCTGGCTAACAGACTCCATGCTTTCATGGAGTTTGTTGCAATCGAGCTCTTCATTTCCGGATGCAGACTGCTGAAAACTAGGCTCCGAATCCCCAACTGTATATCTCAAATGGTGACAGATGTGTGAATTCTAAAATATTTTTTTGTAATTGGGGATGTGCTTGACAAAACCCATGTCTTCATTTCCTTATATTCCCCTCCATCTCATTGGAATCTGCTTCGGAGGTTGATTACTCAGACAATAAATTGAAATTCTGGAAAAATCCCTTGTAAAGATCTCTTCGATTCTACCAAACCTTGACATCCGTGTAAAAACTGAGAGAGGGTATTGTAGATGGGCTCGTGCTGAAGAAAAACCTCTCTTGGTTTTTAAAAATTCACCTTGGTTTGGTGGAGACAACTCTTTGAGAATGATGACTAAAACAATGATTTTCAATAAAAACAAGCATGCTTCTTCATATTGGTCTTAGTATTACTTTGAGCGGATCTTCACCTCTTTTACAAAATCAAGACTTAATACTTTTACGGGCTTAATCCTTCCAAATGCTTAGCCCAAAAATGGTGCTAAGAATGATGAAGGAAGTAAAAATAGAGTTGTTAAAGGGATCCCTAAAAATATTTTTACTAGGAAAATATATGCTTTTGAATTAAAGAAGTGTGCTAGGAAAGGATGTCAGTTATTTGTTGTTCATATCACTAAGAATGTTGATGATAAAAGTAAACCTATATTGGAATATTTTCCTCTTTTGCATGAATTTAAAGATGTTTTTCCAGAAGAGATCCCTGGATTACCTCCAAAGAGGGATATTGACTTTACCATTGATTTGGTATCGGAAGCAGTACGTGCTGCTAAGTCTCGATATAGAATGAATGTTAGAATATTGTGAACATATGAAATAATATCATAACACAATATAAACTAAGGAAAGCATTACCAGTCTATACTTCTATCTACCAAGCAACATAAAGCATGAAAGAAAATTGGAGAAAATATAATAACAAGAGAACATCGATATACGTGGTTCACCCAATATGGGCTACTTCAACGGGAAGGGTTGCATCTTCCATTATTCTGCATATAGATCTCCAATATTACATGGCATACTCACATATGCATCACATCAAGCTCCATCTCACAATGTGTGTACAAATGACATATAGAACATGTGATGTGTGATAGAGATACAAAGTGCACATAGAACTTTTGAAAGGCCTTGTTTTCTAGGGTAAACACACAATTGAATTTAAAAATTGCTTACCACCCATAAATAGATGGGAAAATAGAATGTACTAATCATAATTTAGAAGACATGCTCAGGAATTATGTCATGCATAATTCATCCCATTGGAATGACTACATACAGTTAGCGGTATTTGCATATAACAATTGTTATCATACATTTACCAAAATGAATCCGTTTCAAGTGTTGTATGGAAGGAAATGAATAACTCTTGTGACTTGGGATAGTTTGGTGGATAGATTGATGTTAGGGCCATATATGTTAAGAAATCTAGAACAACCGGTAAACAAGGTACAACAACACTTGAAAGAGGCACATGATCGACATACGAGTTTTGCTAAGAGTTATGCCAACAAGATTAGCTGAGATAAAGAGTATCATATTGGGAAGCATGTGTATCTAAAAGTCAAAGCCAAAATAATCTCTTTGAAATTGGGAAAGTGAAGAAAATTAGCTTCCACATATTCCGAGCCATTTGAAATATTTGCTAGGATAGGCTCAGTGGCCTATGAACTTGTTTTGCCTGGTCATGTTAAAGTTCACAATTTTTTTCAAGTATATTTACTTAAAAATTATGTTCATGATCCTAAACATGACATTGATTCGGATTTTGTGCAGGTAGAACCAAAAAAATAATTCATGCTAGAACCCTTTTGTATTCTGCACAAGAGAGAAATGCAGCTCCAGAAGTGGGATATTGTCCAGTTGAAGGTGTAATGGAAGCACTTCATTCCTGAAGAGACAAAATCGGAGAGGGAAGATGCCATGAGAGAGGCATACCCCTTTCTGTTTCAAAGTTCATGATTAAAAGGTGCTAACCATGACAATGTTATTTTTAAGGGTGGTGGTATATAATAAATACGTTTTATTTGATATTTTTTCGGGAGACTCTGGAGCATCAAGAATACTTAGACCTAAATATTTTGATTTGACGTTGAGATGGGAGACTCTGGAACATAAAAAATACTTAGACTTAATTATTTTGATTTGATGTTGATTCAAGAGACTTTGGAGAATCAAGAATACTTGGACTTAGATATTTTGATTTGATGTTGAGTAAGGAGACTCTGGAGAATCTCGAATACATATAATTAAATATTGTGATTTGATGTCAAGTTGGGAGGCTCGAGAGCATCAAGAATAATAAATGGCATGATCATTTATATCACGTATGTACTTAAATTCTCTAACTTGTTGGGGAAAAACCACTTAAAAGAGTGGCCAAGCATACTAGGAGGGGAATGACATCTTAATTAATACATAAGCAGAGTTAATGAAGAATTAGAACAATGTGAGGAAAATACATATGAATAAATGAAAAATAAAAAGAAATGGAGAGAAACTAAAACCTAACTAATTCTTAAAAATAAAATAGAATAAAAGAATACAAAGAGATGAAAAACACATTTTTTCCTAACAAAGAGAGAGTAGCCTGAATTTGAAAAATAGCCTTCTTCTTAAAAAGAAAGTTGTAGAGACTGAATATTACATGGGGTAATGGTTCCTAGTTCACTGGAAGTTTCAGTTGTATTTCCTTGAGCACTCGGTAACCATGGATAGTATATGGTTTTTCCAAGAAGGACTCTTTTAAGGGGAAGGATATTACAAGACATACACATAGCCGATAAAACACCTTGTGGATACTTTGTAGTAGTAAGAAATATAGAGAACAAACCCTAAGTTATTCACTTTCTAGTGTGCTTCGTCTAGCTCGAGGGTGACCTATGGAAAGAGAAGTTGAACCATTCAAGGTATATGGCTAGGAGGAACATGGAACTTCCCTAATAATTTGGACACATTAAGACTGATAAGCTTTCATATCTCTGTTATTATGTTCTTTTGAATAGGATTTTAACTACCGTTTCATTTATAAATCTTTGTTATTAAGAAAGAATCTATTTTTAGTATTTTATTATTTATTAAAGGATGTGTAGACCTGCTAAAATTTTATGGTTAATAGAAGCTCTCTTATTATCTCTAATATGTTCATGTGTTCCATTTGTTTACATTATGTTCATTGCTATCAAAATGACTATGAAATTTTTTAGTATTTTATTAAATGTTTTTTTTTACTAAAGGATATTATAATCCTAAATCTAGCCATTGAAGTATTCTTATTTTCTGCAGAAGTATTCTAGGTATCTAGGTATTTTATTTGTATAACTGAAATGAATATATAATATATTAGGTAGTTCCATCGAAGATTAATTAACATGAATCTAATATATATAGTTCTTAATACTTTTATAATTTATGTTTGTCAATAAGTCATCTTTATGTTAAACAAATGCCTTAGTAGCATAGTTTAATTAGTCAATTATTTAAATATCAGTTATATTAAGCTTAGGTATTAGTTAATATAAATTACATAATATATCATGGTCTTTCACCCTAGCGAGGCATCTCCAATATATTATACAAGTAGGATAGGATTCGAATTCGACTCCAGGGATTTAACCCTTAACCTCCATGTATATCTGTAATATAATATATATTAAATATGTTATTATACAAACCATAAAACAATGCATGTAAACTATTACAGACTAGGGGTCGAGCCTCATGGATACACCCAAACTATAATATATAAACCACAACACTTTGCAAATAAATATCAAATACTAAGGGTGGAGCCTCCACCAAGAACCATATATTCACAACCATAACATAAGCATATTTACTACTTTTATAGAGATTGAAATTATCATATGGATCATGTTAATATTTGGTTGAGCTTTGATCTTTAATTCTTTTAGATGTTGAAACTCGAAGCACTAATACAATTAAATCACATGAAATTCATATAACCATAACACAAGATATATCCTAGGAAAATCCTCAAAACTATGAGAACAAAAAATCCCAGCAATTCTTCTCAGTATCATATAATGGATTGCAAAGAATGATTTCTTTTTCAACCTAGCAGATTGATTTCAGAAGATAAGAGATCACCAAAACACTCTTGGTGAAGATACATAAGCAATAGAGAAGAGAGATTAATTGGAGAAGCACCTTGCCTTCAATAATAATATCCTACACACAAAGAGAAGCACCGTTCCTTCAAAGGAGAAGAGAATTCAATTCACATTGAATTCATAAATTCCATATAACATATTTATACATTCTTCTCTTCTATTTTTATCTTCTAACTTCAAGATGAACTCACCCTCAAACTAGATCTATCAATATTGCATACAGAAGTGCGCCCCACTTCTCATGCAGTGCTTTATCTCACCGAGTTCTCACTTAAGATGAACTCACCTCTTGACTAGAAGCTTTCCTACTTAGTTAGGTGGCTAACTTAAGTGTCAACATGCAAATGTCACAACTCACATGTTGTCTTTTAGTTTAAGATAAGTGTCATTATGCAATAACACTTAGTTAGCTAGATCTTCTTTGTTATCACTTAGTTAACTAAAATCATGCTGGGATTTACATGAAGTGACCACTGTGAGTTCTTTAGTTAACTGAGTCATATATTTAATTTATGCTTTAACTAAAGCATTGATTGAGCTATAGATTGATACTTAACTAAATATTTAACAATTCGAGTTCTCTTTAATTAGTTGAAGTGTCTGCATGGGAAATTTTGAATTCTCTTGATATCTATGCTTTATCTTTTTATTTCTTTATCTTTTACTACATGGTCATTATGTGATAACTTTAGTTATCCATCACATTAAAATATACTAAGAAGAATTATCGGATGTTGTGATTATATTATATTATTCCAGAACTAATGATCATATGCTAAAGTAATTCACTTTAGAGGTGATCAATCTCTAAAGGAGACTTAATAGCAACTGGTGATCATGGTTAATAATACATCACACAACATTAAATGCTTTTAACAAGTAAAGCATGACCTTTATACAAAAGGTCCATATCATGGATACCTTTATATGGAAGGTTCACATGAGAATCATGACTTGACACACAAGTCCGGAGCCTTGTCCAACAAGACTTTACAACATCATTACTTTGATAAATTACTTCTATACAAGAGGAATAACCTTTACACGAAAGGAAATCAAAGTGCTCACCTATATACGGGAGGATCAACCTTGGATACATAAGTTTGGTTTGGAGAATGTGTCCTAATGTTGTATATTTTAACACTCCAGCTCAGCGAGGGAGTCATTCTTTGCCATACCAAGATTGTCTTGGAAGTAACTGAACTTTGTCACTGATAGAGACTTTGTTAACACATCTGCAATTCACTTATGAGTAACAATGTATTGAAATTTCACTGTACCTTTCTGGACCATGTCTCAGATGAAGTTATACTTTATTTTAATGTGCTTTGACTTGTCATGAAACACTAGGTTTTTGGAAAGCTTAATGCAACTCTGATTCTCACACCTAATAACTGTAGGCTCAAGCGTTTCACCGAAAAACCCTACAAGTAGATTTCTGAGCCACACTGCTTCTACGTAGGAAACACTAGCAGCTATGTAATCTTCTTCGGTAGTGCTCTGGGCTACGGATCCCTACTTCCTACTGGACCAAGATATCATAGTTTATCCTATGATATAATAGTAGTCGTATGTACTCTTATGGTCCACAATGCTTCCTTCCCAGTCTAAGTATATATAACCAATCAACATGACTCCTCCAATGGAGGCATATCTGATTCCATATGAAATTGTACCTCGAATGTACCTAAGCACATGCTTAGAAACAATCCAGCGTCTGTGTCTCAGATTAGATATAAATTGACTCAAAATGCTCACGACATAATATGTATCAGGCATCAAATGTATCAAGTACATTAGTGAGCCTATAAGCTATCTATTCAAAGAGGTATCTACTAGATTTGATCCAGAGCCTGACTCATGAAGTTTCCTCAAATTGGAAACCATTGGTGTAGTCATAGATTTATAATCTATCATTCCAAACCTGTGTAATATATCCACAGTTTACTTCCCTTGAGATAGATATTTTCATCTTTTATTTTCCATATCTCAAGGCCAAGAAAGTAGTGCATTATACCTAAGTCTTTCATCTCGAACTCTGAGGTGAGCTCCCTCTTGCACCTGCAAGCAAACAAATCTTCCTCTCCAGTGATAAATAAATAATCAACATATCAAACCAATATTAATAATTGGTTCTTCACTAGTTTGAAGTACAAATTTGGATCAGCTTCACTCTTATTGAAACCTAGTTTCTGAAGGTCGCTATCAATTTTGGAGTACCAATCCCTAGGTGCTTAATTAACCCCATAAAAATATTTCTTTAGCTTGAAAACATGGGACTCCTTCCCATGCACCAAAAATCCTTCAGGCTGCTGAATAAACCTCTTCCTCAACCTCACCATTGAGGAATGTTGTCCTCACATCCATTTGGTGAACTTTCCGTCCTAGAATAGATGAAATTGAAATCATTGCTCGGATTGTGGTGTACCTTTTCACAGGGGAAAAGGTCTCATCATAATCGATGCCTTCTTTCTGAAAGAAATCTCTGGAAATGAATATGGGTTTATAGTTCTCAATTCTACCATCCGCAACATGCTTTATCTTGTAAAGCTATCTAGAAGACACAATGGAATTCCCATCTGTTGCTCAAGAAATCTACCCTATAGCGAGGAGATGGACACTACCAACTTAAGGGGTGACAGGAAAATGCATTAATCATATTACATAGACTTTTACGAAAGGAAAGAGATCAAGATCATATAGGATGTACCTTGTTAACGAAGTTCGATCCTAGCTTTCACTTGCTTTTTCGATCGATCCTCCACTTGATCTTCTGTTCGACAAACCTACAATACGAAGATACCTTCCTCAGTGTATCTTGACTGATATAACAATGATGATATTGAAATACAATTTAGACACCAAACACAATCAAGCATTAATCCAAACAAATATACAATCCATTAGAACTTTGATTGGGATAGGAAGGGCATTTCAACCTTTATTGTCAAAAGCATATAATTAGTACAAGTATACCTGACCATTCAGAGTGCTGGTGCAACTAGATCCTGGGATCCTACTCTTCACACTAACTTTGGAATTCCTCCAGCATAACAACCCTATGTGCATAATTTCTGGGTCCCTCTCTCATGCATCTCCCTTGCATTTATAGGACAAGGTAGGCAGTTCAATTTGAGAAGTAGTTTGATTGGGAGGTTGGGGAAGTTGCCAAACCAACTTCAACTAATCCCATTCCATAAATTTAATATATTTTTAATCACTTTTTGAGGAAAACGCTGCTTTTGTGAGGCAAAGTAGGGTTTTTTTTGATGAAAAATTCCCCTTTATGAAGCAAAGTAGTGTTTTTCCAGCGAAAAAGCTACTTTTATGAAGTAGAGTAGGGTTTTTGAAGGGAAAAACGCTACTATTGGCTTATAGGCTAGCGTTTTTGCTCAAAAAATGGGAAACAGGCGGATTATGTCAGCTGAATGAGGGTAAGTCTAGGCCATTCCTCATCTATGGTCAAAATGCTCTTCCATCCCTTTTGTCCTTTTGTGTGATCATCAGCTATAGGAGATCACGGACGGAGAAGTGCAGTTTTTACCTATAACAGATGCCCCCTAATGTGTGAGGTCAGAGGGGAGTGATGGCAGAAATACATTATAATTCCAAGTCAGCGGAGGAGCAAGAAACCATAGAAACAAGTCATAGAAACACCTGAAATACAAATCAAGGTTAGCGAGCAATTACAATCTTGACATCATATAGATGTGTAGTGTGATACAACATGATCTCCGATACCTAACTAGGAGATGTATATAAAGCATGGCCACTAAAATACAAGAGTGGATCCATGTCATAAAGAGAGATCATAGCCATAACAACAAATTGGATCTATGTCTCATGGAGATCCAAAGTGAGTGAGGCTCAGTCTTGTCCAACTTGGGTGATAACATAATGAGGTGATGCTATCAACAAACCAAGGTCTTCATCCAAACAACTCAAGGTACAAACCCTAACCATGTGAATAAATGAGCCGAAAGTCAAACATGGGGGTATCATTTGATTACCGGTCATTGATGTATACCGTTAACAAATGCGAGGGCTTCCACCGATAATGATAATAGGGCCCAAGGTACCTAGTACGATCCAATAAGTGTGAATAAGTGGACTTGAAGTTGAACACTTGAGGAACCCGTCAAATAAGAGACATTGATGTATTCTTAGTATCCAACGACGAGGAAAATTGCCACTGGTGACTGCAATCTCCAAGGTACTAACCGAGACTCTAAACTTCATTCCCAGAGAAAAATGAGTTGATGTCGATGGGAAGAAGTCCACTGGAAGGGAGGCCTTAAGGCATCCTCCATCATCCAACATGAGGGACACTCAAATGGTATGAGCTGATGCAGAGTAGGACATGTAACAAGACTGACACTAGGATGGCCGATACAGGAGGTCAAGGTAAACTGCAGAATGGTCGACACAGGTTGTATCCTTGAACAGTAAGCATGACACAAAGTGACTAAGGCAGTTTTCAACATGATGGGGAAAATGATAATCCTACAATGTAGGAGACATTAACAGACCCTCCATATGGTTGGAAGAATAACCAACCGGGGGAGTAAACAACTCGGAGATTAGGTTCACCCTAAGGTCAAAAACTAAACCCAACTAACATGATAGACTCAAGTAGGTGCTGTGTTCAAGGACTTGACTGACTGAACTACCTTTGAAACGGTAAGATGTGATATACCATTCTTATCCCTTATTCTTTTTAGATAAAAGAATACATTTCTTGTTGTTTTAGTGAGTCCAAGAAAGATTGAAAACTCAAAAGATCCAACCATGTAAAGAGTTTAACGAGCCCGTGGGAGGAAGACTTAGTACCTTCTTCATTGTTTATCGAGTTCGAAGAAGAGATAGAAGAATACTCTATAATACTGATCTCTGGATTTTAATATCGATCCGAGAACTATTCTTGCTCGCCAGTGTTTTCAATTTTAAGGATTCTAAAAAACTTAAACAATAACTCCATTCACCTACTCATGGATTTTAATATCGAGCCCAAGTAGGTTAATGCTTGCCAGTGTTTTCTTGTTTATAGAGTCTGAAAAACATAAACAATCCTCTATTCACCCTCTTGTGGATTTCACATCGAGCTCGAGCAGATGAGTGCTTGCTTGGTGTTTTCATATTTAGAGAGCTTGAAAACCCTAAAGAATGGCTCCAAAAGGTTATTTTTTGTAAAATTAGTCTCCTCCCACGAAAAAGTATAAAACAATGGAAGAAGAACTCTTCTAGCGCATACAAGAGTATACCGAGAGTATACCTTTTCCGTAAGTTATCCACCAAGGCCCGGAAAAGGGGTAATTCTGTACCTAAGTGGATGTCGATTCAAATCCTTTAACGAGTCTGAAATGACAACTATACTCAACAATCTTGTCATATTTAAGGAGTCTAACAAGAGCTTAGAGAGAGCTCCATAAGAATCTTTTTCATAAAATTTTAATGAGCCCGAAAAAGGAAACTCGTGACCTCCTTACTATTTTTAACGAGCTCAAAGGAGAGATGGAAGAATGCTCGTAGCCTCCTTACTGTTTTTAATGAGCTCGAAGAGAAGGTAAAAGAATTCTCGGTGCCTTCTTACTATTTTTAACGAGCTCGAAATGAATGTGAAAGAATGCTCAGAACTTCCTTACTGTTTTTAACGAGCTCGAAGGGAAGGTGGAAGAATGCTTGTGGTCTCCTTACTGTTTTTAACGAGCTCAAAGGAGAGATGGAAGAATGCTCGGTGACTCCTTCAAGTAGGGTCAATACTTGGGGTCTCTTCATGAGGTCCGGCAAAGATGTCGTGGAAATCATTAAAAAGATTGGTATATGGAATAATATCATCAAGATAGCATCCTGTTCAAATAAAAATGTTTTCGGTGACCCCAGGTGCAGTGGAAATGTTGATTGGAATATTTCTTAATGAATATGCCCTATTCCGTTCAGCAAAACTGGTTTGCGTAATGGAAAGGATGGGGGACTAAACAACATTTTCACTGGGTCTCGGATAGAACTCACCTCTCTCTATCAAATTCAGAATGGGAAGTAGATAGAACCTGGGTTCTATATGTTCCCAAGGACAGTCCAGGCCAGTGATGGCTTCCAAAATTACTTCCTCGGAAGGTAAAGTAGTATCTAAATTGTCAAGAGAGTGGGTCGGATCGGATGACTGTGCAGCAACATAGTCCATATCTGACTCAACAGAGACCAACAGAGTCAATATATGTTCTGTTGCAGTTTGATGTGAGTCCAAGTAGGTTACCTCTGCAACAGATGTAGGCACAGCGGGTTCTGAATCAGTTGGGAGAAACCCAGGATCAGTTGTTAAACCAGTCGTGGAAATCTCAGACGATGAACATTCCTCAGAACCAACAAATCAGGTAGGAGCAGGCAGGTAAAAAATGCCCATTAATGACACATAGAGTCCTACTCCTAAACTCTCGCTTGCTGGGGCAGATTGATCAACTAGAGGAACCGTGGATTCCGATGAAGTCTGGTTGTTTTGCCGAGAGAACGAAAGTCGATCGACCATGATGATTTTTCGTTCGTGGGGTAACATTACAACTCGAAAAGCTGGCGATGCTATAGCTTGCATGGAATATGTCCAACTCCTTCCTAACAACATGTTGTGATCAAGCGGAGCATCCAGAAATTTGACCTCTACAACTACTGTCTTACCAGAAAGTGAGACTTTGAACCACGGTAGAATTCCATGTGGACGGAAAGTCTTGCCATCGAAGGCAGTAAGCAGCGTGTTAGAGGGGGCTAGCTCGGGAGAGCCTGAAGCTTTCCAGTAAGAAATGGACATCCCGCACGTCGACGCGCCCTCATCTACGACAACCCGTCCAATGGTCATGGGACCATGGAACACTTCTATCTGTAGGGAAATGTGGTATGGCAATCGATACTTGATATCAGACATATCAAAGCGCACAGTCATGTTGGATGATTCCATACTTCCAATCGCTGCTAGAAGTGCATTTCGTTGTAATGGACAACTTTGAAAAACTTCTAAGGTGGACATAGCACAAGGGGTCTAGGCTAGATCTTCAACCACATTGTAGTTGGAAGCAGCCTGAGCGTTGGGATTGTGCGAGGCCCATTTCAAGACACCTTTAGGGATATTGGGCAACGAATCTACTGGAATGTGGAGAGGAGTGGAAGATTCACGAATTTTTTTATCCTTGTTCTGCACATCCGGGGTATAATTTCTTGCTCGCATTTGCAAAAGTGCATCCGTGCTAACCATATTAATGAAAGTTTGATCAACTGAAGCATGAGTAGTGCCCCTAGCATTAGAGGTGCCAGAAGCTGAACCCTGCCCCTTAGGAAATGGATCTTTAAGTATGGCAGGTTTCTTTTCTTGAAGCAGCTTCTGGGCTTCTTCGATCAGAGGGCATTGGTGAGTGAGGTGATCCTACTTGCAAAGTTTACAAGGGAACTTAACCTTCTTCTTTTCTTTGTTACCCTCCTCGGCATTCTCTTTGTTTTTGGGATTTTGCTGGTTTCCCTCTCCTTTCTTACCCTTCTTTTTGTTGTTGGGCTGCTGATGGCCCTTTTGATTGTTCTGAACCTGGTTTACAGATTCAGTAGTAGAAGGAGAGGTTGTGATGGAGGTCGTTTCTGCAGTCGATTGCTTGATGGATAATGCATGAACCTACTTAGTCAATGCTTCGAAAGCTGTAGAATCAACTGAAACCACTATGCCGTTAGCATGTGGTCTAGGTTTAGGTATGCCAAGGTCAGTATTTGATCCTGGTGCGTATGGTATAATCTCATAAAGTAACCCAGACTGTGCATAAACTAGGTCTAGCTACTGGGTTCGTAAGATGGCTTCTTCCTCTGAGGACACTCCAGAAGTAGCTGCTTCCTTATAAATGTAAGGAAGGAGTGATTTCAGATACCACTCTAAAAGGAATTCTGGAGGTATATTGGCTTTAATGTGCCTCTTCCATCTTTGCCACTCCTGAATGTGATCAGATAAGTGAGTGGCCTTATTCTGTCTAAATGTAGACAAAAGATCTGTCCCGACATCGTACCGAACAGGAAGCTAGAATTGGTTTAGAAAAACTATCACGATATCACGAAAATTAAAAAAGGTGGCTACAGGTAACTCAATGTACCATTTGGCTACAACACCGGTTAAGGTTCTTTGAAAAAGTCTCAACCTGACAGAATCTTCGTTCAACAAGTTCGAAGAACACCATCAATGGAAAGTGGTAACGTGATCACCAGGATCCTCACCAGTTTTTCCTTCGAATTTTGGAATGTCCGAAGGTAGTTTAGTGGGGATTGGTGGCCACGTAGCGTTATGGTACACTGGATCATTTGTTAACTTGGAAAGATCTAGCAAATTCAGAGTTTCCAGAAATGGTAAACGAGGTCTACAAGATGGCATTTGATAAGTTGGGGTCATAAAGGGGGAACCACCCATATTTTGACCCATAAGCTGCTGGTTAGGGTTGGCCCCAACCATCTGCTGGTAGGGGTTGGCCCAAGCCATCTGCTGGTAGAAGTTGCCCCCAGCCATTTGCTGGTAGGGGTTGCCCCCAGCCATCTGCTGGTAGGGGTTTCCCCCAGCCATCTGCTGTTGCGTGAAAGTGTTGTTGAAATTCTCCCATCCAAATGAAAGTGGGTTGGTACTCTGTATGTTCGTCCACTGTGGCTGGGTGTTAGCCCCGCCATATTGTTGATTCAGGATGTTACCCCCTCCTCCAAAAAACAAAGAAAAAGGGGTGTTTCCTGCAGGTACATTATTTTGATTCATGTTGTAACCTGCAAAGGTGTTAAAACTAGGGGTAGTCGAGGTGGACGACACAGTCATAATACTCATGACAGGCATAGTTGTAGAAGTATTCGGCCCTACATTGGGTGTGGAAATCCAAGTACTAGGTATATGGTATGACTGTTGAGTCGCAGGAGGTGGAACGACATTCCTCGTATTACTGGGTCCAAAAGTAGGGGTAGAGGCAGATGTCAAAGCTGTTGAGCTTGGCATGCCTAACGTACCAGCGTTAAAACTGAAGGACGGAGTTGAAACAACAATTGTCTGAGTCAAACTCGGTATAACAGTGGAAGGCGGATTTATAGTATTTGTATTCATACCTATTGTGGGAGTCTGTGGAACTCCCTGTTTGCCTCCCGGATTAGTCATAATATGCCCAGGTGTGAACAAATATACACTATAATTAGGTTGTTGGAAACCAACAGGTACCAGAAGCAGATTGTTAAGTTCAGTCAAAGGAGGATTAAAAGGAGTATTAAACTCACCAGAAGTGAGATCCTCAATCTCGACTGTATTAAAATCTTGCTGATCTGGAGTCCTAGGTTGTGGTTCACCAGCAACCTCTATTTCACCAGTAGCTTCAAAAGGATCACTGGAGTCTGTCCTCCGTTGTCTTGGTGGCATTAGTGGCTCCACTCTGAGTGGGATAAGGTTTTGCAACCTTCGAGACCTACGAAGCTGTTGGTCTTCCATAATTATATGTAAAAATAAAACTAAGTAAAAACCTAGTGGCCACTAAGACTAAGGGGAAAATAGTATACTACTAAAAAATCCTAAGTATACAAACTAGGCAAACAAGATGCCTTGTAGAGAAGAGTCTAGGATGATGAGGGCTCAGAATAGGTCAATGAAGGAAGAAGAACAGTTACCCAGGGTCCACAATACAATGACTAAGGGTGCAAGTGCTGGAATCACCCGACCACCCTCCCAAAGACCTGCAAGGGATTTCCTCCCACGTCTGTCCTAGGTATAGCAGATATGCCCTTCGTTGTCACATGTGTATGATCCTATGGTCAGATACTAAGGCTACCATACATATGAAATATCTTGGGGGCATAGTCATCAGCCTAGTCAAAATGCATGGGTAGGGTAGCAAAGCTCGAAGTCCAAAAGGAACCCCATACGCGAATCGACTCTGGTTTATGGTCAAAAGGAACATGAGGGAGGTATCCTCAACGAATTCGATCTTCCACGGCCTCGTGCTTAACTCTGGTTTGAGTAGCGCATCCTAGGGTTATTTGATATATATGGGTTTACCTATATGAAAATCTCATTACGATTGTTGGGTAATGAAACTAGTTCCGAGCAGTTTAAGGTGTTTTAAGATCGAAACTCTAGCCTAAGCTAGTTGGTATTGTGTATCCCTAGAAAGAAAAATCATTTCTAATTGATTTTATTAAAGTTCTTTTTAAGGTTACTTTTACTCAATGGGGTAGTGCATTGTGTGGTGTGGTTGCAACAGAAAGTAAAGTGCATGAAATGAAACAACTTTCAACAACAAAAAGACTCTTTTTCTTTTTCGTTTATGCTCTTTCCAAAATGAAGATTAAGCAAACCTAAACAAAGTTCTCTTTTTTATTTTCTTTTGAATTTCACAACAAAGTAAACTATGCTACTCTGGAATTATTATAATCCTTACTATTCTACCCTACCAAACTCATTTTTGCTTTTTTTGTTATATGTAAAAGAAAAAGTACTTGAAAATGGAAGCAATTAAGACCTATACAAAAGATACTAGTAAGGAAGAATGACTCTAAAGCTCACAACAATCAAATCGATGACTTGATAAAGACTTGTCCTACAAAGTTTTTATGACAAAAAATTCAAACTTGGAGACAAAGTGGAAAGAAAATGGGGATGAGAGACACTTATGACTGGAAAGAAAACTTAGAAAGTTGCTTCCAAGCACCAAACCCTAAACAAAAGCACTAAGCCAAGTAGACGGTAGGCAAGCGAACTAAAGATGACCTTAGTAACACAAACGGAAGCAAACTAAGTACTTCTACTCACTTGAAACTGAAACTAACAAAGCAATTAGGAAGCATCTACACTCAAAAATATTTTGAAAACACCTTAAGGACTCAACTTGGGATCAAAACCCTAAAACAAAGGATAAGATACCACTGGAGTGTACTGGTGTTGCAAAAAACAACAAAATTCAGTAAACACAGGTTTGCAGACCTGCAACAAGTAGTTGAGGTATGACCAAGCAGCTTTCTTCAACAAAGAACAAGGCACGGTTTCCAAAGAGTCACAAGCAAACAAGACACTTCAAAAGTACTCAAGTAAGCAAAAATGGCCTAAAAGGGTTAGGGAGAGACAAACAAGACTCAAAAAAGGCACAAAGACCTCAAAGATCAGTAAATAAGCCAAGGAAAGAGGCCGAAAATCAAACCAATCAAGCGGAAATTCAATCCCAAAAGCAAACAGAGACTTATAGGAAAAAACTCTACTATACAGTAGAGAACCTGCATTTTTCTGGGGGAAAACCCTACTATGCAGAGATAAACCAACGTTTTTTTTGGTGGAAAAAGCTACCATGCAGAGCAAAACCAGCGTTTTGCAGGGGGAAAATGCTACTGTGTTAAGCCAGACCAGCGTTTTTCATGAGAAAAAAGCTATTGTGTTAAGGTAAACCAATGTTTTTGCATAAGAAGGCTTAAAACAAGCTTCAAAACTTCAAACTGGGATGAGTCAAGTGAAGATAACTGGATACTATACCCTACAAATCCTCTCAAAGGATCAAAAAGATCAAAAAGTACTGGAAGGAATGTTAAAAACAAGTCTCCTAGAACAGAAAACAACCAGTCCCTGGTGGAGTCGCCAGTCTGTTGTTCGGGAAATCTACCCTATAGCGAGGAGATGGACACTACCAACTTAAGGGGTGATAGGTAAATGCATTAATCATATTACATAGACTTTTACTAAAGGAAAGAGATCAAGATCATAGAGGACGTACCTTGTTAACGAAGTTTGATCCTAGCTTTCACTTGCTCTTTCGATCGATCCTCCACTTGATCTTCCGTTCGACAAACCTGCAATACGAAGATACCTTCCTCAGCGTATCTTGACTGATATAACAACGATGAAATTGGAATACAATTTAGACATCAAACACAATCAAGCATTAATCCAAACAAATATACAATCCATTAGATATTTGATTAGGACAGGAAGGGCATTTCAACCTTTATTGTCAAAAGCATATAATCAGTACAAGTATGTTAGGATATTCCTATACTCCATCCTAGTCCCACCAATATTTTGATCATTTAAATTTTCAGTCATGCATGCACTTTTAGGGTTTGCATGCATTATAGGGTTTGGATGCATCCCATTCATCAGTCCAACACCTAGCCCTCAATTAGCTAGCCCCTGAGAGCTTCTCACTAATTAGTTTTAGCCCTCCAGTTGCTTAATGCGCCCTTATTTATTGATTTTAGGAAGCAACTCGCCCATCTTCACCTACCAGTCCAGTTGTCTTCAGTTTACACTTAGTTACACTCAGTTACACTTCGTTACACGTACCAGACTCTGTTTGACTGATGGTTGATAGTTACTTGAGCATTGATGACTCCACTGTTGATGATAAAGACTTCCAATTGTGCTCCGATGACACCAGTTGTGCTTTGATGACACTCCAGTGATCCTTTGATCACTCCATGAAGGCTAATTTGAATTTCCACCTTAGGCATTCGAATCCTCATTCATTGTTGTAGCTAGGGTTTTCACCCTAGCTTGTGTGAATGAGCACCTACTAAGGAGAAGGGACTCCTTAGTAGTAGTTCAATAAAACAGTAAAATATGACAGTAAAGCAAAGTAAACTTAAACTAGCATGTGCATCAACAAGACATAAAAAGACAGTAATATGATAAGAATTTTCTTTTGCATTAAAAAATGGGAACCAAGATACATTTACCTCAAGTGTTGAGGTTGGTGAAGCTCTTGCAGTAGGCCAGGAGGGCTGCTTCCAAGCTCCAATGGGTTCCTTCTCCTTTTCCAAAGTGTTTTGGATATGGGCCAAAGAGGCACTCAAATGTGAAATTATCTCAAAATGGTGAGCTAGGGTTTCAGGAGTGATTTTGGCAGCATGGAGATAGGAGAGATTGTGGATATGAAATGGGGAGCCTCCATCACCTATTTATAGGTTTTTAGTGGTGGAGTATTGACCCCATGGTTTTTGATACCATATGGTTTAGGTCAACTATATAGGGTTTTTGCTTCTTTTTTCCCTCTTTTTCCTGTTTTTTAATATTTTTTATTCCCTTTTATTTGATTTTTGGGAATTTATGGCCCTTTTAGAGGGTTTTTGCTATTTTTGGAGGAATTTAAATTATTTTGGGGGAAAAAAATGGGGTTTTTGGCCTTTTGGTGGCTTTTTAATGGGTTTTTAAGGTTTTGGAGACAAATATGATAGGAAATATGGATGAATGAGTCATGTAATGAGGGAGATGAGATGGTGAGCACTTTTTGGGTGTTAACAGATTGCCCCCTAATGTGTGAGGGCAGGAGTTCATCGTATGGCTGATAGACATGATAGATCTTTTATGGTTTTCCTGGGATGTGGAGAGGAGAAGAAATGAACTAGATCCCAGAACAACGGTCCCGAACAAACTGCAAAAACTGAAAATACATGACCTCAATAATGAATGAGGAATAATCTCAACATATGGACAAGGCGGGCATACCCATGCTCGTATCAAGAGATATAAAAATAATAATAAGGCCCAAAAATGGGGACCTGAAATATACATGGAGAACCACTGTGTACATCATAAGGGTCGAGAGGGGACACAAATCTGGGATATACTGTCGGGATGACCATGTCTGAGCTGAAGAACTGGTACACTGGAATAACAATAGTGTTTCTAGGTGTGGTACCAGAGGAACTGATGAGCTACTGGATCATAATAACGGGGATTCATACCCTCAATGGTACACTGGACTGGAGCTGAACTGGGTACTCAAGGAAGCATATAAGTAGATGGATTCTGAATACAATCGCCAATGCAACCCAGACATCCATGGAACATATAACTAGGTGTCCGAAGTGACTCACGAATGTGCTAGAGTTGGGGAAATCCAGGGTCTTTGACCAATAACTGAAGGGATATATACCTTGCACGATTCTCAACGATGCGATCGAGGTGTTGAAGTCGAGCATGTGAGAAACAACCACTCGAAAAGGCACTGATGAATCCTCTCAAAATGGTCCGTAGGCACTCACCACAGATGGTGATGAGTCCAAGGCACAAGGACCTCTAGGTCTATCCTCTGGAATAGATGGGCTGGCATCGACAGAGGGAGACCTACAACTACCAAGGCAATGATGTTTCCTTGTTAGGAGCACGAGGTAGAGAACCAAAGTGTGAGAGTAGTGATGGTAGGATTGACATACTGGGGATGGGTATAATAACTGGGAAAATAGAGTGGGTGGACTCAAACTTCCTATGTTTAGAGTATGATGGTGGGGATGATCTTGAAGCATATGAAATTGACTGGTGGGAAGGGGATCATAACTTGAATGGATCAGGGATGATGACTGGGATGAGTGATACTCAACTTGGTGTAAGATGGTAGGAGACTACAGAATACTCTAAACAAAGGCGACCGTATTGGGGGTGCTGCCAAGATGATCGATCATGGTGCCGAGAGGCACCGAGGGGGATTTCGTTATGGTTTTAAGGAGCTAGAAGAAGTGTGCTCAAAAGGTACAATTGTGTGGATTTATATGAGCCCAGGACAGTTCATGCTCATGATTGCTTTCAATTTTAAGGAGTCTGGAAGCGATAAGAAGACTTTGAAATAATGTAATGGTACCGTCGTGTGGATTTATACAAGCCCAGGACTGTGCATGCTCATGGTTCCTTTCAATTTTAGAGAGTCTGAAAGCAATAAGAAGAATCGAGGGGGGTCCTTTTCGTGTGTTAGTCTCCAAGGCCCGAGAAACATAAAAGGATGCAATGAAGAACTCTTCTAGCCAGTGTGACTAGAGTATTCCTTTTTCGTAATTAGTCTACAAGGTTCGGAAAAGGGTTAAACTTATACCAGATAGACGCCCTTTCAGGTAATTTAACGAGCATGAAAAGAAGCAAGATTGATCGGTGATCTTTTCATTCTTTTAGGAGTAAGAAAAGAGCTTAATGGAAACTCCCTGAGTGCCTTTTTTGTAAAGGACTTGTCCAGCCCGAAAAAGAGATAAAATTATACCGAACAAAAGGAATGGCTAGGCAAGGAGGAAGTGCTCATTCAAGGGACACGAATGAAAGTCAAGAATGAGGGGGGGGGGGGGGGGGAACTAGTGGGGCCTCCTTGTAGGATGATGAATGGTAGCAAAACAACGGTATAACTGTAGTGTGGATGGAGTGAAGGGCTCATGAATAAGTTGTGATGCAAAGGGTGTGTAAAAACTGACTGTTGCTGCTGTGGTACGCAAATTGCAGCAACAAGGTGCAATGGCACAATGTCAACAAAGGTTTTGATGAGAGCGAGAAATGATCTCAAGCATCATCACAAGCACGGAAATATGAATCCGGTGATATAAGGAACGTCAGAACGGATGACGACCGAGGTGGCACGTGAACCGAGGCGATGGGGGGCATTTTGGAAAAAAAATACCCAAAAAATATGAGGGTGAGAGTGAGAAATGATCTCAAGCATCATCACAAGCACGAAAAAATGAATCCATCGACATAAAATATATCAAAAAAGGGCTACGGCCGATGTGGCACGCAAACCGAGGTGACAAGAGGTGTCTAGAAAAAACGCTCAAAAAATGGTTCCAAAAAAATAAGAAAACGAGTCGACTATCATGATTGTCTCATCGTACTGAGTCCAGTGGTTGAAATGGTTCGGGGAATGGACTCCGTATGGATCTAGAATTGCCGAAAGAAGAAAAATTCAATGGGCTATAAATAGTAAGTGGACCCAACATGACAAGTGTGAGTTAGACTGTTGACTTTGACAGGAGATCATAGTGGACCAGATCTTAGGTGGTGTTTCTGGACGATCCGACCGGTCGATTTCAGATCCGTGAGTTGCAGGTATTCCATTAAACTCGTACCTTTAAATTTTTTATGGGTTCGGGGGGGGTGGTGGGTCCCTAGGGGGGTTTGTACGGGACACGAAGGCATGGATCACGGGTGTCCGGTGTGGAATCGTGATCTAGGATCCGAGTTCTGAGGCTGAATACACGATCCTGGATCGTGAGTTCAGCCTCTACAGTCACGGTCTGAGATCGTGACTCGGATGGGGAAATTCGTGATTCGTGACCGCGACTGTAGCCCCAACAGCTGCGATCTGCGATCGCGACTCATATCCCGAGAGCCGTGATTTGAGATCGCGGCATGGGGCCCTAAATCCATGATCTGGATCGTGCTTTAGGGTTATACCGGGGGGGGGGAATGGTTATTTATTTGATGAGGGTCTAATGAGTTTCATTTTGTGATTGAAAGGATGCCAATTGTGCTATGGCGGGAGCGAGAGATCCCTGATGACATGATGGAGTTTATCCGCGAGGATCGGCATGTTCAGTCGACCTTGGGGTTGTGCGGGCTTCTAAATTTTGCACAGGTACCGATGATATGTTCAACGGGACTATTACTGAACAGGTTGGTAGGGTTTTGGGACCCGGAGATACAGGCTTTCGTGGTGCAGAGTGAGAGGCTGGATCTCACCCTAGCGGATGTATACTTCTTGATGGGACTTCCCTGTTTGGGTAGGGTGGCTGATACGCAGCCATGGGTGTCCGCGGATGTGGACATAGAGGAGATGTTGGAGTGCTACTGTGTCCTAGATGCTGAAGTGCATAGGAATGCACTTTGTATTAGTGACTTGCATGAGCCAATAATGCGAGCCATTGTGACGTGTGTGGTTCGGGTGTTGGGGTCTTAGGTGCCTGAACGAGTGTTGGGGGGCCAGATGCAGTTAGTGGAGCGAGTGTTGCATGGCATATACTTTACCTGGGGCCAGATGTTCCTTACTTGTGTTCAGCGGGAGCTGAGCAAGGTGAAGGTGGATGGAAAGGGGTTCTGCTATGGATCCTTTCTTTGTTCCTTCTTTATGGAGCGGGTAATGACACTACGGCCGCGGGTGCCGATTAGGCCAGGAGGGGCTGAGGGAGCCGCACATGGTGTAGTGGGGACAGATGATGCGCCAATGGGGTGGCAGATAGGGCGGGAGATACTTCACAAGGGAGCTCTATCTTCAGTGGTTACAGATGTTGCTGACTTTGGACGACTATCCATATAGGGATATGGATTACACACGAGATCCAGAGGCACCACGACCTCTAGGGTAGGCATGGGGGCCAAATGGTATGTATCTACCTGTTTGATTGTTTTATGTCAGATTTTTTGTATGTTAGGGTTGATAGATGTATATGATGGTACTGACTATGTACGTTCTCGTATGTGATGCAGATGTTGGACTGAGGCCGCCATAGGGACACGTAGATCGCAGGGGACATGTGGCTGTACCAGCCAAGCCAGACCGAGGGGAGGTGCGTCGATGGGATCCTAAGGGGACTTTGGAGTCCCTAGGGGTTCTCCTAGATCATCTACTGGTGGGAGTTACTGATGAGGGCTGGCGGGACCTGGATCGGGATGTGATCGAGGCCTGCCTCGAGGCTCCACGGGACTTTCAATCGATTGTGATTCAGGTGGCCTTATTCGCGGAGAGGAGTAGGGTGCATGATCCCTCAGGAGATGAGGAGCTTCCAGAGGAGGAGCGGGGTGAGAAGTTGGAGGCAGCCGATACAAGAAGTGATGGAGGTTACGACTCTCATTAGGGAGTATGGAGGACTCCCCCCGATGTGTATGGACACTCAGGGTTTTTGTAGCTACGGCATGTATGTGATGAGGCTTTACTATGTATATATATATTTTTTTATAGCTGAGTGCTGAGGTACTCAGGACATGTGTATAACATTGATTTTTATTTATATAGCTATGCACATGGATGCATTTTTTGTGGTTATGAGTATTGTATGCACGTGGATGCGCTTGTGGTCTCTTGTATGTGTGTATTGCATGTGGATGCAAGTGGTGTATGATGATAGGCACGTGGATGCCCCCTGTTTATTTTGTATTATGTATTGCACATGGATGAAACAATATGTGTTAGGATAGGCACGTGGATGCCCCTTGTTGTAAATGCAATCTTTTTGGGATTTTTATATGTGTTTTGATGTGATGATATGGTATGATGATGCATGATGGTTGGTTTACACGGTGTGATTTATATGCCAATCAAGGATGTTGTTAGCCATTTGATCTGTGACACTATTCTGAGCTCGTGGGACATAGGTGAATGAGATGGATTCCAATTGTGGGCTTAGTTATTTTGTGCGCAGGAACTTGTGAAAGAGAAAGGGGTCGTGCACCTGGTAGTAGTTGTTGAGATGGGAGACAAGTAGCCGGGAGTCAAGGAACACATGAAGGTGACATATTCCCATCTGAAGGGCAGCAGTCAAGAGACCGATCACAATATCATACTCTGCCTGGTTATTGGTAGCAGCGCCTATGCACATTTCGTCAAGGTGGATCAACTCATGTGAAGGGGAATATAAGACCTAGGCTGCAGAGGCCAGGTTTGGAGACCAGCAGCTTGCTCCATTGGCGAAGCCAATGTAATAGGGTGGAAGATGGTCCATCTGTTATCATGCAAAAAAGGACAAGTGTAAGGTTGCGGTAAAAAAGTGAAAAGCAAAAAAAAAGCAAACTGTACAATACGGACCAATGGGGCCGCAGGTTTGTTTAAGGATAAAAGCGTGTAAGATACAACCCATTATGGGGGTTGTGAAAAGGGTGGCCTTCTGAGTCGGTTTAAAATATATGCCCCATGCCCAAGACAGGTATGTACTACGTAAGGGCCTTTCCACATGGATTCGAACTTCCCTTTACCGGTTTTGTCATGAGCTTGGTCATAGGAGAGGACTATGTCTCCTTCACGGAAAGTTTGTGGGTGGACATGTTTGTCATAACTAGCCTTGGAGCGGTTCTTGGAAGCTTCAATGGTTTGAAGGGTGGCGCGACGGTCTTCGTCAGCTTGTTCCAATGATAGCAGACGTTGTTCGAGTAGGGAGGTCTCTGGTAGAAGCTCGATGGTGATGTGTAAGGTAGGTATCTTACACTCGATGGGGAGGACAGATTCTACACCGTGAACTAAATGAAACGGGGTAAAACCGGGTGGCGGTCTTAGTTGATGTACTGTAAGCCCTTAATGCAGGGAAAATCATGTGATGCCAATTGGACTTATGCCGGTCAATAGTGCATTGGAGGATGGTTTTTAAAATTTTGTTAATGGCCTCAACTTGGCCGTTCCCTTGGGGGTAGTAAGGAGAGGAATACTGATGTTCGAACTTCAGAAGAGTGGACAACTCATGCCAAATGGAATCTTCAAAATGTGAACCATGGTCTGAGACCAGCTGTTTGGGGACCCCGAATCGTGTAATAACATGGTTAAAAAAAAATGGGCAGCGGTGTCGTCTTTACAATTGAAGGTGGGCATGGCTTCAGCCCATTTGGTGAAGTAGTCGACGGCGACAATGATGTACTTATGGCCGTTTGCGGATGAGGTTTTACATTCCATGAAGTCAATGGCCCATTTGCAGAAGGGACCAACGGTGACGACTAGGTGTAGCGGGGCAGGTGGTGTCCGAGCCTTAGGGGCAAAAAGTTGGCAACTATGGCAATGTTTGACCGCTGTGATGCAGTCGGTAAAGAGTGTAGGCTAGAAGTATCCAGCGCGGATGACCTTTTGGGAAATGGCCATTCCTGAGAAATGTCCACCACAGGCACTGCTATGGCAGTCGTTGAGGACTTATTCGGCTTCTGCATGTGTGAGACAATGGCGGAGGATAGTGTCCACCACGCGCCGGTAAAGGACATCGCCCAAGAGGAGATACTGAGAGGCGTGGTGATGGATACGACGACGGCCGTCGTGATTCATGTCCGATTGAAACTTCTGTGTGCGAAGGTATAGCAAAATATCACCATACCATGGGTCATTGGACGAGATGATGAATAGGTGATTGTCGGGTAACTCATCAGAGATTTGTGGGGATGGCAAAAGGGATGGGAGATCGGTTATGAGCTGGGCAAGCACGAGGGATTTAGTGCTCTTAGGGGTTGTGAAAGTTAGGTCATATTCTTGGAGGATAATTACCCATTTAGCAATGCGACCTTGCAAAAGTCGCCAGTTCAAGAGATAGACCATGGGGTTGGAGTCAGCGACAACTGTGGTATGACTGAGTAAAATGTAATGTCACAATTTTTGTACGGAAAAGATGACGGCAAGGGCTAGCCTCTCTTCATATGAGTAACGTAAGGGTGGTCTAGATAAGGTCTGGTTGACATAATAAATGACTTGCTCCTAGAGAGCAACGTCTTCTTGGACAAGGACTCCTAACACGACATGTTTGGACGTGGAGACGTAAGGGATGAAGTCGTGAGAGAAATACGAAGGGGAGATCAAAGGGGCTTGTGTGAAAGCTTTTTTAAGGGCTTCGAATGCAGCTTGCACCTGGTCATCCCAAAAAAAGGGTATGTGAGTACAAAGCAGGTGTAAGAAACCATGAACTGTGGTGGCAATAATCAGGAACGAAGCGACGGAGGAAATTAGATTTCCCCTGTAAACTCTGGAGCTGCCAGAGTGTGCATGGTGCAGGAAGGTCTAATATGGCTTGAACTTTGAGGGGGTCTATAGCGATTCCTTTGTGGGAAACAATGAAACCTAACAACTGGCCTGTCGGAACGCAAAAGACACACTTCAGTGGGTTCAAGCAGATCTGATACTTGCAACAACGCAGAAAAACTTGCCGGAGGTCATTAAGGTGGTTGGATCGTTGCTTGGAATGCACTGTGAGATCGTCAAGATAGACTAATAGGATATGGACCAAGTCATGAAAAAAATAGCTCATGGCCCGCTGGAAGGTGGAGCCAACATTTTTAAGGCCGAAAGGCATGACACGATAGGCAAAGGTGCCCCATGGGGTAGTGAAGGCAGTCTTATATTGATCTTACTTGTGGATCTGAATTTGGTTGTACCCAGAGAAACCGTTCATGAAGGAGAGAAGCTCATGCCCCCCACATGCATCGATGAGTTGGTCAATAAATGGTGTGGGGAAGTTGTCTTTGGGACATGCTCAGTTTAAATCACGGAAGTCACTTCATACTCTGATGTTGCCTTGTTTCTTGTTAACAGGGACAGGGTTGGAAACCCAAGAGGTGTATGCAATATTATAAATGAAACCTGCTACACGAAGTTTCTCAATCTCGGCTTTAACGGCGGGGAGCTTTTATGGATGAATGGGGCGTTGTTTCTGGCGAATGGAAGGTACATCTGGCCACATGTTAATGTGGTGTTCTATGATAGCGGGGTCAAGACCAGGCATTTCGGTGTAGGACCAGGCAAAGACATCACGGAACTCTTGGAAAATTTTCTTGTACTCTTCGATCTCGTGCTCGGTGCAAGAGGCTCCCAAAGTAATGAGTTCAGGGGCACTGCTTGGGGCAGAGATATCAATATGGATTGTGGGTGAGATATTGGCCATGTTGCCATCCTCGAAGGCATCGGGGGTGGGAATGGGATCTTTAAACCAGTCAACTTTGGTGGGGAGGAAATCTTTGGACTCAACCGAAAATTGGGTGTCTATGGTGGTGGAGGACTCCTTTGGGAGGAAATATGAACGATGGTGCATATCGTCCAAGGGGTAATCAGGTGCGGTAAGAGCCTCAAGAAATCACTAGTAGTAGAGATCATATAAATGGTATTGACCTCATTATGGAAACTTTTTGTTGTCAAATCGGTTAACGAGGAATCACTAGTAGTAGAGATCATATAAATGGTATTGACCTCTCCCGATGGTGGAGATTCTGGGGGGTGGATCTCTTCAACGGTGGGGGGATCCGTTTCGAGGTCCAATTTGTTCATCTCATAGAGAGCAGCTCTATAATCTGGGAGATCAGGGCAGTAATGGGATTAATGGCCGTAAATACCGCATATTGCACAAGGGTGATTGGTACGCAGTGATTTATCATGAGGCTTAGGGGTAGGGTCAAGTTGGACAACCGGGATGTTAGGGTCATCGTCAAGCATTTGCATGTGCTCTTGTAATGCGGGTAATTGTGGACATTGATGGGTAGCATGGCCCAACTCATCACACAAAGAGCATTTGGGAGGAGCGCGAAACGTGGGGGGGGTTTTGACCATTTTGGGTGGGGGTAGGGTGGTTTATGGTTGTGGGCCTCTGCCCCCAGTGTGTTTGATAAGAGGGGATGAATTGGTGGATGAGGAAGGAGTAGTGACACTGAGAGGTGGTTAACTAGTAGTGGTGATGGGTTGCACCGGTTGTAGGATGACATTTGTTGTCGGGGGGGGAAACGGGAGGTGTGATATACCACACAGGTAGTCCTAAAGTTAACCTAGGGAGGATGAGAGTAGCCATAACTGGGTCACTTACTACATCTGAAGGCGGGAATAGGAAGGGGATTGTGTGGATGGGTGTAACACCAACATGACTACGTACCAATGGTGGTTGGGGTAACAAAGGTGGTTGATGGTTGGGTGTTGGTGTATTGTGGGAAAGGGTGCATAAGTCAGATATTTCGGTCGCTAGTGATGGGGGTGGAATGGATTGGAATGTTGAGGTCATCGGCGTATCTGAGTAAACTCTGGGTCCCACTGAGGAAACCAACGAGGTAGATGCACCGCAAACAGGTTGTTCAAGCATGGGAAGAACATTTTCGGGTGCATCGGGGGCATTTGGATCGTAATAGTTGAGTTGATCGACCTTGACCATGTGTCCATCATGGGGGAACATCATGGTACAAAAAATGGATGAGGCAACTGCTCGCATGGCATACATGTAACTGCGTCCAAGTAAGAGGTTATAATCAAGTTGGGAGTTGATGACCTCTATGTCAATAAGCACTATTTTACCAGCAAACTGGACGAGGACATTAGCTAAGAGACCTTGGGGTTGAGCCGAACGACCGTCGTAGGTTTGTAGTGCAGTGGTGGACTGCTGGAGAGTAGGGGACACCAACTTCTACCAAAAGAATGTGGACATAATGCATGTAGAGGCACCTTCATCGATGATGCATTGATGGATGACAAGATTCCAAATGGATATAGAAACTTGGAATGCTAATGTGGAAGGCAGGCGTGGTTCAGATTGGTCCAAATCAAAGGCCATCATTCATGAATCGATTGGGTCAATAGCACCAATGGCTGAGAGCAAAGTCTTGCGCTGTGTAGGATAGTTTTTAAAGACCTGTAATGCAGACATGGCTGTAGGGTACTGATCTTAGTTGTCCACAATGTTGTAATTAGATGTAGCGCGAGCATTGGGGTTATTGTTGATGCGACAAAGTGGGAAGCGAGGGGCTTTTGAAGCGCCATCTAATGGGGCCGGCGGTAGTCATAACAACTGATCGGTGGGAAGAGAGTTGGTGGTTTTGTCGGTGGGAGGGGCTTTAGGGGAGGATCCATATTGATTTCGTTGGGTTTGAAGGTTGACATCGACAGATGACATCATTAACAAGTGATGGGCACCTGAGTCTAGCATGGGTTGATCAGGAGCGGCATAAGTGATTTTTTGTTGTGGTGGTGCATTTCCTTGAGGGGAGCCAACGGTTGAGTGTTCACTATGCCTAGGGTTGGTAAAGGGTTTTGTAACACCAAGGGTTGAGTCTGAGGTGGTGGGGGGTTGGGCGGCGCTTGAGGAGCCGCGTGTTCTTAGCAGTGGGTATCATCGGTCCAGAGTTGTCGAGCCCATTCCAAATGTGGGAAAGCGTGTGTGTAATGGCCATAGACCCCGCAAATAGAAAAAGGATGGTTCGTTGGCAAATTAGGGTTTTTGGCTTGCCTAGACGGCCTGTCAGGGTTTTGTTTGGTAGGTGCCGCATTATTATTGTTCGGGGGATTAGGGGGTTGGCCGCCTTGGTCTGGAGGGGGGTTGTTCCTGTGGTTACGTCCTTTGCTGCAGTTTTTCTAGCCTTGTTGGCATTGGTTATTTTGGTTCTGCTGCATATTTTGTTGGGCATACACTTGCCCTTGGGTGGCAGTTGGGTTCTGCGGTTGTGCAGGTGCGGGAGCAGGCTGCGGTGGATAATAAGTGGGTGGATGCGGTGCAGGTGTTGAAACTTGTGGGGGTTGCTGATATGTCTATGTGATGGGTTGTGGGTTTTCCGTAGGTGCTTCCTATGGTGGATAATAAGCAGGGGGGGCTTAAGAGGATACAGGAGCTTGTGCGGCCTACGGGTGGTAATATGGATGAGGTGCAACCGGGGGGGTGTAAGAAAGGGATGCATGGCCAAAGGACTGAGGTGGACATGAGGGTCCATGGGAATGGTGGTGATGTGCCATGGGAGCATACGATTTGGTTGCTCCAGAGTGGGATGTAGCCTGTGAAAGGTTGGGGCCATGGCTATTACGTGCTATGGAAAATGACTAGTTATGAGAGGCAATATGGCCAATGATGCCATCTGCGGCATGGGATGCCCCTAGTGCATCATTTCGGGAGGAATTGCCAAAGGGGGCATCGGGTATAATGGTATATAGATAACCAAACTGGGCATAAATAAGGTCAAATTGTTGGGCTTTTAGGATGGCCTCTTCCTTGGACTGGGGTCGCTCGGATGCCACATCCTTGGAAATGACAGGAAGGAGAGATTTTAGAAACCAATCTAAGAAGATGCGGTCATCTACATTGATTTTGCACAGGCTTCGGTGTCGACACCACTCATGAATGTGGTCAGTGATGTGGGTGGCCATATTCTATCTACAAGATAGTAGGATCTCAACTCCCGTGTCATAGTGGACAGGTAACTGAAAGAACTGTAGGAAGGTCGAGGTGAGGGAAGTAAAGGTGGCATGGGTCCCATGGGGCTGCTCAATGTACCACTTGGCTACAGAGCCAGTGAGGGTGCATTGTAATAGAAGAAGTCAGACAGAGTCGTCCACTATGGAGTTGGAGGAACACCATAGATGGAAGGACATAATGTGGTTCTGGGGGTCTTCACTTCTCTTGCCCTCAAACTTAGGGATGTATGATGGGAGCTTGGTGGGCATGTGAGGCCACGGAGGGTTGTGTCTGATGGGATCATTGGTCAGTCTGGCCAGATCGGGAAGGTTGAGACTAGTCATGAATGGAAAACTAGTAGAAGGATGTGACATACTGGTGGTCGTGACCACGTTAGGTCCAATGCCCCCAAGTGTAGGGGCTGGGTTCAGGTGGGGGATGTTGCCCCCAGGTGGAGGAACGAAGGTAGTATGGGATGGCCCTGCGCTGCCAAGGGTAGCGTGAGTCACCAGTGGGGTTGGGTTGGGTATGCTAGCCACTGGAATGGGCACAGTGAGCGGAATGGTGGGTGTGGGCCCCATTGAGGGCATACCTAAAGTGACTGTGGTAGCTGGCGTGGTGGTGGACGCTCCACAAATGGTCCCTACAAAGAAAGGGTTGGAATTCATGCCAGCCATGGGGCTAGTTGGTGTAGTGTAAGTGGGGTTTTTGGACTCTGCCTCAGAATCAGATGTGAAATAAGGGGCGTCAGGGCCGGGGTACAGAGCTCCAAGTCATCGACGAGTGGAGTCGAGTGATGAAGCTCTACATCTATGATGGGTGATGTCAAGTGAAATTTGCTACGGGGGCTCGTCCCAGAGGCGCCGAGAATGTCTCAGGGTCTCAATGGTGATAGATGGTGTTGAGTGAAAAACAGCTCAAAAAACCTAATGCAGCCGAGTGTGCAAAAGGAGAGCGCAAAAAAAATGGCACTCAGGCCAACAACCAGCTCTAAACGCTTACTGTAATAGCTATGCTACAATAAGCAGAGTGTCAACAACAATGGTCAGAATACCAACAAGCAGCAGGTTTCCTAAAAAATAAAAAATTGTGGACTCGCTAGACCAAAGGGAGGTAAGGGAGCATGCAAACACCTAGCTAAATATTATTCTGACTCAACCAGACATATCCTCTGCAAGGTGATGAAATCCAAGTCAGACAATATGGATAGTAGAGCCAAGTGCCTAAATATATCCCCCTACTGGGAGGGACACCAGGTAAGACAATCCTAGAAGAAAGGCAACTAAGATACCCCGTTCATGACATGTCCAAAAAGGTGAATCTACAGCTCCGGTCCTATCACCATGTGGGCCTAAAAGGAATCACCACACGCACACCAATGAGTAGGTAGCCTTTGGTTACTGAATGGATTGCGGTATTCCACTCAGGCCTTCGGAACCAGTCTGGCTACTTCAACCCTCCTAAGGGAGAGGCCCTCAACTATGTCTCAAGTGTAAGCAACCAAGGGGTGTTATTTGGATCCCTATCCCCCCTGTCCTACCTAAATACAATATTCTTATGTGTTCCCCAAGTGGGGTTAGAATGTTGGTTGTGTTAAGTAGTATTTTAAGGCTCACTTGAATTAGGTGATAGAGTGTGTACGTGTGAGGTAATGAACCCAATCAAAAGTGCCACGGGGTGGGAAAATTTCAACCAATAATAATGCAGAAATTAAACTTGTAATGCAAAATTTTCTTTTTCAATTTAAATGCTTAAACTTAAAAAACTCTGTAAATGGAACAGAAAGCAAACTGCAGAAAAAGGCTGTAGGTAAGTATGGCTGTAGATAGAACAGGCGGTTGTGCAGGTGCATAAAATATTGCAGCAAAGTTCTGGGTTCAAACAGGGTAAAAAAAGTGCAGAAAACAGATCATGGGTCTGTGGGGAAACTGCACGGCTGGATCGCGGGAAACATGCTGAAAGCCGCCGGGAGATCGCAGGAAACAGGCTGAAAGCTGCGGCGAGATCGCAGGAAACGGGATGAAAGCGGTGGGGCGATCGCAGGAAATAGGCTGAAAGCCACGGGGAGATCGTAGGAAATAGGCTGAAAGCTGCGGGGAGGTCGCAAGAAACAGGATGAAAGCCGTAGGGAGATCGCAGGAAACAGGCTGAAAGCCACGGGGAGATTGCAAGAAATAGGTTGAAAGCTGCAAGGAGATCATAGGAAATAGGCTGAAAGCCGCGGGGAGATCGTAGGAAACATGTTGAAAGCTACGGAGAGATTGCAGGAAACAAGCTGAAAGCCGCAATCGTATCGCAGCTGTGAGGAAAAAATACACGATTTTTGGCAGCAAACCCAACTGCCGAAAAGGACAGCCAAAAGGGGAAAATAGAAAAATACTTGCGAAAACTAAAAACTTCTAAAGACTTTAACTAGAAATTCACAGGAACAGCAGTGGAGTCACCAAAACTGTAGCTAGGGTTTTCACCCTAGCTTGTGCGAATGAGCACCTACTAAGGAGAAGGGACTCCTTAGTAGCAGTTCAATAAAACAGTAAAATATGACAGTAAAGCAAAGTAAACTTAAACTAGCATGTGCATCAACAAGAAATAAAAAGACAGTAATATGATAAGAATTTTCTTTTGTATTAAAAAATGGGAACCAAGATACATTTACCTCAAGTGTTGAGGTTGGTGAAGCTCTTGCAGTAGTCCAGGAGGGCTACTTCCAAGCTACAATGGGTTCCTTCTCCTTTTGCAAAGTATTTTGGATATGGGCCAAAGAGGCACTCAAATGTGAAATTAGCTCAAAATGGTGAGCTAGGGTTTCAGGAGTGATTTTGGCAGCATGGGGATAGGAGAGATTGTGGATATGAAATGGGGAGCCTCCATCACCTATTTATAGGTTTTTAGTGGTGGAGTATTGACCCATGGTTTTTGTACCATATGGTTTAGGTCAACTGTATAGGGTTTTTGCTTCTTTTTTCCCTCTTTTTCCTCTTTTTTAATATTTTTTATTCCCTTTTATTTGATTTTTGGGAATTTAGGGCCCTTTAGAGGGTTTTTGCTATTTTTGGAGGAATTTAAATTATTTTGGGGGAAAAAGGGGGTTTTTTAGCCTTTTGGTGGCTTTTTAATGGTTTTTTAAGGTTTTGGAGACAAATATGATAGGAAATATGGATGAATGAGTCATGTAATGAGGGAGATAAGATGGTTAGCACTTTATGGGTGTTAACAATTGTACTATTTATTTGTCCATATTGTGATTAATTAACTAGTGTGTGTGAAGTTTTTTTGCTTCTATCCGAGTTCTACTATATTATTATTCTGTTGCTCATTATACTGCATTGACCACTCTTCTTCTATTTTTCTGCTTAATAATAATTACTCTTGTGAGGTATACATCATCTCTTAGATCTACTATGAGGATTTTCACATGGTATCAGAGCATGTTGAGAGTATTGTTTATCTCCATTCTTGAGAGTTTTTTGCAGGTTATTACCAAGATTTCGAGTGCAGCAGTTGCAGCAGTTTCTGCATCTTTGCAGCAGTAGCAGTTGCAGATATTCTCTATTGTTTTTACAGGTCTTCTACAACTTCCATGTATTCATCAGGAATTACTCCTCTTTCTCCATTCAACTATGATGAATGGAAACCACAAATGATAGCACATTTGAAAAGACATGGTCTCTTTGATTATTGTTTCGAAAGAGAGTTTGAATCCTATGATGAAGAGTATGACTGGCTAAGTGAAGGTGAACAAGCTTATGCAGTCATGTGTTATGCTATGTCTCTATGCATGGTATATGACCTCCCTTATATTTCATCTCCAATAAAGATATGGGCTTACCTGGATGAAAAATTTGGCAGACAGAATGAAGGGATTGGTCCAAACCCTTTCGAGAACAAGCAAAGTGATGCATTCGCTCCCCTTGATGGTCTCTCATATCATGAACCAGTATCATATCCTATTGAATTTGTCCACAAAGAACTTGCAGATTCTACACTCATGCTCCAACTTCCTTCTCTTTTTGTGCCAGATCACACTCTAGATATTGCAGAAGGTCCTAAATACTCTCTTGTACCAAAGTCTGTTGGTTTGCATCATGATCACATGATTAATTCGGAGGTCAAATCAGCTATTGAAGGTAATGCATTTGCTCTCCTCAAGCAATCACCTCTTATTTACTACTATATGATCATTATTCCATGCTTTCACAAGGTTGTTGAAGAATATGGTCATTGCCATTCACTTGGGATAATTTCTCATGCACATCATGGTTTTGATCTCACCCCTATTGGTTCAAAGGAGATCTCAAGAAACCATGACCATTCGCTTGGGATAATTTCTCATGCACTTACTGGTTTTGATCTCACCTCTTATCATTCAAAGGATATCTCAAGAAACCATGATTCAAGTCTTGGATCTAATTTGGATTCTAAGCAATTACTACTTGGGATAATTTCTCATGCATATGATGGTTTTGATCTCACCCCTGCTAGTTCAAAGGAGATCTCAAGAAACCATTTATCAAGTCTTGGATCTGATTTGGATTCCAAGCAATCTTTATTATTTGATGGTTCTTTTTGGCATAATATCACCCATGATGGTTCGAAGGAGAAGACAAAAGACTATATTCATATTCATGTTTTTGATCCTACCTCAACTGATTCGAATGACAGGTTCAAGAATCATCCTCATACTTTTGGATGTGTTCTCATCACATTCGATCTGAAGAGCAAGTACAAGCACATGCTTTTTAAGCATGATCCACTTCTTACCAAGAAGAAGATACCTCCAGATATATGACCAAGCATCACACCTACTTGAGTTTGGAGCATTTTTTTTTTATGTGTGCCTTACAGTCTGTTTTGAGGGGGGGGTATTTTTCCCATGAAATTTTCCCCACTTCCTTGGATTATTGAATGTTATTATTCATTGTATTGGGTGACCTTTGGTATTAGCTACCAGGGCCCAGGATGGATTAAAGGGGGGTGTTAGGATATTCCTATACTCCATCCTAGTCCCATCAGTCTTTTGATCATTTACATTTTCAGTCATCCATGCACTTTTAGGGTTTGCATGCATTCTAGGGTTTGCATGCATCCCAGTCATCAGTCCAGCACCTAGACCTCAGTGAGCTAGCACCTGAGATCTTCTCACTTATCAGCTTTAGCCCTCTAGTTGCTTAATGTTCCCTTCTTCCTTGATTTTAGGAAGTAACTCACCCTTCTTCACCTACCAGTCTAGTTGTCTTCAGTTTATACTCAGTTACACTTAGTTACACTCAGTTACACCTACCAGACTCAGTTTGACTGATGGTCGACAGTTACTTGAGCATTGATGACTCCACTGATGATGATGAAGACTTCCAGTTGTGCTCCGATGACACCAGTTGTGCTTTGATGATACTCCAGTGATCCGTTGATCACTCCATGAAGGCTAATTCAAATTGCCTCCTTAGGGATTCGAATCCTCATGCATTGTACTATTTATTTGTCCATATTGTGATTAATTAACTAGTGTGTGTGAAGTATTTTTGCTTCTATTCGAGTTCTACTGTATTATTATTCCATTGCTCATTATACTGCATTGACCACTCTTCTTCTATTTTCCTGCTTAATCATAATTACTCTTGTGAGGTATACATCATCTCTTAGATCTACTATGAGGATTTTCACATGGTATCAGAGCATGTTGAGAGTATTGTTTATCTCCATTCTTGAGAGTTTTTTTGCAGGTTATTACCAAGATTTTGAGTGCAGCAGTTTCTGCATCTTTACAGCAGTAGCAGTTGTAGATATTCTCTATTGTTTTTGCAGGTCTTCTACAACTTCCATGTGTTCATCAGGAATTAATCCTCTTTCTCCATTCAACTATGATGAATGGAAACCACAAATGATAGCACATTTGAAGAGACGTGGTCTCTTTGATTATTGTTTTGAAAGAGAGTCTGAATCCTATGATGAAGAGTATGACTGGTTAAGTGAAGGTGAACAATCTTGTGCAGTGATGTGTTATGCTATGTCTATATGCATGGTATATGACCTCCTTATATTTCATCTCCAATAAAGATATGGGCTTACCTGGATGAAAAATTTGTTAGACATAATGAAGGAGTTGGTCCAAACCCTTTCGAGAAAAAGCAAAGTGATGCATTTGCTCCCCTTGATGGTCTCTCAGATCATGAACCAATATCATCTCCTATTGAAGTTGTCCACAAAGAACTTGTAGATTCTACACTCATGCTCCAACTTCCTTCTCTTTCTGTGCCAGCTCACACTCTAGATATTGCAGAAGGTCCTAAATCCTCTCTTGCACCAGAGTCTGTTGGTTTGCATCATGATCACATGATTATTTCGGAGGTCAAATCAGCTATTGAAGGTAATGCATTCGCTCTCCTCAAGCAATCACCTCTTATTTACTACTATATGATCATTATTCCACGCTTTCAGAAGGTTATTGAAGAATATGGTCATTTCCATTCGCTTAGGATAATTTCTCATGCACATCATGGTTTTGATCTCACCCCTGCTGGTTCAAAGGAGATCTCAAGAAACCATGACCATTCGCTTGGGATAATTTCTCATGCACTTACTAGTTTTGATCTCACCTCTTATGGTTCAAAGGAGATCTCAAGAAACCATGATTCAAGTCTTGGATCTAATTTGGATTCTAAGCAATTACTACTTGGGATAATTTCTCATGCATATGATGGTTTTGATCTCACCCCTGCTGGTTCAAAGGAGATCTCAATAAACCATTTATCAAGTCTTGGATCTGATTTGGATTCCAAGCAATCTTTATTATTTGATGGTTCTTTTTGGCATAATTTCACCCATGATGGTTCGAAGGAGAAGAAAAAAGACTATATGCATATTCATGTTTTTTATTCTACCTCAACTGATTCGAATCATAGGTTCAAGCATCATCCTCATACTTTTGGATTTGTTCTCATCACATTCGATCTGAAGAGCAAGTACAAGCACATGCTTTTTGAGCATGATCCACTTGTTCCCAAGAATAAGATACCTCCAGACATATGACCAAGCATCACACTTGATTGAGTTTGGAGCATTTATTTTTTATGATTGTGTTATAGTCTGTTTTGAGGGGGGGGTATTTTTCCCATGAAATTTTCCCCAGTTCCTTGGATTATTGACTGTTATTATTCATTATATTGGGTGACCTTTGGTCTTAGTTACCGGGGCCTAGGATGGATTAAAGGGGGGTGTTAGGATATTCCTATACTCCATCCTAGTCCCACCAGTATTTTGATCATTTACATTTTCAGTCATGCATGCACTTTTAGGGTTTGCATGCATTCTAGGGTTTTCATGCATCCCAATCATCAGTCCAGCACCTATCCCTCAGTTAACCAGCCCCCGAGAGCTTCTCACTAATCATTTTTAGCCCTCCAGTTGCTTAATGCACCCTTCTTCCTTGATTTTAGGAAGCAACTCGCCCTTCTTCACCTACCAGTCCAATTGTCTTCAATTTATACTCAGTTACACTCAATTACACTTAGTTACACTCAGTTACACTCAGTTACACCTACCAGACTCAGTTTGACTAATGGTTGGTAGTTACTTGAGCATTGATGACTCCACTGATGATGATGAAGACTTCCAGTTATGATCCGATGACACTCCAGTGATCCTTTGATCACTCCATGAAGGCTAATTCGAATTGCCACCTTAGGCATTCGAATCCTCATGCATTGTACTATTTATTTCTCCATATTGTGATTAATTAACTAGTGTGTGTGAATTATTTTTGCTTCTATCCGAGTTCTACTATATTATTATTCTATTGCTCATTATACTGCATTGACCACTCTTCTTCTATTTTCCTGCTTAATCATAATTACTCTTGTGAGGTATACATCATCTCTTAGATCTACTGTGAGGATTTTCACAAAGTACACCTGACCATTCAGAGTGCTGGTGCAACCGAATCCTGGGCTCCTACTCTTCACACTAACTTTGGAATTCCTCCAGCATAACAACCCTATGTGCATAATTTCTAGGTCCCTCTCTCATGCATCTCCCTTGCATTTATAGGACAAGGTAGGAAGTTCAATTTGAGAGGTAGTTTGATTGGGAGGTTGGGGAAGTTGCCAAACCAACTTCAACTAATCCCATTCCGTAAATTTAATATATTTTTAATCACTTTTTGAGGAAAATGCTGCTTTTGTGAGGCAAATTAGGGTTTTTTTGATTGAAAATGCCCCTTTATGAAGCAAAGTAGGGTTTTTCCAGGGAAAAAACTACTTTTATGAAGCAGAGTAGGGTTTTTGAAGGGAAAAACGCTACTATTGGCTTATAGACTAGCATTTTTGCTCAAAAAGTGGGAAAAAGGTGGATTATGTTAGCTGAATGAGGGTAAGTCTAGGACATTCCTCATCTATGGTCAAAATGCTCTTCCATCCCTTTTTGTCCTTTTGTGTGATCGTCAGCTATAGGAGATCACGGACGGAGAAGTGCAGTTTTGACCTATAACACCATCAAGTCTGGGAATGACCTCCCAAGCATCATTCTTCATTAGAGAGTTGTACTCTTCTGTCATTGCTTCTTTCCAAATTTGTTTCTTTGTATATTCTTCATATGAGGATGGTTTTGAATCACTGATGTGATTAATCAGTGCAACATACCTTGAATATCTGTCAATTTGCTTGTGCTCTCTAGATGAGACTATTGGTGCTCCAAGTTTTTATGCATTTTGTAAGATGTCTCGGAACCAAGAAGATCTTCTTTTAGTGGGAGGTTCATCAGGTGACCTCTCAATCAATTATACTAGTTATTCAATAGCTAGTGAATGTGAGTCATCTTCTGGTTTCTCCCTCTCAAACTTTGAATGGGGAGAATCAAACTTGGGATCATCCACCTTTGAATCACATTGAATATCATTTGATCTTTTGAAAGTAGCTTCCTCATGGAAGGTAACATATTGACCGAATTCAATGTGTCTCTCATTAGGTACATATATTCGGTATGCTTTGGATGAATCGTTATAAACCACAAAGGTGCCTTTCTTTCCAGAAGGCTCCATCTTTGTTATATTTTCTTTCGGTACATGAATGTATGTTGTGATCCTGAATATCCTCAAGTGTGAGATGAAAGGCTTCTCACCAGTGAACACCTCTTCTGGTGTCTTCTCATCTAGAATGGAATGTAGGATTCTATTCTGGATTTACATAGCTGTATGAGTGGCTTCTTCCCATAATGAGGTAGACATATCTTGATCATGCATCATGGATTTTGCAGCCTCACATATGGTTCTAGTCTTCCTTTCAGAAACCCCATTTTGATGAGGATTGTATGGTACTGTTAACTATCTACATATTCCTACATCAACACATATCTCATTAAATGCATGTGAATAAAATTCACCTCCATTATCAGACCTTAATGCATGGGTGTGATTTTCTTTATGATTTTCAACTAGTTATTTAAACTCTTTAAATTTGCTAAGAGTTTCACTTTTAGCGTCCGTGAAATAAATCCATGACTTCCTAGAAAAATCATCTATGAACAATACATAATATAAGAAGCCACTCAAGGAGGAGGATGACATGAGACCACATACATCAGAATGTATTAAATCTAAAATACCTTTAGATATAGTAGTACTACAAGAAAAAAATTTCATAACATTCTTCCCAAGTGCACAACCTTGACATACACTATCTTGCTCAAAATCAAATACAGACATACCTTTTACAATATTTTGAAGCAATGGTAGTGCTTTGTAGTGTAGGTTTCCAAGCCTTCGGTGCCATAGATCACATGGAATAATAGTGTGGTGAATCATAGCTTGAATGTACTTCCCAAGTACCTTGTAGAGTCCTCCCTCTCGAACTCCAATCACAACAATAGATTCTAGGTTTTTGTTCTTCAGCCATAAAAGTGCTTTGTTATCCATGAAGATAACTTGGAATCCTTTGTCTTCAAGAACCGAAATTGAAAGGATGTTCGTCTTCAATCCTAGAACATATAGAATGTCCTCCACATGTAGAATATCATCGGTGCTCAGCTGGAATGAGGCGGATCCAACTCCTTGGCTCGAATATGTTGAGTTGTCCACCAACTCTACCATGCATGTGAACTCTTTATCCTTAAGCTTCTTGATGGAACTCTTATAACCAGCCATATGTTTCGATGCACCACTGTCAATAAAACATGTGTTTGCACTCGTGATGATGGATGTCGAAAGGGATGAGACAAGGTAATAATCCCTTCTTGTCTCCTTTTCTTCGGATGCATTCTCTTGAGTAGTTTCATCTTCTATGGCAGTATAAGCAAGAAAATTTCCTTTCCACTTTGATTTTCACTCTCTTGAGAAATTTCCTTTCTTGTTTCAATTCAGGCATCTATCTTTTGACTTTTCAAATCCTTTTTTTAACTCCTTCTTCTTTGGATGAGAGAAATTATTTTGGAAGAAGGGTTTCTTTCCTTTCTACATTCTTGCCATGAGGGAAAGGTTTTCTTATTTGATGCACATTGACTTTCTTTGGATTCATCCCTCCTCTTGGAGGTAGTCATGCCACAACATTTCAAAGTTAGGTCGTACCTCACAGCCATTCACTGCATCCAATAATGTCTCCTATGAGGATGGGATACCATCAATAGTGGTTTGGAAAAGATCATCTTCATCCACCACTACTCCAATACTAGCAAGTTGATCTCTTACCTGAGAGATCTCAGTGAAGAAGGAGGCCACTGTCTCATCCTTCTCCATCTTGAGAGTTCGTAACTTGTTCTTCAATGTCGTCTTTTGAGTTGGGGCCTTCTTATCATAAATATTAGTCAATGTATCATAACATTCTTTTGAGGTCTTCAACGTTGTGATCATGGGAATTAAGTTATCTTTTACTGAATCATAGATGATCCGTTTGGCACTAGCTTGATTCTTCTTGAAGTTGATGTGCCCTGCATTATATGTAGGCTCCTCCACCATAGTGGATATGTACCCATCCAAGTCATGTTCCTCTAGGATGTTGAGAATCCTATCCTTCCAAGTGTTGAATTTTGAGGTGTCCTCAAGACGGTGTTCCGGTCGTACATATATTGATGCCATAGTCTTCAAATCTTGTGCTCAAATTCTCAGGATCAAGATAGGCTCTAGATGGCATGAAAAACTAAGCTCCTTCATGCCCTGAGCTCTGATACCATGTTAATATTTGGTTGAAATTTGATATTTTATTCTTTTAGATATCAAAACTTGAAGCACTGAGACAATTCAATCACATGAAATTCATACAACCATAAGGGCCCTTGCACGAAGTTGAGGGACCCTTTAGGTGCAATCATGCATTTGCAAAATGCACTAGAATTGTGTAAATTCAAAACACGCATGCGTTGCTTAGAACTAGGCATCGGAGGACTCCGACCCTTCCATGTCAATTAACATGTAGGATAGGATTCCAAAAACGTGCGCGTTATAGTGATACATAATGTGCATGCATTATGTATCACTATAATGCGTGGGCGTTTTGGATAATATAACCAAAAAAATAAATAGTCTGCGGATAGTGGCCACTGTTTACCCACTCAAAACTAGAACTCTCGAGTGATTTTGGCTTGGAAAAATGCATTGGAGAAGTGAAGGGAGGCCAAATTCGAAGCTCAACAGGGGATATTTCATCTTTCAATGAGGATTGGAAAGGTAAGCATCCAAATCCTTGCCTCATTTCATCATTAAAAATATAAATTTTTATGTTTCCCTAAATTAAAAATATTTGTAAATGAAATTCCAAAACTACAAATTTTAAAATTTGTTATTTAACATATGTTAATTCCTCCCTACTATCAATCCCCTTAATGAATTTTACATCCACCCAAGCAATAAGGGATTTGAAAAAAAACTAAAATGGAAATTGGAAATTGAATCCCAACACCAATATTTTTTCCACATCTATTGCAAATTGGAAAAACAACCATCCACCATTTGGCTAGGAGGAGGAACTATGGACTATAACCTAGGCTTGGTTTCTATACTTGAATCAACCAAACCCTATGTTTTTTTCCCACACATTCTTTTACCCTAAAAATGTCCAACCAATGCTTGTGAAGCCAACCCAATGGCATGATGTACTTTACATCACCCCCCAAACCCCAAGGGACTAGGTTCCCCTCCTTTGCAGACACACTACTTACTTTGTTTCTAACATGAACTACCACATATTTTTTGACCTCCTTCACCACCAAGATGTTAGACACAATGGCTCACTAAGAGGGGGGGGTGAATCAGTGAGCTTGCACTTATTAACAGTTTCAACTTCTTCTCTCAAATACTATATCATTAATTACAAATTCACTTCAATATCATATTGATCAATAAATTATATCACATGCCATTCATTAAGAAAGAAACATTATCATCAACACATTACAAGAGACAAGATATAAGCATTGTAAAAAATTTATAATTGGAGACTTTAATCTCCATAATGGGATACATCCCAAAGTGGCACCAACCAAAAGATAATTATGTCAGCTGCAACTGACTGGGATGCACCAACACCCCAACAACCATAGATTTACAAATGATATTTTAGAATCTTCTTAAGTCTGTAGATTACATACATCATCAACCAGAAGCCCTTGTTGTTTCCAAAGAACTTCATCATTCTCATCAAGCACTCATTATTCAATATAACTTCATTCTGTCGATCAACAAATAACGCCAATCAGATCACATCTTCATTCTATCATCATTATTCATGTCATATCAATCTGCTGCCATATCACCATTCATACACTTTACACTATCCATATGCACATCACAACATTCTTCCCATATCATCAGTCATCTCTTCATCATTCTACCAGCATGTCTTCATTATGTCCATCAATATGCTACCTCAGTTTAACCCAGAATAAAAGATAGAAAGAGAGATTTTTTTACTGCTCCACCTGCTGCTTCTCCTTCACCAAAAACTATCCTCATCTTCCTGACCCCCGAGATTAGAGCTCTCGTCTATATCTCGAATTCTCCCCTGAATTCTCCACACTCACCACACAAAAAACACAACCATCTTGTTCTTCATTTATACTTCTCCTTTCCATGTATTTAGGAGGTCGACTTGTCTTTTTGTTTTTATTAATTCAAATAAGTTAAATGATATTTTTAGTTCCATGTTATCCTTAACCAATAAAAATACATATCTTTGCCACATCAGCATGGTCTTTATGCCTGCATGGTCTCCACCTTTATGCCCGCAAGAACCCATAATGTATGCCTGCAATGGTCATATGAAATGATATTTATGTTTGTAATGTATTCATTCTTGCACAAAGTTTGTACATTTTTCATTTTTGAGAGATGTCATTATAGCACATGTATACGTTTCTAATGATTTGTTTTTTTATTTTTTAATTGTAGTGACGACCATGGATGCACACTCAGACATCCAAAGAGAAATTTAGAGGCTTAGAGAAATTTGAGCCTCAATAACTATTGTTGATGATAGGAATATTATGCTTGCATCCAACTTGGATGCAATGATAGAGACCTTTAGTAGGTTTAATGGTGCACTACAAGATATTGCCACATTCAGAGAAAGAAAGAGATAACAATAAGAGGATGGACTTAGCTACAAAGAAGTTAAGAAGTTGAAAATAACAAAACAACATATGTTTTCCCTCTTTAGAGATCCACGGACAGGTGAAATCCCAAATGCAAACAAAAGGCACATTTCTATCGAGTGGTGTACATATCAACCATTCATAGATAACTGGATAGACCGATGGTACATGGTGTTTCATGTACCACCACACAACAATAGGGAGATGCCTCTATATTTTCTTAGAAAGATGTACGTAGAATTTGTGATGGGGAAGCATGTTAACTATTTTGATATCTTGGAGTACCAGGGCATTGGGATGAGGATGCCTCAGCAACATCCCAATGCGAGACACATAGATCCCAATCGCCCAATAGCTCCACCTCGTAGGTAGCTACCTAGGCCAGATGTGCCGCTTGCATATCAGTTGGTCCCAGAGAGACAGGAGTCATTCCTACTGTTGGCACATGAATTTTTTTGCCATAGCATGTATATTCAAGGTGTGTACCAGGAAGGGGCATCAGAGCCACCATCTATGGGTGGAGTAGAGGCACCACCTGTAGGTGGGGTAGATCCACCACGTCCCGGTGGGGTAGATCCACCACCTTCCAGTGGTCGAGGAGCATCTAGTAGTTGCACTAGACCTGCACATCATGAGCACAGTTGAGAGCCCCACCCATGCATGGTATGCAACCATCCTTGCTTTGGTCCTGTCCAAATAGATGATACCTTTATTGGGTATTTTACATAGGTAAGTAAGTGGTTAACAATTTAGTGTGATTTGTAAATTATTTTTCCTTTCTATACAAATATATATAGATTGCTAATATTTTTAATGATTTTAAAACTTGTAGTGCTATAAGAAGGGCACGAGGTTGAAGACCTTTGCACTTATGATGCAGAGCATAGTCTAGAGGCTCATGCACTAGCATCGTCTGATGTAGATGATGTTTTCATAATTTCAGTGACAAGAAATCACAATGAGGTAACTATTTCAACATGACATTATTTTAATACATGAGTAAATCCAGTTAACAATTTAGTGTAATTTGTAAATTATTTTTCCTTACTATACGCATATATAGATTGCTAATATTTTTAATGATTTTAAAACTTGTAATTGCTACAAGAAGGGCATGAGGGGCAAGAGGCTCATGCACCAGCACCGTCCGACATAGAAGATGTTGTCATACTTTCAGTGACAACAACTCACAATGAGGTAACTATTTCAACATGACATTAGTTTAATACATGAGTAAATCTAGTTAACAATTTAGTGTCATTTCTAAATTATTTTTCCTTACTATACACATATATAGATTGCTAATATTTTTAATTATTTTAAAACTTGCAGTTGCTACTAGAAGGGCATGAGGGGCAAGAGGCTCATGCACTAGCACCATACGGTGTAGAAGATGTTCTCATACTTTCAGTGACAAAAACTCACAATGAGGTAACTATTTCAACATAACATTATTTTAAAACATGAGTAAATACAGTTAACAATTTAGTGTCATTTGTAAATTATTTTTCCTTACTATAAACATATATAGATTGCTAATATTTTTAATGATTTTAAAAGTTGTAGTTGCTACGAGAAGGGCATGAGGGGCAAGAGGCTCATGCAGCAGAACCTTCTAAGTTACAAGATGTTGTCATACCTTCAACGACAACATCTCACGCTGAGGTAACTATTTCAACATGACATTATTTTAATACTTGTTAGTTTGTTATCACATGTTACTTAATTAATGCTACATGATCTAATATTTACAATTTTCTAAATTGTAGGTTGTAGATCCCCATCGGAGGGAAATGATTTCATCTAGTGAGCTCCCCCCTAGTGGGAATACAACCAATAGCATTCCCATAGAGACACAACGGACGACATACCATTTCTTAGAATTTATTGAAGTATATAGTACATCGATATGTATTTCATCATTGTCATTTTGTTAATACATGCTATTTCATTGACCAATGCATTTCTAAGTACGTCAGTATTGGTGATTGTATCCACCAGCCTCTATACTTCTGAGACTGTCGGTAGTTGGATCTCCTCGTAGTACAAATGTGCAAAAGGGACACATGTATAAGAGAGGCTCCACTCCTAGAAAGGGTGTGGATGTCCTCTATAGAAAACACACAAGAGATCCATCTACCCCTCACCTAACAAGGGTCTTTGATGCTGCAATTAGTGCCGCATTGACAATAGCCACAAGTCATACAGAGGTAACTATTTCAACAATCACAATGCATAGTATTTAACCATGTTACTATAATTTTTATTCATGCATGTCTAACTATTTCCCCATTTGGTGATTGTAGCCATTAGCAGCAAAAGTACCCGTCCCCTTTGCTCAATCCATGGTTCTGACTAGGTCTCCTCTTGTGGTGAGATGTTCATTAATGACCAAGTTTTTTTATTCAATCTACACAAACATGTTGATCAATGTTGAATTGTTGAATTAATTGAGATATGATCTTTTATTTGTAGAGAACAACTATAGAGCGGCCTTCTATGAGCACACCGCTCACATCTATACCCCATGAGGATTTGGTGAGTGTTTGTCATAAATAATTTGGCCATAAGTTAATTTATTAGTTTGTTAATGGTAGGGTATTAGTGCGGTTATTTGATAAAAATAATGATTTTTTTTGCAGACTCCTGAGATGCAGAGCGATCCCAGTGAGATGGTTGATAGAGGAAAGTCGGGGAAAAAAAAGCGAAATATTGATTTTTGATGTTGCATAGTCTTGTATATATGTATTTTGACATACATGTACACATTGTTGTACTTAGGGATACACGTACATTGATAGGCCATTTGAGGGACGACTACTTTGCCATATTTTGTATTACAAACATTCGACTATCAATGCATGATACAATATATTCCATATTTTCTCTTGAGTTTCCACTTGTGGTTGTGATGATTTATCTCTTCCACAAATTGATAAATTATGCTATTGAAATTTATATAATTGCATTTAAGCAATATTTATTCTCTTACATTTATTGCATTTCAAGTAACATCTCACCATTGTGTTATGAAAACATTATCTTAATGGAAAAAACTAATAATATCTTTCAACAGTTCAGTGAACTTAGCACATGCATGCTAATTTGATATCTAATTTAAAATCGTGTTTTTTGTCAACTCCAAGGGTTCATACCCATTGATCAGGATTATGGTTTCAAGGAAAAAACAAAAGTTAACAAAATAAGTCAAAATATGTTTGAATAACCTCTGTCATAATAGTAACATGCTACACATATCATCAATGTAATCTTATGACATTTTCAGAAACTAAGAGGAAGTCTAATAGATGCTACACATTTCATCAATGCTACCATATTGCATCAAACGATACGTACATGAGCATCTATGCAGTTTGGTTGAAGCGTGCCTACTCTAGCATGCTAAAAACAATGGCAAAGTATCAAGTACAATGGCAAGGAATGCATAACTAAAGTGTAATAAAATTCATTGGGCCTTCATGTACATATGGTCAAATATATGTAACAAATATACCCTAGTTTGTTACAATATGCTAACCAATAGCTGGTCATGAATTCACTCTCATAAAATTGTTGAAGATATAAACCCTATCCTTACTAAACCCTAGTATGTAAGACCCTGGTTTGTGCTTTAACTCTTTCATATGTCCATTTTCCACTTGTCATAATGCAAAAGTAATCATACAGAATCCATGGAAAATGAAATACCTAACTAGTTTAATGATATTCCTTGATAATGTTGTTTTGATGAAGGAAAATAAGATGTTCATGGTCTTATGTTTGTAAAAGGGATGGATTATCTTCATATGAAAATGTATTTAAAATTGAATGTTCTTGATTGATACAAACGATGATGTAATGGTTGTTCATTGTGATTTGGAAAGTATTCCCCCATAACTTGATGGCAAAGTTTCATGGTGACTTTGATCTAACAAAGCTAGCAAGGATCAGAGGGATATCATCCATGAAACATTGCCTCCATTTTTTATTTGGAACTTTGAAATCATAAAAATGACATTGATTACTCAAAATCCAAATATAGTGGAACATTACAAAGTTGTTAAATGGCGTGGCACACTAAGGACATAGAAATATACCAAGAGTTCAGTGTGGTAGGTTTGATTGCCACTCTTTGAATGTCTAGTTCTACAATCAAAATATAAAAATTTCAAAGTTGACCCCCATGTGCAAAATTGCGCACTCCCTTACTGAGCAGAACCCTAGTTTCCAAAATTGACTTAAAAGTTGACACCTGGGACATAGGACTAGAGGTGAGGGAACCCCTAGCACTATATCTATATCCTGAATCCAACGGAGCCGATAGTTTGTCGATCCGAGCCACGGTCATCATTTTATGGCCAGTTCCATCTCGCATCCAAAAGGCCTTCAGGGACACCAGTTGGATACCTACCGGGGCCATAGAATGCCAACTGTGCAACAAAACTAGGTTCTAGGGAGTCTTGCAAATGTGTTTAGGAATATTCCAGTTGGGAATGCTAGCCATAAGTCTCATGTCGATGATTTTGCAAAGATGACCCCCATGTGCAAAACTGCACACTCCCTTACTGAGCAAAACCCTAGTTTCCAAAATTGACTTAAAAGTTGACACTTGGGCCATGGGATTGGAGGAGAAGGGAACCACTAGCACTATATCGATGTCCTAAATACAACAGAGTCGATGGTTTGTCAATCCGAGCCACAGCAGTAATTTTATGACTCGTTCCATCTCACATCCAAAAGGCCTTCAAGGACACTAGTTTGCTTCCTACCGAGGCCATAGAATTCCAACCGTGCAACAAAACTGGGTTTTGGGGAGTCCTCCAAGTGTGTCTAGGAAGGTTCCAGTTGGGAACACTAGCCATTCGTCCCCGGTCGATGATTTTGCAAAGTTGACCCCCATGTGCAAAAATGCACACTCCCTTACTAAGCAAAACCCTAGTTTCCAAAATTGACCTAAAAGTTGACACATATGCCATGTGACCGGAGGATAGGGGCACCCCTAGCACTATATCGATGTCTTGAATCCAACAGATTCGACGGTCTATTGATAAAAGCCACGATCGTCATTCTATGGCTCGTTCCATCTCGCATCCAAAAGGCCTTTAGGGACACCAGTTGGATACCTATCGGGGCCATAGAATTCCAACCATGCAACAAAACCGGGTTCCCAGGAGTCATGCAAGTGTTCCTAGGAAGGTTCCAACTAGGAACACTAGCCATAAGTCCCCGGTCAATGATTTTTCAAAGTTGACCCCCATGTGCAAAATTGCACACTCCCTTACTAAGCAAAAACCTAGTTTCCAAAATGGACCTAAAAGTTGACACCTAGGCCATGGGACCACACGAGAGGGGCACCCCTAGCACTATCTCGATGTCCTGAATCCAATGGAGTGGACAGTTTGTTGATGTGAGCCACGGTCGTCATTCTATGGATCGTTTCATCTCCCATCCAAAAGGCCTTCAGGGACACCGGTTGGATACCTACCAGGGCCATAGAATTCCAACCATGGAACAAAACCGGGTTTCGGTGAGTCCTGCAAGTGTGCCTAGGAAGGTTCCAGCTAGGAGTGCTAGCCTTAAGTCCCGGTCGATGATTTTGCAAAGTTGATCCCCATTTGCAAAATTGCATACTCCCTTACTGAGAAAAACCCTAGTTTCCAAAATGGAACTACAAGTTCACACCTGTGCCATGGGACTGAAGGAGAGGGGCTCCCCTGCCACTATCTTGATGTCCTGAATACAATGGAATGGATGGTTTGTTGATTTTGGATACCTATTGAGGCTATAGAATTACAACTGTGCAACAAAATTGGGTTCTGGTGAGTCCTGCAAGTGTGTCTAGGAAGGTTCCAACTGGGAACACTAGCCATCAGTCCCCGGTCGATGATTTTGCAAAGTTTACCCACATGTGCAAAAAATGCACACTCTCTTACTGAGAAAAACCCTAGTTTCCAAAATGGACCTAAAAGTTGACACCTAGGCCATGGGACCGGGGGAGAGGGGCACCCCTAGCACTATATCGATGTCTTGAATCCAACGAAGTCAACGGTTTGTCGATCCGAGCCACGGTCATCATTCTAGGGCTCGTTCTATCATGCATCCGAAAGACCTTCACTGAGACCAATTGGATACCTACCGGGGCCATAGAATTCCAACCATGCAACAAAATCGGGTTCCGAGGAGTCCTGCAAGTGTGTCTAGGAAGTTTAAAGCTGGGAACATTAGCCATAAGTACCCGTTCTATGATTTAGCAAAGTTGACCCCCATGTGCAAAACTGCACACTCCCTTACTCAACAAAACCCTAGTTTCCAAAATGGATCTAAAATTTGACACCTAGGCCATGGGACTGGAGGAGAGGGGCACCCCTAGCACTATCTCGATGTACAGAATCCAACGGATTCGAAGGTTTGTTGATCCGATCCACAGTCGACATTCTATGGCTCGTTCCATCTCACATCCAAAAGGCCTTCAGGGACACTAGTTGGATACCTACCGGGGCCATAGAATTCTAATTGTACAACAAAGCCGTGTTTCGGGGAGTCTTGCAAGTGTGTCAAGGAAGGTTCTAGCTGGGAACGCTAACTATAAGTTCCTCATCGATGATTTTTCAAATTTGACCCCCATGTGCAAAAATGCACACTCCCTTACTGTGCAAAACTCTAGTTTCCAAAATTGACCTAAAAGTTGACACCTGGGCCATGGGACCGAAGGAGAGGGGCACCCTTAGCACTATCTTGATGTCTTGAATCCATTGGAGCGGACAATTTGTCTATCCGAGCCACGGTCATCATTCTATGGCTCGTTCCATCTCACATCCAAAAGGCCTTTAGGGACACCAGTTGGATACCTACCAAGGCCATATAATTCCAACCGTGAAACAAAACCGGGTTCCGGTGAGTCTCACAAGTGTGTCTAGGAAGGTTCCAGTTGGGAATGGTAGCCATAAGTACCCGATCAATTATTTTTCAAAGTTGACCCCCATGTGCAAAACTACACACTCCCTCACTAAGCAACACTCTAGTTTCCAAAATTGACCTAAAAGTAGACACCTAGGCCCTGGGACCAGAGGAGAGGGGCACTGCTAGCACTATCTCGATGTCCTGACTCCAACAGAGTCGACGATTTGTCGATCCAAGCCACAGTCGTCATTCAATGGCTCGTTCCATCTCACATCCAAAAGGCCTTTAGGGACACCAGTTGGATACCTATCGGGACCATAGAATTCCAACCGTGCAACAAAACCGGGTTTCGGTGAGTCCTGCAAATGTGTCTAGGAAGGTTCCAACTAGGAATGCTATCCATAAGTCCTCGGTAGATGATTTTAAAAAGTTTACCCCTATGTGAAAAAATTGCACACTCCCTTATTGAGCAAAACCCTAGTTTCCAAAATGGACCTACAAGATCACACCCGGGCCATGGGACCGGTAGAGAGGGGCACCTCGAGCACTATCTTGATGTCCTGAATCCAACAGAGTAGACGGTTTGTCTATTCGAGCCATGGTATTCATTCTATGGCTCGTTCCATCCTACATCCAAAATACCTTCAGGGACACCAGTTGGATACCTACCGGGGCCATAAAATTCCAACTATCCTGCAATTTTGAAAAGATATATATTTTCTTTTGAAAGGACAACTAGTAGGCAATTTGATAAGACAAAAGATGATGATGGTGGTACTTAAATTTTTTCAAAGATAAAAAAACCGTTCATTAAAACTTTAGGCATTTTACTTGGAAACCAGAAGTCTCTGCTACAAACTGGCATGGAGCCACGTATTTTAGAATGAATTACTGAAAAATTTCAAATGTTCATTATACTACTAGTTTATACTATAAGATAGGAGTTGAACGAAGAGGAAGTGGTAGATAGAGAGGATTGGGGATCAGATTTAGGGTTTCTGGATTGGAGATCAGATACTAAAAATATGATGCTTCATATATATATAATAGTGTAATGGAGACCCAACGGTACAACATAACAGGGATTGGTTATAGGGTTTCATCACCACGCACACCAGGGAGCCTTCGGATTAGAAATGGCCCCCTTGAGAAATATTGGCATGGCCTTCACTATGTAAAACCCTAGCTATGGAGATGGAACAACAATACCATTTCTGGGGGTTGGAGGCACGCTGTGTGGGGGACCCTAGACACCAGAATCGACGGATTCATGATCAGAGCCATGGTTTGGGTGCTGCGGGTATCTTGGTTCGACACCCTGGGACCATTCAGGGACACTTTGAGGAATTGCTCACGAGGCATGGAACCCAAACCGCTAACCGGACCTGGGTTCCTTCATCTCCCACACGTGTGTATGGAAATTACAGACGTATCTACAGTGGCCACGCACACCCAGGAGCCTTCGGACGAGAAATGCCCCCCTTGAGCAATATTGGCATGGCCTTCACTATGTAAAACCCTAGCCCCAAAGATGGAAGAACAAAACTATTTCCAAGGGTTGGAGGCACATTGTGGGGGGGGCTAGCTAAAACCTGGCATCCTAGACACACTGAAATCGACGAATTTGTGATCCGAGCCACGGTTTGGGTGCTGTGGGCATCTTGGTCCGACACCCCAGGGCAATTCAGGGACACTTTGAGGAATTGCTCCTGGGGCACGGAACCCAAACCGATGAGTGGACCTAGGTTCCATGATATCCCACACATATGTATGTGTTTTCTATAGCGATGGATTTTCATATTTAAAAAAAAAGTAAGTCGACCGATCTCCGTCTCTCTAGCAACAAAAGGTCATTGCTATAACAACGGATTCTCATATTTAAAAAAATTAGTCCAAGCGATCTACATCTCCCTAGCAATGAAAGTTCATTGCTATAGCAACGAAAGTTCATTTCTATAGTGACAGCTTCTCATATTTAAAAAAAGTAAGTCAAGCGATCCCTGTCGCTCTAGCAACGAAAGTTCCTTGCTATAGCATCGAAAGTTCGTTGCTATAGCGACGACTTCTCATATTTAAAAAAAAGTAATTCAAGTGATCTCCATTGAGTTAACAACAAAAGTTTGTTTCTATAGAAACGCAAGTTTGTTTCTATAGCGACGACTTCTCATATTTAAAAAAATTAACCCAAGCGATCTCTGTCTCCCTAGAAACAAAATTTCGTTGCTATAGCGATGAATTCTCATATTTACAAAAAGTAAGTTGAGCAATCTTCGTCGCTCTAGTAATGAAAGTTCATTGCTATAGCACCAAAAGTTCGTTTCTATAGCACTGAAAGTTCGTTGTTATAGCGACGACTTCTCATATTTAAAAAATGTAAGTCAAACGATCTCCGTGGAGTCGACGATTTGTCGATCTGAACCACGGTCGTTGGTTAGCTCTAAGTATGGGTGCCTAATGAGGGTAGCTAGACTAGGAGATTACTTTAATTATCAAACCAAGGGACGTACAAACTTTAGAGGCACTGGCACTATATGTGCTCTTCTAGGATAGTCCTTGTCGAAGTTGGGTGTTTGTATCAATGTTTGTAAAGAGCTGTCTAAGAAAGATTAAATGAACTAAAAACAGGATTGTTAATTTGTGGAAGGGAAATTCCTATGCTAAGAAATCAAATACTGAAAGCAGGAAATCTATGGATAAGAATTTGAATGCAAGAAACAGTAAATCTATTTTTAAGAATTAACTTGCTGCAAGTAATAAAAATTATACTATGGAATTGAAATGTTGGGATTCAGCACAGATCTATTCTTAAAGTAATGAAAGCTTGATATTTGATCTAAGGGGTATTTAATGGAAATCAACTACATAAAACTCAAAGTCTGATCTAACATAAATTAATGCTAAGGTTGAATTCAGAATGCCATTATCTAATGCTGCATTTTTAATCAAAACATCTAAGAAGTGAATGTCATCATATAACCAATAAATACTGAAAGAAATCAATCTCTATGAGCAGTCCTAATAATGAAATGAATACATAGGCTTCAGACCTAAATCGCTGCTTCAAAAGTAAATGCAAGTACATAGAGAAGTAAGTGTTAAATTATGCTTTGACGAAATGCTGCTATAGGACTACAGACACAACATTATCATACTACAGAATGCGTTGTAATTAACTACAGAATCAAAAGTGATCAACCACTACAGAAATCAAATCGTGATATTTGGACGCTATTCAGAATACTCTCATCTGCAATATAAATTCAACCAATGCACAACGCATAATGAGAAATACCTGTACTACGAGATCTCCTGACTTACATGTTGGAGGGACCCTCTCCAACCCGTACTCAGGAGTGAAAAGAACCTATAAACATTGAATCGTAGGTAACATAAAGTCTTTATTTAAAATAGAGACCGCATAGTTTAAAACCAGGTTTGTAAATCAACTGTCTTGATAGTCTGAGGCTTAAACAATAATTCTTCAAAATAGCAGTAGGGGCCTTTCGCTGCCCCAGAGGTCCATATTTATAAAATCCTAATGCTTAACCTAACAAAAATGTCTAACTGTCGATTCTCTTTGAACAGGAGTTTGTTCTCTACAGATCAGAAAAAAGGCACTGAGTTTGGTGATGTTATTCCAATTCTTCGCTTGATTCACGCGTTATCCTTTGGTACACCTACACCTGCTCATTCAACCTCATTTTTCATGCAATTAGCTCATAGAAACGCTTCTCAAAACATAACAAAAATAATATTTTAAACACTTCATTAAATAATTAAGGTAAATCATTTTCCCACAACGAGTGTATCTTTACAACCTTTCTTGTATTTTACTAGTGGGAAAAGAAACTATTAGATACCTAAAATGGGGACTCATCATCTCCCCCATGCTTGAAGGATTCACCCATCCTTGGGTGACATATTCTGCTCTCTGATGATGTCTCTGATGTCCCATGCTACCACCTTGGGGGTCTCTGCCTAGTTGTGGTAGCCCATACTTTGATCTTCCTTGACCCATGCCCTCCTTTCTTCTTCCTTAGTGACCTATTCCTTAATGACCGGTGGAAGGAAGAATGGGGGCTTTAGCCTCATCCCTATCCACCTAAGCTGATTCTTTATCAATGAATCCTTGTCGAACTTGGATTTTACGAGATCATTTTCTAGTCTGGTAGGGGAGTGAAGCTCTTTTATTTTCAAGTCATTTGCCACTCTGCACCATCTTTCACCAATAGACTCCTGAACCTCCTTATGTGTGCTCTGAAGAGTAAGATCGAAGTGAACTACAACCCCCTGTTGTTTATCAAGGAGAGTTGGGATCAGTTCCTCATCTATTGTGATATTTCTATGGTCATAGATTATTCTTTCAGGGTGAGTTGCTTCTGCCCTGATCCATAATGGGGTCTTCCATTTTGCTGCCACATAAATGTGGTAGTCCTGAGCTCGTTCAATTTCGTTTTTCATCCAAGAACATAATGCTCTTAACTGGAAATCGCCCATGTAAGGGTTTGGTGACCAATTGAACGAGCTAGGAGCTACAAAATTGTGTAGGGAAAACTCACTGAGCTGGTCCTTCTTCGACTCTGTGGCCTTGAGAGATGCATCCACAAATTCCATGGTTGTTTTGATTTCTATTGGGAGTCCCTGTGCCAACCTTTGGAGATGGAATTTGTCTCACTTCTCTTGTAGGTAAACTGCATATATTGCTGAAGGTGGCCTATTCTCCAATAGTTTATTGTATATTTCAGTGGTAGTAGCCAAGACATGCTTCAGTTGAACAATTTCCTGGTCCTTTTTGGCTAGTTCCCCTTGTTCCTCAGCCAACTTTTCTTGAAGTACTGAATTTCTCTGTTCCGCCAGTCTTAGCTCCCCTGCATGATGCATTCTTAGAATTTGTGTCTTCTTAGATGAGAACGGGGGTGATGTTGTCTGGATTTCTAATTCAATTTTCAATGCTGCTAGTTCCTTTCTGAGTTATTCTAATTCTACCCGTGCCTCAGCCAGCTGATTGACAACCCCAGGGTTTTCATTATGCTCAGGAGGGTCCCTCTGGGGGTTGTCTTGCTCTTTTTGTTCATTCCATTCTTCTTCCACCTCCTGTTCTTCCTGTTCATTCTGCATTTCCTATTCATCCTGCTCGTCTTCTATAGTGGGATCCCTCTGATCTACCCACTGATCATCATCATCATCCGACACATTTTGAACTATGGGACTGGGTTCCCTAATCTTTTCCTTGGTCATTAGGATTCTGGATGCTTGTGTGAACCTCTTACTTCTTATTTTTGGCTCTTGATTACTGGTAGGGATCCCTGGGTTCATCTTGGGGGAGTCATCTCTTGAATGCTTAATTTTCACCAGGGTCTCGACCACATGGTCCAAGTCAATTTTCCTCTTCGCCCCTGATGTAGATAGGTTTTGTTCATTGATCCTAGTGGTATGTTGGCTGTGGGTGTACCCTTCATCCTTTGAACATCTTCAGCGGATACCAACACGAATTCTTCCCATGAAAGCTCTGGTATCTGCGCCTTTAATTCCTCACAAATGATTAACTTGATCAGCCCATGATGGGGCATCCTCCTTACCTTTAGCCACCTTCTTGCTCATTTATGCTAGAGATTGGAGCAGGTAATATGGAATACTAATGTTGTTGTTTGGTGGATGATGGGTCCTGTGCCTTAGCAGCTCTAGAATCCGAAAATGAAAGATGGGGACATAGCTTAACCTACTAGAGCATGTGATGTACTTCTGAACAATTGCAGCCACGTCCTCCCATGGCACTGGCATAGAGAGTATTTTGACTCCATTTTTGTCTTTGTCATAGACCTCTCCTTGCTCGAAAAATGTTGTTTTTGCTTCATGGTTTGCCTCCCTGTAATCACTGCTCCAATGCAAACCTCTCTATAGACCAGTGAATTTGGCAATTACATCCTCATCCAACTTTATATGTAACCCCTTCACTCGGGTGACGAATTGTTCATCCTTGATATGTTTAAAATTTCTCGCAAACTCCAGAGCCACCCCTGTATTGTACCCTTTCAGTCCTAGGATGAAAGGCATCCATTTTGCACTGTGGATGGTTGTTAATATTCACAGGCTCTGGTAGATGGCACTGTGCTCCTTTGGTTCACTTTTCTTGAATCCTTTCGTCATCTTAAAATCTCTTCTACAATCGACAAAAACCAACTTTGAATGTGTCTTTTACCTCACTGGTTTGGATTGACTATAGGCTTGGGGCCGGATTGCTTGCTACATGACACACTCACTTCTGATGGTTTGCTTCTGGGAAGTGCTGAGATGTTATTTCATTTGCAAAAAATGGCTCTTTTCTCTTTGACGATCATGCAACTTTACTTAACTGCCCTTCCGCACTTATCCTTATTATTCTTCGTTGTACTTGCTGATTGATCCATTTCTTTTCATAATCAAGCTCTTCATTTCTCTTTATGCTTGTACTTTGCGATTATTGTGAAGTATGGTGGTTATATGCGGATTCATCATTTGTGAAGTATGGTGTGCAATCATGATTTTGTAATCTGAACGTTTCCCTATGACTTTATCGAAAAGCTATCCTCAGCTTGTTGTTGCAGCAACACCCCTCCCCAAAATTTTGAACATGTTGGGGCCCCTCCTGTATTTTTATAGAAGGTTTGCCTGACAAGCCATCCCAGCCGTCAGCCCTGTTTTCAACATAAAATCGTATTTCCCTGCTCAACATCTTGCCATCAATCCTTCCATGTTTTCCCCAAAGAGCCAAAAGATAACTCAGTTTTTTCCCCAACGTTTTGGGATAATTCGGACTATCTGCCCGACTTCAAAGACAAGCGTCCAACCTTTCCGAAAGAGGGACTGAGATTTCCTTTGTCAAAATCTGCAGAAGCCATTGAAAATTTGTTCCCGAAACGACGGAAGCTTTCGCTCAAGCCTTCTGCAACCGCGGAAAGGTTCCGGTTTTGCTCCCGAAATTGCGGGACTCATTCACCTTAAATCTCCCGAAAAGGACTTAGATTTTCTTCCGATTAGAAAAAACTGCGGGAACAATGGGACAATACTTCCCGAAACGGCGGGGGCATTCAGCGAAACCGCCCGAAATTGGCGGAATCCGCCGTGATATATTCCCGAAGAGACTCAGATTATGGCCATAAGTTGCGGAAACCATTGGTGAAACCTCGCCGAAACAGCGGAGCGATTCAAGTCTGTCTCCCGAAACGGCGGAAGCCATTCACATTTGCTTGCCGAAGTAACACGAAGAGATTCATGAACTTCTTCCGGAATTGTGAAAGGACTTGGAATACCTTAAAAGAACTTTTCAGAATAAGCCGAGGAAACTTCGCGGAAGCATTTAAAGATTCCGTTCCGAAACAGCGGAAGCCGCTGAGGAATTGCTTCCGAAACGGCAGAGGCCATTCTCATAAACCGCCCGTCCAAGCCTTCCGAAGTAAATAACGCTTGGAAACTTCTCAATGTTTAAAATCTGCGGAACGATTCAACTCTATCTTCCCGAAACGGCGGAAGCCATCCGCATAAGTCCCGCGGAGGAATTCACGATTTCCTTCCGAAACTATGAAAAAGACTTAGAATATGTTTTTAAAGAAACTATCGCGGAGGCCTTCAGCCTTTTCTCCCGAAACCGCGGAAGCCTTCGGGCTACCCTCCCGAAACGGCGGAAGCCAATCGCTTAAACCGCTCGGCAAAGGACTCCGAAATGACCCCAGGTAAATGTGCGGAAGAATATATCATTTGCTCCTGAAACAGCGGGAGCTGCTTGCCTAAAAACGGCCGAAGAGACTTAGAAAAACTTCAAAAAACATGCGGAAGTCTTCAGTTTTTCCTTCTGAAACGCGGAAACCTTTATGTTTCCCTTCCGAAACTAGCAGGAGTCTTCGCCATAGCTTCCCGTAAAAGCAACAAGGCTTAGAGAGTTTTGGTTTGCGGAAACCTTTTGCGAATAGCTCCCGAAACGGCGGAAGCCTTGACGTTACACATCCGCAACGCGGGGCTCTTTTGCGGAAGGTTTCAAGTTCCCCTTCCGCGACGCGTCCCGAAACAGCGGGAACTTCCCCTCTATCCTTCCGCAACGGCAGGTGTGACTCGCAGGACGGTCCCGCGGATGGCGGTCGCACGGAAATCGAGGTATCTTGACATGACCGTGGCGAGCGGCGTATTTAAGCCACATTCTAATTGCGCCAACCACCAACCTTAATGCTTGCACGTGCCCGTTTTGTTTAAATAGGTGGTGGGGGTACGAGCCAACACATTGTTATTTTTTTTTTAATCTGGACGATTGGTTGGACGCCGCGCGAACCGCTCCAGCTCGGATTGCTCAAACACGTTTCACGGCCACCTCAGTTAGCGTTTTCATCAGTGCCAGGTAGGCTCTTAACTGTAAATCCGTCTCCCTACACGTCGTATTTTGCTTTTGAGTTAGCTGTCTTTTGAAATTGATGGGCATAGGTGGGGTTTTGACGAGCAAAACACCCGTCATGGGCGATTTTGCCCGACAAAATACGGTTCAATCAAGTTCCCCTCGTTTTTTAGCCGAAGCAGAATGAACACTGGTGGGTAGACGGTTAACATGTTCCTTCCCTGAGCCGCGTGCCTCGTCGTCTGTTGAAAATACCGAAGCCCATCGACGTTGCATATCCCCGGCCGAGAGATTAAGCCATAACACCCCGGCCCTTTTTGTGAACTGCGAAACCTCTGCTCAGTTCAAATATTAGAACCGGCGCCACGGCCCCTGTTCAGGACCCGCGAGCACTCAAGCTACGCCAGCTAGACCCAAAACCATCGCCGCCCGATTTTTGCCGCCCATTTGGAACACCTCGTCAAGTGCCGCAAATAACATTGGCATTCGGATGCCCCCGCCTAATCGTAAATACAAAAGGGGTTTCTTTTTCGGCACCAAGTCTGCCTACCCGAGCTTACCCGCCGCGGGCCTTCCAAACCACAGCAGTGACGAAAGCTGTCCTATCCTTTCCCCAGAACTAAACCTTGCTTCCGCAACGCGCTTGTCTCCACGGGAGCATCCCAAACTTGCCCCTTTAAAGAATGGGAGGGTTATTATTTTTTTTATAATCATGTCCCTGCTAAGACGAAAATCATCTTTTCCCAGGGCAGAAACGGAAGCCATTTGCTTCTACAAATCGCCTATCGGTCCAAGAACAAAATGTATCCGCAGCATAGCCTACCCCTCAGGAGCATTCCAAACTCGTCCTTTTAGAAAATTCAAGTGCTTCAATTTATTTTTCGTATTAAAATAGTAACAGCTTCATTGTGCTTATCATATTTGATATATTATCAAAACAATGATGCTTTCTGTTAAAACCTCACAGCATGTTACTCAAGTTCATGATGACTCGTATATGGGTGTTATCAGGGATAAATCAAGATGCCGAAAACCGGTAAGAAGAAAGCTAAGATGACAGAAAAGAAGCCTGCCCCTCTCAAGATTGAAACCTCGCTCCAGGACACTAGGTGCACCACTAGTGTCCCTCCAGAAATCAGATGGGATGACATCTATAGAATGATCAGGGACCAAAAAATCCCAGATATGTTGCTGGAAGAAGCACCAATCTATCAAAATATCAGAGCCTCAGGCATAACTAGAGCCGCTACCCGCCCTGAGCTGTTCCCCTGTGCTGAAGTGATCGGGTGGATACTCCAACATGCGGATGCTGAAGGGAGAGTAATAAATGATAGCGGGAAAGTGGCTATTGCCTCGTTTCAACCCGCGTATATTGCGGCGGCCTACAGATTTCCCCGTGTCCAGCAAGCTCTGACTGACGAATGGTTGGGCCAAATGGATAACGTCGAGATGGCCAAGAAGCTATTGAGGGGAGGGAAGCATTTGAGAAAGAAGGGAAATGATGAATATGACGTACAGAACCTGAAGGCCCCTTTCAGATTGATCGCTTTAATGCTGTGCAGAATCTTCGGCATGCCCGATGGCACAGTATACAAGATTCGGTGGGTCCCTATCATTCACTATGTGGCATTTCAGGGGACAGTGTTTGACTGGGCCACTATCCTGTCGGATAGTCTGGCCTCGATGATAGCTGCTGCTAAGCCAGGACTGGCCTTGAAGAAGGCTGAATTCTTCATGTCTTCATACCTGATAGATTGTATCTTGGCCAAGATAGAGTTCCCCAAATTGGGGTGTACATGGGATAGGGCCACCGCCCCGGTCTACATCGCATTCAAGATGTTGTGGGCTCAGAATTACAAGCCCAGCTACAAACTCATCTGTGAGGGGTTCATCATGCCCCTATACGAGAAAATGTTCAAGGAAGAACCAAATTGCCTGTCACAAAATGCTTTGGAAGTCCTTGGGGATTATGGGGACTTTTACTTTTCAGAACAAGGTACCTACCTGAGAATGTTCGGAGGGACTAAGCCCCCATACATATTGCCGCAGTATGCCACAGACTATGTGGTGCTCAAGGAAGCAGTAAGACAACTCTTCTTGGATGGGATTGGAGCATTCCTCCACAAGCTACACAAGGCTTCCTTTCCCCCCCTACCTTTCTGCATAGGTGCTTACAAGTTTTCAGGGGTTGCCTCGGCCAATGAGTTTGTTCAAGAGTTGAAGGCCTTCCACTTCGGTGAGGTCATCTTCCATAGGAACGATATAAAGGGTAAAGTGGCCGAGCATTGCAAGGGGAACTATGCTCACTTCGAATACTCCCACTACCCTGATGCCGAGGAGGAAGCATTCATAGGCATCAGCAACATGACTGAGCTACGGATCTGTCGCCAAGGTACTGGAGCGAGCTCTAGCTCAACCAAAGCCCAGAAGACCATCCAACAAAAGGAGAAAGAAGCCGAGGATGCCCGAGCTCAGATTAAGAGAAGAGGCAAGGTTACAGCAGGAAGCCGAGGAAGCAAAAAGGCAGCAAGAAGCTGAAAATGAAAGACTGCGGAAAGAGGCTGAAGAAGCCCAAAAGCAGAAAGAAGCAGAGACTGAGCAAGCTGAGGCAAGAAAGAAGGCGGAGGAAGAATTGAAGACAAGGGAAGATGCCGAGGCAGGTGGATCCGGTGTCCAAGACATGGAGATAGACACCCCTCAAGCAGGTGGCTCTGGTACCGAAAGGGAAGGAACAGACCCTGCTCAGGAAGTCCGGACCCCAGCTATGGAAGAAGACATAGACATCATAAACCAACCAATTGTCTCGTACACTCCATCAGGGAAACGTACGGTGTCCAAATGGAATGAGTTTGTTTATGATAAGAAAAGAAAAGCAATGGTCCTCCAATCAGAAGAGAGGATTAAAATCCCCTTCCATGAAGACATTGTGACTCATCGGGAGGTCACTGTCATGCAGAACACGGATCAAGATCCCATTGCTATGGCATCCGCAGTTATAGAAACAACAAAGGCATCATTTTCCAATGTAGACGGTATAGTCAAAGAAAATATATTGACAAAGAAGAGAGCACGCACGCTGCAACAAAATGTGGCTAATGAGCAAGCCCAAAGAGATCTGACGGTAAACAAATACAATTGCTTGTACGCTGAGCATAAGGAGCTGTCAAACAAGTACAGCCAGCTGGAGGAGGAAAAAGACCAGCTAACACTTCAAATGATGTTTGTGGAAGCAGAGAAGAATGGTGCAGAAGAAAAGGCATCTCTGCTAAAAGCAGACAAGCAAGCATTAGGTGAGCGTTTAGAGCAAGCGGAGAGCAGAACCATAGACCTATCTCCCTTCCACGAGCTGTCGTGCAATATCCTGCAGCAAGTGTATGGCTCCCAAGAGCTAATCACTGATGAGGTATGCAAACTCGAGGCCATGATGGTTAGGCTAAAAGAGGTTAATACGGAAGCCCACATGCTCAAAGCTAAGAATACCCGTGTCAAGGCAAATGTCATAAGTCAGATGGCATGGAGAGAAGGGAAAGGAGGTTTCCCCCCGCATCTTCCTTTTAAGGCCGTGGAAGATTTTAATGAAGATATAGCCTTGTTGGATTTTGGCAGGAACTGTGCCAATAAGCTGATAGCCAGTGTGCAGAGGACAACAGATAGAATCAACAACCTATACCAAAAGCTCAAAGGAGTCCATGACAACTACACATTGAGTTTCCCTCAGACCCTAGAAGACTTCCCGGGAAAGGAGCAGCGGTTGTCTCAACTGAAAGAAGAGCTAGGCATCCAGATGGAGTATGTGAAAAGTATTGATGTCCTGGCCATGGATGATCTCCAACATTACATCGGTTCATCAACACTTCACAACCACCTGCTGAAGGAAGCATATCAAGTTGCTGAAACAGAAGTACAAAGCATTAAAACAGAGCTCGGGAAGAATGTGACTTCTCAGAAAATCCTGTTTCCTGCTGCAACAAACATAATCATAAGGGACACAGGTGTGTGGCACAGCTACATAGCAGAGGAGGACAGGAAAGCTGCAGCAGCAGCAGGAGCATCAGTAGATCCGGCAACCTCTCTCCCAGCAGCCTCTTCCCCAGCAATGGCAGGAAGTCTGACCAGTTCAATTCCCCCTTCCCAATTAGGAGCAGCATCAGTAGGGGATTCGAGGGCCTCTTCCCAGGCAACATCAGTGACAATTAACTTAGGCGACCCTCTGCCAGGAGAAGCTCACGCACAGGAATGAAGAAGCTGAATTCAGTCGAACCACTCTCTTCAGCCAGACACGTGCCCAGCAGGGAAAGATTTGATGTTAGCAAATTTTCTGTTATGTATATTTTGAATATGTAAGGCATAAGCCATGGGACAACTGTCCCTAATTTTGTCAAAATAATTTTTATAAAGGAAGTGGCCATTTTGGTGGTCGATTATAGTGAAAATTCCTGTAAATGACAGGTGGAGAATGCTAGGTGTCAGCCCAAAGGGCAAATTTGTAGCTATAAATAGCATCTAGGAAAGATTAGAAAGGACTTTTGGGAGGGAAGGAAATTTTGGTAAACGATATGAGCTATCTTGTATCGGGTCTGTAAATTGAATTTTCTAATAGAAGCCACGAGAGATGGACGTTTTTCCTGGGATGTTGGATTGCTCTATATTGGACTATTCTAATGACTGCGGTTCAGTAATGTGAGATTATTCTTGACATTGAAATTATTTCTTTGCATTAATGATTTTTGCTCCCCTCTGTGCATGCGTTCTCTCTATTCTGTGAGCAATGAAATATATTGCTGTAGATTTCTTTGTCTAGATCGAATGGCTAACTGTTCTTTCTTCAGGATAATGCATGTGGTTCAATGTTCATGCCTTTAAATTGCTCCTTGCAGGGATCTTTGAGTTTAATTTCAGTTTTGTTACATCTAGATCTGTTTCTTTATTCTTGTTAAATAGATTAAATAATTTTGCTTTCTTCTGTTTATGAGCAATAGATGCGTTCTTAAAGTTTCCTTTTAGATATGTTTCTTTATTTGCTTTCCTCTGTTTATGAGCAATAGACGCGTTCCATGTTGAATGAGAAGCTATCTTCTCAAGATCTTTGTCTTGCTGTAGCTTTGGTTGTGAGAAATAATAGCTATCTATTTTTTGTTTACAGTACTTGTTACAGCTGATTGCTCCTCCCTTTAGCGTGTTCCCTGCAAGGATAGATAGATTTGTTCCAGTGTTAGGCTTAGATCTGTTTTAATTGCATTCAGATTAAGTATAATTTAGGCACTTGCATCTCATATAAAAGACATAAAACCCAAAAGAAAGGTGGATCGGGCCATAACCGGTAAGATCGGATTTAAAGTCCAAAACCATGGTTGCCGGAACCGCTAACCGGACGGATTCCCTACACCAAACGGGAGATAGTCTAATTGGGACCATCTCTCGGGGAGAATCCCTTTCTGATTGATGCTACGATATCCGAGGCATCAACAGGTTTTGGCGCTAGAAGGAGGGCCTGAAGTGCATGGCTGATAGAGGAAAATCTTCCGCGGTCATAGATAACACTGAAATCCCGCTTAAAGAAAACATTTCAAACAGCCCAGATCTTGGAGTAACAGACCAAGAACGCCTCATTTCTGACCCTGAGCCTCAAGAAGCTTTATACGCTGTCCCTTTTACAGAAATAGAGGATTTGAGAAGACATACTAGGTCCTACGTTAGACATCTAGGTGGTTTAAACGCTGTCAAATTCCTCCCTAAGAAAATTACACCTAGAAAGGAGCCACAGTACACCCGGGATTCAATTCTCGTTCAAAGTTTTGAAGAACCGGTAAATCTGACTTTGGAAGAAATTTCTGACACTCTTAACAAGACAGACCAAGAAAATCTTGAAGAAATTACCACTCCCAAAAGTACCCCACAGGATTCACCCTACAATTCTCCTCCGGGGTCTCCACATCCAAACCCAAACATGGTTGTACCTGCTTGGAGAGCAAGGGGGGCGCTGAACCTAGCTGGACCATTCCATAATCTGCCAAAAAACCTAGAAAAGGTCTTGCCTAAGTATGATCCAGGGAAAGCCATCTCGGCAGAAGATCACCTCAAGAGTTTTTACCTAGCTCTGAACCTTTTGAACATACAACATGAATACGTGGTCTGCAGGTTGTTTCCATACACTTTCGAACCAAAAGTATCCTCATGGTACTTTAGCCTACAACCCAGCTCAATCTCTAGTTGGGATGAATTCGAAAAATGTTTTCTAAAGAAATACGGAAACCAAAAGACTGTGGCCACACTTATGAAAGAACTCCTATCCATGAGGATGGAGAAGAAAGAAAAGGTTCAAGATTTCAATCAAAGATTCACTACGCTGTTGAATAACTTCAGTCAAGCTAATAAACCAACCGAGGAATCTCTAATTGAATACTATACGACCGCTCTTGATGGACCCATAGCAATGTTCGTGAAGAGATCCAAGAAAACTACCCTGATAGAGAACTTTGAGGAAGCTAGAAAGGTAGAAGAAGAGGCTGATAGCATTGCTAAACATGCCTTAGATGTAGAAATAAAACCGGCAGCTAGCAAGAAACCTTTGCTCCTCACCAGAGGCAAAGAGGAACCATCTACGTACATGGAGAATGTAGTTAAAATGATGCAGAAATTATCTAACAAAATCGTAGATCTTGAGAAAGACAAGGCTGCTAGTACATCTAGGAAACCTTTCAAACCATTTTATAAAAGAAGGGAGGACGGGGAGCAGACTCATCCACCAATGAACGCTGCCCCTGTTTTAAACTTGAACGAGATAGGGATGGAAAATTTCTGCACTTTTCACCAAGAACCACATTCGGAAAAGAGCTGTCCGCAATGGATCAATTCCATGAGCTTAGTCATGAACCAAATGTTAGATTCTCAGATCCCAGATCAGGATGTTCCTCCAGAAGAGTCAAGCCCTGAGTTAGAGGAACCAACCCCGGACACCACTATGGTGTTGTGGGATTGGGTACCTATGACTGAATTTGTAGAAGAAGATCACATAGCTAGCCCTCCCTCTACCATAAATGTTGCCACTCGCAGCAAGGGCCCAATTGCGGATCCTGTCCCAGTCACCTTTCCCCATAAGCCTAAAGTTTCGAAAGATCCGCCTAGGAGGCATATACCAATCGTCCCACCTCAGCCCAAGGTAAACCAAACAGCTGCCAAACAGCCAAGTGCTGACAACACAGTCCAGCCAAAGGTCACCATGAACAAAACAAATCAGCCAACTCGAATTGGGAACGAGTCCGACATAGGGTATGATATTATCGAAGATATCAAGAAATTCAAAGCAAACGTATCAATATTTGACATGTGTAGCTTGCCCCATCAACGAGACAAACTGTTGCATGTTTTACAACCAAAACCCAGCACTACATTAACAGATTCTCAAGACAATCCTGAAATTAATGAGGCTAGCATCGGTGGGAAATCCAAATCCCAAACATTGCCATTCTTGTTGACATTTGAAATTTTTAATCACAATGTTCACAACTGTTTGGTAGATTCTGGAGCTTCTTCAAACGTTATGCCACTGTCAATTTGTAAAAAAATTAATGGGCAGCCCGTTCCATCTCCAGCGCAAATTATCCAATTAGACAGGACAGCTGTCAAGGTTATTGGGGAGATGAAAGACGTTCTAATTAGATTGTCAGTTGATCCTAGAGTCTGCCAATTTATTGACATAATGGTGGTCGACATTCCTGAAGCTTATGGGCTGATTTTGAGTAGGGATTGGTCTACCAAACTGAGTGGCTACTTCGCTACCGATTGGTCTCATCTATGGCTGCCTTATCAGAACAGACAGAATCAGATTAAAATTCTTAGGGAACCTCATATGAAACAAAACGTAACCCAACTAGAAGAAAAAAATGAGGCTGTAACTTTCTCTTCCTCGGTCCTGGGAAATTACTTCTTAGAAATGGATCCGGGTAACTATCAATCTGAAATCGTTAGCCATGAATCAGATAAACAGTCCGATCTCCTTCATTTCTCTCGGACTGATGATGTTGATTGTAACATAGTCAATTTAGTTGCTAACATAGACCATAAAGAAACTAACTTAGTTGAATCTGAAGATGTTTTTTGGACATTATACTTTGATGGTTCTAAAACTCTGGAAGGATCCGGAGCCGGTTGTGTTCTAATGGATCCAAAAAGGAACAAGTATTTTTTGTCTTGTAGATTAGAATTCGATTGTACTAATAACACCGCTGAATATGAAGCTTTGGTACATGGGTTAAAAAAGGCCATTGGCTTAAATGTTAAGTACCTGAAGGTCTTTGGTGATTCCGAGATAGTTGTAAGACAGGTAAGGGACACCATTCACTGTCTCTCACCTCACTTGAAAGGTTATCAGGCTGAGGTATGGGATTTAATCATGCATTTTGACGCTTTCAATATAAAATCAATTCCTAGATTGCAAAATTCTGCTGCTGATTTGTTAGCAACATCCGCTTCTAGATTGGTGCCGTCAAATAATAAATGCTCAATTGAATTGATTTTCAGTCCTTCCATTCCCGATAACATCAAAAATTTCAGAGTCTTCGATGATGATGAACAAATTATCAGCTTCCTGACAAACGAAGACAGTTTCCAAGGAGCTGCAATAGATGAGGAAGAACACGATGCTGATTTGATGAAGAAAGATGACGAGAAAGGAAATTTCATGCCAAAGGGGGTCAGGTCCCTCGAAATGCTTTTCAATCTTCAAAATAAGTTCAAAAGACCCGCTAATACCAAAACTAACAGCTCATCAATGCAACATGAGTTGGTTAATTTGGGCACCGAGGCAGAACCGAAATTTGTCAACCTTGGCAAATGTTGTTCACCAGGAGAAAGAGACAGGTTCATTAAATTGTTTAAGCAGTACAAGGATGTTTTTGCATGGACCTATGAAGATCTGAAAACATATGACGTCCGCATCATTCAGCATGTTATACCAATGAAAGCGGGTGTCAATCCATTTCAGCAGCAGCTAAGAAGGATGCATCCCACCCTTGAACCGCTGATCCAAAAGGAATTAAAGAAGCTCCTGGACGCTAAGATAATCTTCAAAGTTCGGCATTCTGAATGGGTTGCAAACTTGGTTCCCGTAAGGAAGAAGTCGGGAGAGATTAGACTATGTGTAGATTTCAAAAACTTAAACAAAGCCTCGGATAAAGACAACTACCCCGTACCTTCAATGGAGCAAATCCTCCAAATGGTGTCAGGATCCGAATTGTTTTCTCTCCTCGATGGTTTCTCAGGCTATAACCAAGTGCTAGTAGCTGAAGAAGATCGTCTCAAGACCACTTTCAGGACAAAGTGGGGAACTTTCGCCTACAGAAGGATGCCATTTGGTTTGATAAACACAGGAGCCACATTCCAAAGGGCGATGGATATTGCCTTCCGAGGATTGGGTGGGCAATGTGTTGTTGTTTACTTAGATGATGTGACGGTCTTTTCAAAGAAAAGGGAAGATCATGTTGTTCATCTGAGGCACATCTTTGATCGTTGCCGGAAGTATGGTATTTCTTTGAATCCCAAGAAGAGCGTGTTTGTTGTACCCGAAGGTAAGCTCTTGGGTCATATCATCTCCAAAGGGGGAGTGTCAATCGACCAGGAAAGGGTCCAAGCTATTAATAAGATTCCAATGCCTCACAACAAAAAATCTATGCAGTCTTTCATGGGCACCATCAATTTTGTCCGCAGATTTGTTCCGGATTTTGCACAAATCGTTAAGCCATTGCAACAAATGGTTAAACAAAGCATACAATTCAAGTGGACGGATTTGGAGAAGGACGCATTTAGAGATATCAAGGCAACGGTAGCTAAGGCTCCTTCCTTAAGAAGCCCAGATTTTGATAAGGATTTCATCTTGTATACCTTTGCCTCGGAAGACTCTCTCGCAGCTGTACTCACACAGAAGGTGGAGTTGGGGGATGAATACCCAATTTCGTTTATGAGCACTGGTCTGCAGGGGGCCGAGCTGAACTATCCCATGGTGGACAAGCATGCCTATGCGGTCTTCAAAGCAGTCAAGCAGTTTAGGCCATACATTTTGAAGAACAGAACTAAATTCATAGTTCCCCATCCAGCTGTTAGATCCATTTTCGTTCAAAAGGAATTGGGAGAAAGGAGAGGGAACTGGGTCACAGCTCTGCAGGAGTATGATTTGGAATTTAAACCGGCTACAATCATTAAAGGACAAGGTCTATGCAAGTTACTGGCGGGAAACTCGACTGATGAAGAGCACCATTGGAGAAATGAAGCTGAGCTCAATTCGGTTGAGGTATGTCATATCTTTACATCTCCCCAGTCATGGTATAGGGATCTAGTGCACTATTTACAGCAGGGATATCTACTCGAGCACTAGAATTCTAAACAAAGAAGGGCACTCCGCTTGAGATCAGCACCCTATCAGATCATTGATGGGATTCTTTTCAGAAAGAATTATGATGGAGTCCTTCTTAGGTGTTTGGAAAAGGAGGATGCAAACAAAGTTGTCAAAGAATTGCATGATGGCCCCGCAGGGGGCCATTATTCAGGAGAGACGACAGCACACAAGATACTGAGAGCTGGTTATTATTGGCTCACTTTGTTCCGAGATGCCCACACATATGCACGGAACTATGATGTATGTCAAAGAAGCGCTGGGAAGTTACCTAAGGCCGCAGGCCCATTGCAGCCGGTCATCATCTCTGAGCCTTTTGAGCAATGGGGCATAGATGTTATCGGAGAAATAAATCCAAATTCTTCATTGCAACATCGATACATCCTAACGGCTACCGACTACTTCACTAGGTGGACGGAGGCCAACCCATTGCGCAAGATCAATGAAGACGCAGTCATCAACTTCTTGAAAGAAAACATCATAACCAGGTTTGGGGTTCCAATTTCCCTCGTTTTTGATAATTCTACTTATTTTTCATCTTGCAAGATAAATGAATTTGTTTATGAATTGGGAATTAAGTTGCATTATTCAGCCAATTACTACCCTCAGGGAAACGGATTAGCTGAATCCTCAAACAAGAATCTGATTCGAATCCTTAAGAAAACTGTGATAGAAAACCAGAGAAGTTGGCATGTGGCTCTCCCAAACGCCTTATGGGCAGATAGGGTAACCCCGAAGAATGCTTTAGGTGTCTCCCCTTTCACTCTTGTCTATGGCAAGGAAGCCATACTTCCCCCAAACATCTTGCTGCCATCCTTGCAATTGTCCCAAGCCTCGTGGGGTTCTGGTAGCCAAGCCTTACAATCCAGGATCAACACCCTGCTTCAACTGGAAGAAGCCCGACACAAAGCTAGAGATCGATTCAATCAACACCAGGATATAGTTAAGAGATGGTTCGACAAGAGGAAGTCCGGCAAGAGGGATTTTGAAGTCGGGGATTTAGTCCTGAAATGGGACCATAATCATGAAGGCAAAGGAATGCATACGAAATTTCAACATCTATGGGTAGGCCCGTACCAAATTTCTGCAAAATTAGGCCCATCCACTTATAAATTGACAAATCTCGAGGGAGAGGAAGTAGCCCTTCCTCTCAATGGCCTCGCTCTGAAACAATACTTCGCATAGTCTCCTTGAGACTTCCTGTACATAAATAAAGTTGTCTTTTCACTTTCGCTTTTAGCTGTTTTATTTTTCGGCCATGTCGTTTCTTTCTTTGTTATTTGAACTTTTCGACAAGTTTTGTTTTCTGAAGGCCCCCCTTGTTGTTGAGTTTCCCGTTGAAGATAGCTCTCTCAAAGAAAACTTGCAACCCATGAGTCTGGAACCCTGCTCACTAAACCCGGTCTGCTGTGCTCTCGCTGAAATGTTCAAAAGGGGGGGGGAAACCTACCTTGCTAGTCACACTAATCCTGTTTAATAGCAGAGACCCATGGCCATCTTCACTACTATCATTGGGCTCCACCCACTCTCACACTTTAAAGGCATCTTAAGAAGGTTACCTAAGTTGGACCCATGGAAAGTGGCACCTCTCGAGGACATAGGGTATTGAGATGACTCCATGCTGCAGATTTAAAAGCCAAAATGGCCTACATTCAAGAGTCTGTTTTCCAGGGATTCTCGACTCAATTAAAGCATGGCTGAGACAAAAAAAAAAAAAGAAAAAAAAAAGAAGACATGTAAAATCAAGAAGGCTGTCCAAAAGGCCCAGCTCAAAATGGGCTCCTCTCCGTCCGTGAAGTTTGATCAAATCAATAAAATCTCTAACTCACACAAAAGGACATTATGGATTGAGGAGCCCAAATCAAAGATCATGTCCAAAAGAAAATATCCCTGGAAGGCTCAAACAGCTAAGCTGTCCAAAGTACAAGCATCCCAAAGGGTGCCAGCAGCATGGGAATGAGGAACAAGAACAATAATGTCCACGAGAAAGTGTTGCAAATCCTGTGGAGTCCGGCAGTAGTGACCATTTGAGAGATGACCCTCCTAAAATGAATCTCATATGCTGGCCCTCTGAGAGTGGTGAAGATGTCTCGATCAAAGCCCCCCTTTCCCCAATGGCTAGCAGGAAAAGTGCCTCTTTCCCCCCGCATGAGTATAAAATGATCAGTTGAGTAGTGCACCCAAGGTGGATGTTTTAATGAGGTTCCGGACCGTGAAGAGGAATTTTTCAGAGATCTGTGTTCGCGAGCGACTCGCCATTGTTGTTGCAGCAACACCCCTCCCCAAAATTTTGAACATGTTGGGGCCCCTCCTGTATTTTCATAGAAGGTTTGCCTGACAAGCCATCCCAGCCGTCAGCCCTGTTTTCAACATAAAATCGTATTTCCCTGCTGAACATCTTGCCATCAATCCTTCCATGTTTTCCCCAAAGAGCCAAAAGATAACTCAGTTTTTTCCCCAACGTTTTGGGATAATTCGGACTATCTGCCCGACTTCAAAGACAAGCGTCCAACCTTTCCGAAAGAGGGACTGAGATTTCCTTTGTCAAAATCTGTGGAAGCCATTGAAAATTTGTTCCCGAAACGACGGAAGCTTTCGCTCAAGCCTTCCGCAACCGCGGAAAGGTTCCGGTTTTGCTCCCGAAATTGCGGGACTCATTCACCTTAAATCTCCCGAAAAGGACTTAGATTTTCTTCCGATTAGAAAAAACTGCGGGAACAATGGGACAATACTTCCCGAAACGGCGGGGGAATTCAGCGAAACCGCCCGAAATTGGCGGAAGCCGCCGTGATATCTTCCCGAAGAGACTCAGATTATGGCCATAAGTTGTGGAAACCATTGGTGAAACCTCGCCGAAACAGCGGAGCGATTCAAGTCTGTCTCCCGAAACGGCGGAAGCCATTCACATTTGCTTGCCGAAGTAACACGAAGAGATTCATGAACTTCTTCCGGAATTGTGAAAGGACTTGGAATACCTTAAAATAACTTTTCAGAATAAGCCGAGGAAACTTCGCGGAAGCTTTTAAAGATTCCGTTCCGAAACAGCGGAAGCCGTTGAGGAATTGCTTCCGAAACGGCGGAGGCCATTCTCATAAACCGCCCGTCCAAGCCTTCCGAAGTAGATAACGCTTGGAAACTTCTCAATGTTTAAAATCTGCGGAACGATTCAACTCTATCTTCCCGAAACGGCGGAAGCCATCCACATAAGTCCCGCGGAGGAATTCACGATTTCCTTCCGAAACTATGAAAAAGACTTAGACTATGTTTTTAAAGAAACTATCGCGGAGGCCTTCAGCCTTTGCTCCCGAAACCGCGGAAGCCTTCGGGCTACCCTCCCGAAACGGCGGAAGCCAATCGCTTAAACCGCTCGGCAAAGGACTCCGAAATGACCCCGGGTAAATGTGCGGAAGAATATATCATTTGCTCCCGAAACGGCGGGAGCTGCTCGCCTAAAAACGGCCGAAGAGACTTAGAAAAACTTCAAAAAACATGCGGAAGTCTTCAGTTTTTCCTTCCGAAACGCGGAAACCTTTATGTTTCCCTTCCGAAACTAGCGGGAGTCTTCGCCATATCTTCCCGTAAAAGCAACAAGGCTTAGAGAGTTTTGGTTTGCGGAAACCTTTTGCGAATAGCTCCCGAAACGGCGGAAGCCTTGACGTTACACATCCGCAACGCGGGGCTCTTTTGCGGAAGGTTTCAAGTTCCCCTTCCACGACGCGTCCCGAAACAGCGGGAACTTCCCCTCTATCCTTCTGCAACGGTGGGTGTGACTCGCAGGACCGTCCCGCGGATGGCGGTCGCACGAAAATCAAGGTATCTTGACATGACCGCGGCGGGCGGCGTATTTAAGCCACATTCTAATTGCGCCAACCACCAACCTTAATGCTCGCACGTGCCCGTTTTGTTTAAATAGGCGGTGGGGGTATGAGCCAACACATTGTTTTTTTTTTTTAATCTGGACGATTGGTTCGACGCCGCGCGAACCGCTCCAGCTCGGATTGCTCAAACACGTTTCACGGCCACCTCAGTTAGCGTTTTCATCGGTGCCAGGTAGGCTCTTAACTGTAAATCCGTCTCCCTACACGTCGTATTTTGCTTTTGAGTTAGCTGTCTTTTGAAATTGATGGGCATAGGTGGGGTTTTGACGAGCAAAACACCCGTCACGGGCGATTTTGCCTGACAAAATACGGTTGAATCAAGTTCCCCTCGTTTTTTAGCCGAAGCAGAATGAACACTGGTGGGTAGACGGTTAACATGTTCCTTCCCCGAGCCGCGTGCCTCGTCGTCTGTTGAAAATACCGAAGCCCATCGACGTTGCATATCCCTGGCCGAGAGATTAAGCCATAACACCCCGACCCTTTTTGTGAACTACGAAACCCTTGCTCAGTTCAAATCTTAGAACCGGCGCCACGGCCCCTGTTCAGGACCCGCGAGCACTCAAGCTACGCCAACTAGACCCAAAACCATCGCCGCCCGATTTTTTCCGCCCATTTGGAACACCTCGTCAAGTGCCGCAAATAACATTGGCATTCGGATGCCCCCGCCTAATCATAAATACGAAAGGGGTTTCTTTTTCGGCACCAAGTCTGCCTACCCGAGCTTACCCGCCGCGGGCCTTCCAAACCACAGCAGTGACGAAAGCTGTCCTATCCTTTCCCCAGAACTAAACCTTGCTTCCGCAACGCGCTTGTCTCCACGGGAGCATCCCAAACTTGCCCCTTTAAAGAATGGGAGGGTTATTATTTTTTTTATAATCATGTCCCTGCTAAGACGAAAATCATCTTTTCCCAGGGCAGAACCGGATGCCAATTGCTTCCGCAAATCGCCTATCGGTCCAAGAACAAAATGTATCCGCAGCATAGCCTACCCCTCAGGATCATTCCAAACTCGTCCTTTTAGAAAATTCAAGTGCTTCAATTTATGTTTCGTATTAAAATAGTAACAGCTTCATTGTGCTAATCATATTTGATATATTATCAAAACAATGATGCTTTCTGTTAAAACCTCACAGCATGTTACTCAAGTTCATGATGACTCGTATATGGGTGTTATCAGGGATAAATCAAGATGCCAAAAACCGGTAAGAAGAAAGCTAAGATGACAGAAAAGAAGCCTGCCCCTCTCAAGATTGAAACCTCGCTCCAGGACACTAGGTGCACCACTGGTGTCCCTCCATAAATCATATGGGATGACATCTATAGAATGATCAGGGACCAAGAAATCCCAGATATGTTGCTGGAAGAAGCACCAATCTATCAAAATATCAGAGCCTCAGGCATAACTAGAGCCGCTACCCGCCCTGAGCTGTTCCCCTGTGCTGAAGTGATCGGGTGGATACTCCAACATGCAGATGCTGAAGGGAGAGTGATAAATGATAGCGGGAAAGTGGCTATTGCCTCGTTTCAACCCGCGTATATTGCGGCGGCCTACAGATTTCCCCGTGTCCAACAAGCTCTGACTAACGAATGGTTGGGCCAAATGGATAACGTCGAGATGGCCAAGAAGCTATTGAGGGGAGGGAAGCATTTGAGAAAGAAGGGAAATGATGAATATGACGTACAGAACCTGAGGGCCCCTTTCAGATTGATCGCTTTAATGCTGTGCAGAATCTTCGGCATGCCCGATGGCACAGTATACAAGATTCAGTGGGTCCCTATCATTCACTATGTGGCATTTCAGGGGACAGTGTTTGACTGGGCCACTATCCTGTCGGATAGTCTGGCCTCGATGATAGCTGCTGCTAAGCCAGGATTGGCCTTGAAGAAGGCTGAATTCTTCATGTCTTCATACCTGATAGATTGTATCTTGGCCAAGATAGAGTTCCCCAAATTGGGGTGTACATGGGATAGGGCCACCGCCCCGGTCTACATCACATTCAAGATGTTGTGGGCTCAGAATTACAAGCCCAGCTACAAACTCATCTGTGATGGGTTCATCATGCCCCTATACGAGAAAATGTTCAAGGAAGAACCAAATTGCCTGTCACAAAATGCTTTGGAAGTCCTTGGGGATTATGGGGACTTTTACTTTTCAGAACAAGATACCTACCTGAGAATGTTCGGAGGGACTAAGCCCCCATACATATTGCCGCAGTATGCCACAGACTATGTGGTGCTCAAGGAAGTAGTAAGACAACTCTTCTTGGATGGGATTGGAGCATTCCTCCACAAGCTACACAAGGCTTCCTTTCCCCCCCTACCTTTCTGCATAGGTGCTTACAAGTTTTCAGGGGTTGCCTCGGCCAATGAGTTTGTTCAAGAGTTGAAGGCCTTCCACTTCGGTGAGGTCATCTTCCACAGGAACGACAGAAAGGGTAAAGTGGCCGAGCATTGCAAGGGGAACTATGCTCACTTCGAATACTCCCACTACCCTGATGCCGAGGAGGAAGCATTCAGAGGCATCAGCAACATGACTGAGCTACGGATCTGTCGCCAAGGTACTGGAGCGAGCTCTAGCTCAACCAAAGCCCAGAAGACCTTCCAGCAAAAGGAGAAAGAAGCCGAGGATGCCCGAGCTCAGGAAGAGCTCAGATTAAGAGAAGAGGAAAGGTTACAGCAGGAAGCCGAGGAAGCAAAAAGGCAGCAAGAAGCTGAAAATGAAAGACTGCGGAAAGAGGCTGAAGAAGCCCAAAAGCAGAAAGAAGCAGAGACTGAGCAAGCTGAGGCAAGAAAGAAGGCGGAGGAAGAATTGAAGACAAGGGAATATGTTGAGGCAGGTGGATCCGGTGTCCAAGACATGGAGATAGACACCCCTCAAGCAGGTGGCTCTGGTACCCAAAGGGAAGGAACAGACCCTGCTCAGGAAGTCCGGACCCCACCTATGGAAGAAGACATAGACATCATAAACCGACCAATTGTCCCCTACACTCCATCAGGGAAACGTACGGTGTCCAAATGGAATGAGTTTGTTTATGATAAGAAAAGAAAAGCAATGGTCCTCCAATCAGAAGAGAGGATTAAAAGCCCCTTCCATGAAGACATTGTGACTCACCGGGAGGTCACTGTCATGCAGAACACGGATCAAGATCCCATTGCTATGGCATCCGCAGTTATAGCAACAACAAAGGCATCATTTGCCAATGTAGACGGTATAGTCAAAGAAAATATATTGACAAAGAAGAGATCACGCACGCTGCAACAAAATGTGGCTAATGAGCAAGCCCAAATAGATCTGGCAGTAAACAAATACAATTGCTTGTACGCTGAGCATAAGGAGCTGTCAAACAAGTACAGCCAGCTGGAGGAGGAAAAAGACCAGCTAACACTTCAAATGATGATTGTGGAAGCAGAGAAGAATGGTGTAGAAGAAAAGGCATCTCTGCTAAAAGCAGACAAGCAAGCATTAGCTGAGCCTTTAGAGCAAGCGGAGAGCAGAACCATAGACCTATCTCCCTTCCACGAGCTGTCGTGCAATATCCTGCAGCAAGTGTATGGCTCCCAAGAGCTAATCACTGATGAGGTATGCAAACTAGAGGCCATGATGGTTAGGCTAAAAGAGGTTAATACGGAAGCCCACAGGCTCAAAGCTAAGAATACCCGTGTCAAGGAAAATGTCATAAGTCAGATGGCATGGAGAGAAGGGAAAGGAGGTTTCCCCCCGCATCTTCCTTTTAAGGCCGTGGAAGATTTTAATGAAGATATAGCCTTGTTGGAGTTTGGAAGGAACTGTGCCAATAAGCTGATAGCCAGTGTGCAGAGGACAACAGATAGAATCAACAACCTATACCAAAAGCTCAAAGGAGTCCATGACAACTGCACATTGAGTTTCCCTCAGACCCTAGAAGACTTCCCGGGAAAGGAGTAGCGGTTGTCTCAACTGAAAGAAGAGCTAGGCGTCCAGATGGAGTATGTGAAAAGTATCGATGTCCTGGCCATGGATGATCTCCAACATTACATCGGTTCATCAACACTTCATAACCACCTGCTGAAGGAAGCATATCAAGTTGCTGAAGCAGAAGTACAAAGCATTAAAACAGAGCTCGGGAAGAATGTGACTTCTCAGAAAATCCTGTTTCCTGCTGCAGCAAACATAATCATAAGGGACACAGGTGTGTGGCACAGCTACATAGCAGAGGAGGACAGGAAAGGTGCAGCAGCAGCAGGAGCATCAGTAGATCCGGCAACCTCTCTCCCAGCAGCCTCTTCCCCAGCAATGGCAGGAAGTCTGACCAGTTCAATTCCCCCTTCCCAATTAGGAGCAGCATCAGTAGGGGATTCGAGGGCCTCTTCCCAGGCAACATCAGTGACAATTAACTTAGGCGACTCTCTGCCAGGAGAAGCTCACGCACAGGAATGAAGAAGCTGAATTCAATCGAACCACTCTCTTCAGCCAGACACGTGCCCAGCAGGGAAAGCTTTGATGTTAGCAAATTTTCTGTTATGTATATTTTGAATATGTAAGGCATAAGCCATGGGACAGCTGTCCCTAATTTTGTCAAAATATTTTTTATAAAGGAAGTGGCCATTTTGGTGGTCGATTATAGTGAAAATTCCTGTAAATGACAGGTGGAGAATGCTAGGTGTCAGCCCAAAGGGCAAATTTGTAGCTATAAATAGCATCTAGGAAAGATTAGAAAGGACTTTTGGGAGGGAAGGAAATTTTGGTAAACGATATGAGCTATCTTGTATCGGGTCTGTAAATTGAATTTTCTAATAGAAGCCACGGGAGATGGACGTTTTGCCTGGGATGTTGGATTGCTCTATATTGGACTATTCTAATGACTACGGTTCAGTAATGTGAGATTATTCTTGACATTGAAATTATTTCTTTGCATTAATGATTTTTGCTCCCCTCTGTGCATGCGTTCTCTCTATTCTGTGAGCAATGAAATATATTGCTGTAGATTTCTTTGTCTAGATCGAATGGCTAACTGTTCTTTCTTCAGGATAATGCATGTGGTTCATTGTTCATGCCTTTAAATTGCTCCTTGCAGGGATCTTTGAGTTTAATTTCAGTTTTGTTACATCTAGATCTGTTTCTTTATTCTTGTTAAATAGATTAAATAATTTTGCTTTCTTCTGTTTATGAGCAATAGATGCGTTCTTAAAGTTTCCTTTTAGATCTGTTTCTTTATTTGCTTTCCTCTGTTTATGAGCAATAGACGCGTTCCATGTTGAATGAGAAGCTATCTTCTCAAGATCTTTGTCTTGCTGTAGCTTTGGTTGTGAGAAATAATAGCTATCTATTTTTTGTTTACGGTACTTGTTACAACTGATTGCTCCTCCCTTTAGCGTGTTCCCTGCAAGGATAGATAGATTTGTTCCAGTGTTAGGCTTAGATCTGTTTTAATTGCATTCAGATTAAGTATAATTTAGGCACTTGCATCTCATATAAAAGACATAAAACCCAAAAGAAAGGTGGATCGGGCCATAACCGGTAAGATCGGATTTAAAGTCCAAAACCACGGTTGCCGGAACCGCTAACCGGACGGATTCCCTACATCAAACGGGATATAGTCTAATTGGGACCATCTCTCGGGGAGAATCCCTTTCTGATTGATGCTACGATATCCAAGGCATCAACACAGCTTAAAATATAACCATTTTGGGGATAATGATTTGACCTTAAGAATAAAATTAAAATGTTCAGAGATTACCTTGTTATATTTTGTTAGCGTACTTGAGTTCACAATCATTGCTGATTTGTATGCGTGTTGGATGCTGTAGTAGATTTGGTCTAATCCATAGTGATATTCGGCGTGTCAGTAGTTATGTGTGTTGTCGGCATTTTTTCTTTATTCGTGCCATTTCTGATTTGACTTTCATAATGCTTTGCATGAATTTGATTGCTTGTTGTTGCACTTGGACGAATTTCTGTATCGCTTGGATAAATGGCAGCCTCGATTGAATCAATTGCAGGCTCACTTGAAGTAGGGTTAGGCTCTCGTGATCATATGGTAGAGTTGATTGAAGAGTGTGCTTAGATTGTTCGTGTAGTGGTAGATAATTTTGCTGGCTCTCTTGAATACATACTTGGCTTGCTTGATTGCTAAAAATGTTTGTGAATTTTCGGGCTCGCTTGAATTTTGCTTGATATTTCTCTTTGCAATAGTAATGTTGTAGCTTCATAGGGATATATGTGGCCCTGTTATTTGGCCTATTATTTTCTCTATTAATTTTATTTTCCTATCTCTTTTTTCTTTCTCTTTTTTTTTATATATTTTTTTTCATTTTATCATTTTTTCTTTCTTTTTTCCTATGCTTTTTCATATTTTCTATCAGCATCAGTTGTTGCTGGTAGAGTACCTATGTAAACTCTTCTTTTGACTGTGGTTTCTTGTAAAGTTTGAGTCGATGTCCATTCACTATCATGGGAAACTGTTGTTCATCTATTGTAATCATATTGACTGCTCCATTTTCATAGATGTGCTCAATGATGTAAGGTCCTAGCCATCTGGTTGTTAATTTTCCTTTGAATCTGTGAAACCTATGGAATCATAGAGTAGTGCCCAGTCACCTTCCTTGAACTTTTTATCTTTTAGGTGCTTGTCATGCCACCTCTTTCTTTGTTGTTGGATGATTTCAGCGTGAGCCAGTGCTTGTTGGCGGTGCTCATCAAGTTGATTCAATTTTAGCATGCGTTCTTGTTGTATTTCTGATAGTTCCATGTTTCACTCTGCTGCAATTCTCAGTGTTTTTATTTCAAATTCAATTGGAAGCATGAATTTCTTTCCATATACGAACTCATAAGGTGTGAATCCTATTGTTGTCTTCCATGTGGTGTTATAGGCCCAAACATTCTCACTTAATCTGTCTTCCCAATCTCTTTTGTGGAGTTAGACTGTCTTTGTTAGAATCCTCTCTAATTCTCTGTTGGTGACTTTTGCTTGACCATTTCCTTGAGGGTGATATGAAGAGGACTGTCTATGCTTAACCTTATTCTTTTTCAGTAGGTCCTCTATTAAGTTGGATTTAAATTGTGGTCCCTTATCAGAAACTAGTTCGCTTGGAACACCAAACCTGTGGAAGATTTGCTCAGTGAAAAATTTTTCTACATTGTTTTCATTTGCTGCAGCAAGTGCTGCTACCTCGGTCCATTTTGTAAGGTAATATATGCATACTAGAATGTAGCTCTTTTTATTTGATGGTGGGTTGATTGGACCAACAAAGTCAAATCCCCATTTCTCGAATGCTTCTAAGGAGATCTGTGGATGGAGAGGCATTTCTTCTTTTTGTGTAGGCTTCCCCATTCTTTGACAGTCATCACAGTGGGACACATATTCATAAGCATCTTTGTGGAGTGTTGGCCAATAATACCCCGTTTCCAAGATTTTGTAGGCTATCCTTTTTGCAGCATAATGTCCTCCACAGGGTTCATTGTGAGTGGCATGCATTATGTCATGTACTTCATCTTACCTAATGCACCTTCTAAGTATCTGATCTGGTCCCTGTTTAAAAAGCATGCCCTCTATCCATGTGTATGTGGCAGTTTGCCTTATTACTTTTGTCTTTTCTTTATAACTGTAATGTTCTGGAAACTTCCTAGATACTAAATAGTTTGCTATGTCAGCAAACCATGGGCTTCTTGTTGATATGGCAAAAAGGTGCTCATCAGGGAAGTTATCCTTAACCAATTCATTATCTTTTCCATGTGTGACTCTTGACAAAAAGTCGGCTACAACATTATGATTGACTGGTTTATCTATTATAGTAATGTCAAATTCTTGTAGAAGTAGCATCCATCTAATAATTCTTGCACTAGTATTAGGCTTGTTCATAAGATATCTAATTGCTGAGTGGTCAGTGTGGATAAAACTTTGGTATCCTGTGATGTAATGCCTGAATTTATTGATTGCATGTATGACTACTAAAAATTCCTTCTCTGTGACTGTGTAGTTGAGTTCTTCCCCAGCCAAATTTTTGCTTATATGGTATATGGCATAGGGTTTCTTGTCTCATTCTTGTCCAAGCATAGATCCAATGGCTTTATCTGATGCATCTGTGTGGACGTGAAATGGAATTTTCCAATTTGGTCCTTGGAGTACTTGTGCTGTGATTGTTTTCTCCTTAATATTTTCAAATGCTGTCATGCAATTGCTTGTCCATATGAACTCATTGTCTTTTGTGAGAAGTGCAAACATTGGGGCAGCTATTCTGCTATAATTTTCAATAAAACTTCTGTAGTACCCTGTTTTTCCAAGGAAACTTCTTACATCCCTTTGTTTGATAGGTGGTGGCAACGTTTTGATTACTGAGACTTTTGCTTGATCAACCTCTATCCCCCTCTGTGATATATGATGTCCTAGAACGATGCCTTCTTCCATTAACATCCTGCACTTGTCATTGCTTAGGCAAAAGCTCATCTCAATACATTTTTTTAATACTAATTCAATATTGTTCAATGCTTGCTCAAAGTTTTGTCAATAGGGTGTGAAATCATCCATGAAGACTTCCATTTTATCATTTATAAAATCGGAGAAAATACTCAATATGGCTCTTTGAAATGTTGCTGGGGCGTTACATAAACCAAAGGGTAGGACCCTATAGGCATAAGTTCCCCATGGGCATGTAAAGGTCGTCTTATCTTGATCAGCTGGGTGTATTAAAATTTAGTTGTACCCACTGAAACTGTCTAAGAATGAAAAATACTTGTTTCCAGATAATGTATCTAGCACTTGATCTATAAATGGAAGAGGAAAGCGATCTTTCTTGGTTGCTTTATTCAACTCTCTATAGTCCACACAAATTCTCCATTTGCCTCCTTTTTTTGGTACTATAACTAGTGGTGAGACCCACTCACTGTCAAATATTGGATAGATGAACCCTGCATCTAATAAATTTTGTAGTTCCACTTTGACTATGTCTTTCAATGCAGGGTTCAGCCTTCTTTGTGGTTGCCAGATAGGAGTAGAACCTTCTTTGATGTAAATGTAGTGTTTGCAGATATCAGGATGTATTCCTTTCATGTCTGCATATGTCCATGCAAATGCTTTACTTTGTTCTTCTAGTATCTTCATTAATTGCTTTTCTTGCTCTGGTTTCAAATTGGAATTTATATGTTGACTGTTTTGCCAGGCAGAATTTCCACAATTTTTTCCTTTTCAATTTGTTTTTCTAGTACTTCTGTCCATAATTCATCCATGTTTTGTTTTGAACTGTCACCTGTTTCTATGGAAAAAAATTCTTGAATAACATGATTGTTAGAAGATACATTTGGTATGAATCTATCTATATGGCCATCTTCGTTTATTGCTTTTAGTGATAGTGCAGCATCAATTGTTAGGATAGGTCGGAGGTTGTGATTTGGTGTGTTCTGGTAATCATCAGTCCAATTTTGATATTCTAACTCTGAAGATTTCATTGCTGGTGGGTAGATCGTGATTTTCTTCCTGGCATGTCCACTGGTGATAGTCATATTTCCTGATCGACAACCTATGTAAGCGTTCACAGTTGCTAACCAAGGTCTACCTAGTATGATTGGATAACCACTAAGTTTTCTTTTGACTTCAATTATTATGAAATCAGTTGGGTATTCCCAGGATTCAATATTGATCATAATGTCTTCTAGCATCCCTTCGGGTTTTATAGTGGATGTGTCCGCTAGTTGGAGTACTGTTGTGGTTGGTCTGACCATTGATTAGAGTCCCAGGTATAGCATGGTTTCCTTAGTCATGACATTGATCGAAGCTCCCAAATCTATTAAGATTTTATCTGCTTGTTATTGATGGTGACGTTTACTACAAGACTATCTGGATCAAGATATTTAGGGTTTATTATGACACCCAGCATTAAATCATCCAATTGTCCCACTACATTTATGGTTGGCGAGTCACGTTTCCTCCTTCCGGGTTTCTTTAGGCAATTTTCCCTAATAAATTTGTTGCAGATGGGCACATCCCTTATGGCTTGTAAAATCGGGATTTGGATGTTTAAGTGCTTGAATTCATTTAAAATTGTATTCTCTTCCTCTTCTTTCGTACTTCGTACTAGTTTTTCAAGAAATGGAGGGTTTTTGTTGCGTGGGAGTGGTTGGGTTTCGTCCTCAGGAGGGTTTGGTTCATCTAGATGCTGAACATAGGGTTCTGATATTTGTTCTTGAGCTTCAGGTTGTTGGATATTGTTTGGGGATGTATTCTGCAACGTTTTTCCAAATTGGAGGTTTATTTCATTTATTTCTACTGTGTCTATGACATAGGTAGGGAATTGTGTGATATCAGCATTATAAGTCTGTTGCTGTTGTGGAGGTCTGTTATTATTAGGATTTGGGATGGGTTGGGATGGAATGGGTGGAGTTCTGGGTGGTGGCTGAGGCTGTGGGTGTGGCATAATAAGTGGTTGTTGTAACGGGCCCCTCCAATTTGATGGATGGCGGTATTGATTTGCATAATTTGTGGTGGATGGAGGAAAAGGTGGGGGGTATTGGGGGTAAGACGGTGGGTAATATGATTGTTGATAGGATGGTTGATATGTTTGTTGATTCTATTGGCATTGGTTTGGATTTGGATGTGCTTTCCATTGAGTTGGTGCAGAGTTCCAATTTGGTTGTCCTTGATTATAGTAGGCTTGATTGCTCTGTTGATATGGTCTAACAAAATTATTCCTCTAATTTATAAAATAGAGTTGTTCTATTGCTCCTTCAGCTGTTGGGTCTTGAATAGCCACATTACATGAGGGTAAGAGGGGACATTTATCAGTGGAATGGTCGTCAGTGCAGAAACCACATACTTCTATGGTGTTCAAGGTGTATTGCCCCTTCTCATGTTTTTTTCTACAACGAGGACAGAATACTACCAAGGCTTGGTTAATTTCATCCTGCTTCTTTTTAATTTGTAGTGCATCAAGTTGCATGGCCAAAGATTGTAAGATGTCGGTCTTCATGTCATCTAACAGGTTTCCTAAGTTAGATTTTGTAAGATTGAGTTCTAAAGATGGTGAGGATCCTATGGGTAGAGGTGTATCTCTTGTCCCATTCTTGATTTTCCTAGACCTAGAATGGTTCTTGAAGATCTATAGTATTTGGTCACAAGTCTTCTGAAATATGTCTCCATATCCCAAAAGGTTTAAGATCTCAAAATTGTCCTCTTTAGTCCCCCTAAGAAGGACCAGTTTCAGCGATTCAAGGTCTAGGGTGCAATGGTTAGCCCATTTGTAGTTGAGCTGAAATTGCTGGGCATAATCTTCTAAGGATTCACAGTCTCCCTGTTGCATCCTAAATATTTCATCCCTTATATCTTTTGCTTTGCAGTAGTCCCTATACTTTTCTAGGAATGCCTGTTTCATTTGATCCCAGCTGAAAATACTATTTCCTTCTAAACTCATGAACCACCTAAGTGATAAATCTTTCAGTGTGGAGGGAAAAAGCCTCAGCTTTTGTGCATCTGTAGTATAATCGAAAGATCTACAAACTACCTCAAACTCAAAAAGGAATGTGTCAGGATCTTATGAAGTCAATCCATGGAAGTTTGGTATGTTGTTAGGGTTGATATTCTTCATTCTAGCATCTCTATGAGGTATGCTAAAGGGAAAGGTGAAAAGCTCCCTGGGTTCTTCTTCTTTATCATCCATAGTGGTGTTTGAGCTGGAACTAGCAGAAGAGCTGTCTCTGTTTGGATCCTATGTGGAATCAGTTTCATTTTCAGAGCTTGGGGATCCAAACTGAGAGTGGTAAGAATTGTTGTCACTATTATTGCTCATGGGATGCCTAGGCAGAAAGCGTCCAAACCTATCCCTTTGCTGATGAGGCATTCATTGGAAAAAAAATTATGTTCTTATTTTATGCACAACACATAATGAGAAATACCTGTACTGTGAGATCTCCTGACTTACGTTTTGGAGGGGCCCTCTCCAACCCATACTCAGGAGTGAAAAGAACTTATAAACGTTGAATCGTAGGTAACATAAAGTCTTTATTTAAAATAGAGACCGCATAGTTTAAAACCAGGTTTGTAAATCAACTATCTTGATAGTCTAAAACTTAAACAATAATTCTTCAAAATAGCAGCAGGGGCCTCTCGCTACCCGAGAGGTCCATATTTATAAAATCCTAATGCTTAACCTAACAAAAATGTCTAACTGCCGATTCTCTTTGAACAGGAGTTCATTCTCTACAGATCAGGAAAAAGGCCCTGAGTTTGGTGATGTTCTTCCAGTTCTTCACTTGATTCACGTGTTATCCTTTGGTACACCTACACCTGCTCATTCAACCTTATTTTTCATGCAATTAGCTCATAGCAACGCTTTTCAAAACATAACAAAAATAATCTTTTAAACACTTCATTAAATAATTAAGGTAAATCATTTTCCCACTAACGAGTGTATCTTTACAACCTTTCTTGTATTTTACTGGTGGGAAAAGAAACTATCAGATACCTGAAATGGGGACTCATCACTCGTCATTCTATGGCTCGTTCCATCTCGCATCCAAAAGGCCTTTAGGGACACCAGTTGGATACCTTCCAGGGCCATATAATTCCAACCGTGCAACAAAACTGGGTTCTGGTGAGTCATGTATGTGTGTCTAGGAAGGTTCCCATTGGGAATGCTAGCCATAAGTACCTGGTTGATGATTTTGCAAAGTTGACCCCCATGTGCAAAACTACACACTCCCTCACTAAGCAAAACCCTAGTTTCCAAAATTGACCTAAAAGTTGACACCTAGGCCCTGGCACCGGAGGAGAGGGGCACCACTAGCACTATCTCGATGTCCTGACTCCAACGGAGTCGACAGTTTGTCAATATGAGCCACAGTCATCATTCTATGGCTTATTCCATCTTGCATCCAAAAGGCCTTCAAGGACACTAGTTGGATACCTACCAAGGCCATAAAATTCCAACCGTGCAACAAAATCAGGTTTCGGTGAGTCCTACAAGTGTGTCTAGGAATCTTCCAACTAGGAACGCTATCCATAAGTCCCTGGTAGATTATTTTGCAAATTTTACCCCCATGTGCAAAAATTGCACACTCCCTTACTGAGCAAAACCCTAGTTTCCAAAACGGACCTACAATATCACACCTAGGCCATGGGACCGGCAGAGAGGGACACCTCGAGCACTATCCTGATGTCCTGAATCCAACATAGTAGATGGTTTTTCGATCTGATCCATGGTTGTCATTCTATGTCTCGTTCTATCCCACATCCAAAAGTACTTCAGGGACACCAGTTGGATACCTATCGGGGCCATAAAATTCCAACTATCCTGTAATTTTGAAAAGATATATATTTTCTTTTGAAAGGAAAGCTAGTATGCAATTTCAGAAGACAAAATATGACGATGGTGGTACATAAATTTGTTCAAAGATAAAAAAGCCGTTCATTAAAACTTTAGGCATTTTACCTGGAAACTAGAAGTCCTTACTACAAACCGCCATGGAGCCATGTATTTTAGAAATGAATTACTGAAAAATTTCAAATGTTCATTATACTACTAGTTCATACAATAAAATAGGAGTTGAATGAAGAGGAAGTGGTAGATAGAGAGGATTGGGGATCAGATTTAGGGTTTCTGGATTGGAGATCTGACACTAAAAATACGATGCTTCTCATATATACAATAGTGTAATGGATACCCAGTGGTACAGCATAATGGGGATTAGGTTTAGGGTTTCATCGCCACGCACACCCGGGAGCTTTCAGATGAGAAATGCCCCCCTTGAGAAATATTGGCGTGGCCTTCACTGCGCAAAACCCTAGCTATGAAGATGGCACAAAAATACTGTTTCTGGGGGTTGGAGGCACGCTGTGGGTTGGACCCTAGCTGAAACCTAGTGTCCCAAACACACCGGAATCGACAGATTCACGATCGGAGCCATGGTTTGGGTGCTACGGTCATGTTGGTTTGACACCCCGAGGCCATTCAGGGACACTTTGAGGAATTGCTCCCGGGGCACGGAACCCAAACCAGAAAGCGGGCCTGGTTTCCTTCATCTCCCACACATGTGTATGGCCATTGCGGACGTGTCTACGGTGGCCACGCACGCTTGGGAGCCTTCGGATGAGAAATGCCCCCCTTGAGCAATATTGGCATGGCCTTCACTGTGTAAAACCCTAGCTCCGAAGATGGAAGAACAACATTGTTTCCGGGGGTTGACGAATTCGTGATCGGAGCCACGGTTTGGGTGCTGTGGACATCTTGGTCCGATTCCTCAAGGCCATTCAGGGACACTTTGAGGAATTGCTCTGGGGCCACGGAACCCAAACCGATGAGCGGACCTGGGTTTTGTCATATCCCACACATTTGTATGTTTCCATGGTGGCCATGCACACCCGGGATCCCTTAGATGAGAAATGCCCCACTTGAGCAATATTGGCATGGCCTTCACTGTGCAAAACCCTAGCTCCGGAGATGGCACAACAAAACCATTTTTGGAGGTTGGAGGAATGCTATGGGGGGGACCCTAGCTGAAACCCGGCATCACGGATCCACCGGAATCGATGGATACATGATCGGAGCCACGGTGTGGGTATTGTGGGAATCTTGGTCCGGCATCCCATGTCCATTCAAGGAGACTTTGAGGAATTGCTCCAAGGGCACGAAACCAAAACCGGTGAGCGGACCTGGGTTCCGTCATCTCCCATAAGTGGGTATGGCCATTGCGGGCGTGCCCGAGCACACCCGGGAGCCTTCGGATGAGAAATATTCCCCTTGAGCAATATTGGCATGGCCTTCACTGCTCAAAAACCTAGCTTAGGAGATGGCACAACAACACCATTTTTGGGGGTTGGAGGCATGTTGTGGGGGGGGGGCTAGATGAAACCTGGTTTCTCGGCTCCAGCGGAATCGAAGGATTCGCGATCGGATCCACAGTTTAGGTGCTGTGGGCATCTTGGTCCAGCACCCCGGGGCCATTCAGGGACACTTTGAGGAATTGCTCCAGGGGCACGGAACCCAAACCAGAAAGTGGATCTGGATTGCGTCATCTCCCACATGTGCGTATGGCCATTGCGAACGTGTCCATGGTGGCCACGGACACCTGTGAGCCTTCAGACGAGAAATGCCCCCCTTGAGCAAGATTGTCATGTCCTTCACTACACAGAACCATATCTCTGGAGATGGCACAATAACACTGTTTATGGGGGTTGGAGGCACACTGTGGGGGGGGGGGGGGGGCTATCTGAAAACCGGTGTCTCGGATCCACCGGAATCGACGGATTCACGATCAGAGACACGGTTTGGGTGTTGAGGGAATCTTGGTTCGGTACCCTGGGGCCATTCAGGGACACTTTGAGGAATTGCTTCGGGACACAGAACCCAAACCGGTGAGCGGACCTAGCTTCCGTCATATCCCACACATGTGTATCCCCATTATGTTGTACCATTGGGTCTCCATTACACTGTTGTATATATATGAAGCATCGTATTTTTAGTATCTGATCTCAAATCCACAAACCCTAAATCTGATCCCCAATCCTCTCTATCTAACATTGCCTCTTCGTTCGACTCCTATTTTATAGTATGAAGTAGTAGTATAATGAAAATTTGAAAGTTTTCAGTATTTCATTTCTGAAATCCATGGCTCCATGGTGGTTTGTAGCAGGGACTTCTGGTTTCTAGGTAAAATGTCTAAAGTTGTAATGATAGAAGAAACTGGCATTTTCTTGACTTCTCTTTTCTTTTTCTTTTTTTTAATTTCTAAAACATTTATCATATGTACAGTTGGTCAAGGCAAAGATGTTAGAAAATTGTGTTGTATAGAACTGTATCAATGGAATGGGTAGAATTGGAAAGAAGGACATGTAAGTTTCTCTGCCTGTCAATCTTTACTTTTATCCTCTTGATATTTAGAAAGAATTCTATCAATGCCTACCGTAGTTTTAAATTTTGCAGTCTTTGATAGTTCTGAAATTGTATTTCAGACAAGAAAGTAGTTTCCCTACTAAATCTATGCCAACACTCTTGTTAAAGCAACAAAATATTACTAAACGTTAGAAGAGCTAGGAATTAATTCAATGCACAATTTTCATTTCGTTATTGAATAGATGTATTGCAACTAATGAAATGTCAGGTTTCAATGCACAATTTTCATTTCTTGCCTCCAATTTCATTTAGTGAAGCGTCTCAAGTAGAGATGGAAAATTTATCCTTGAGCATAATAACCAAACCAAGCAACAAAATTGAATGTTGTAATTTTTGGAAAGTGTGTTTGGGATAGACCAACATGAGCGCATTGTCCATAAACTCTCATGCAAACTTTTTATGAATATGACCTTTTAGGTTTTGTGCACTATAAATAAGTGTTGAGGAATAAACATGGTTAGGGGGACAATGGATTTAATTCCAAACTTAACATTATTGAGCTCAAACACCATGACAAAATCCCTCTTGTAGGAGTATTTGGAATTCAAGTTGAATATGGACATCATGATCAAGTCTTGGGCATCTAGGTTTCTGGGTGATGAAATTAGGTATCTAACAGTTATATTTGCGTGGATGATGGATGTTAATCTTATGGTGAAAAATGGGATGGTGATGGTGACAACATGGGTAGGAAGAGCAAGGTGTTGATGTTCATGGTGGCATGGTGATTGCGACAATGATCACGAGGATAGTGATAATGAGCATGAAGATGGTGATGGTGCTAATGAGCATGAAAATGGGCATGAGGATGCAGATATTATGGTTTACTATTAGATGGGAGAAAAAAACAAAGAAAAAAAATCCATGACGAAACTTGTGCAATTTATCAAGTTGTACCAAGTCTATGCAATTTATAAATTTATCAAGCTATCAAGTTATGGATGCAATTGTCAAAATATTAATGTCAATACTCAATGAGACCACGAAACAAAATCATAGCATACATGTACACCACATATCTATAACATAGTACACAATAAAACATGCAAACCACATACCAGATTACCTACCTAAGGTCATTTGATTAGACCATTAGGATCACCTCAAATACCAATGGTTTCCTTTAACCTCTCGTGCTCGGAATAACGAAATAATTATTGTTCCTTTGATGAGTTCTTCCTTGGCATTGTTTGCAGCTGGAGGTTTGTGCCAATAACTAAGTTTGTATAAAGGTATACAATCTCACCTGGTCTATACTATTCATATGTATAACCTTTTCTATTTGCTGAGTGGGAAATAGTTCAAATATTCTCCCTTTATAACCATCGGCCCAATCGGAAAATCATTGGCCTCAATGTCCCGTAATGGGACATTTAGGGTTTGCTTCCCCTCTAAGCAATGTGCCAGCCAATAGTTAGTGCGCCATGCATTGTGTCTCAGGGAAACCACTGCGTATATGTGCCCTGGAGAAAATATAGTTCCAACGTTTCAGTCAATGAATTAGACACAGCTAGTTGTCAAAAATATACACAGCTAATTAGACACAACTAGTTGTCAAAAATATAAAAATATTAATCGAACCTGGTTGTACGAGATCTGATATGTGGTCATAGTCTGGTGAAATACTTGATTGGTCCTCCTCCAACTAGGATAATTTCGTAGCTATCCGTCGACCAATGGGGAGTGATACACGGTCCCAGCTATCAACCCAATCCATGGATTCACATTCGTCCCATTCACCACTATTGCATGGAGAACAAAAACATGACAGTTTCCTTGTCCACATTTCAAGTATAGAATTGTCCAACATTCTAACTGAATGAAATGCATGAGTTACTTGGATTCTCTTGCACTCATATAAATGTGATCGATCTACATCCACCACCTCCCAAAAATATCTATGTACATGTGCTTTCCTGGTTGAGTGATATTCCTGCCTTCTTGCTCCCTCCACCATGACTGAAGCACACCATTCAACGCTGGTTTTTGCATATCGAATGAGTGATACATTTGTGCACTTCATTTCTTTCTTGCATAATGCAGTGTTTATGTACGCACCTGCTCCATCATGTTCACCTTTTCCATGTTTGGTCTCAAAATAGTTCCAAATATGTGGAACCTTGTTCCTTTTGTGGAGCATACACAACCATTGGAAGACACTGGCATTTTTAAATTGCCCCACACAACCGTCAGACCAAATCCAATGTTGTTTCATCCGTATACTGTTATCCTTCAAGGGATTCTAGAACATTTGAAAGATGTGTTGTACAAAAGCCAAGTCATGACACTTGTCATCACTTATGTAGAAGTGATAATTGTTAACACCCAAAAAGTGCTCACTACCTCATCTACCCCATTAAATGACTCATTTGTCCATATTTCCTACCATATTTGCCTCCAAAACCTTAAAAACCCATTAAAAAGCCTCCAAAAGGTAAAAAAAACCCATTAAAAGGCCTCCAAAAGGCCAAAAAACCATTAAAAAGCCTCAAAAGGCCAAAAAAACCATTAAAAAAGCCTCCAAAAGGCCAGAAAACCCCTTTTCCCCCCAAAATAATCCAAAATTCCTCCAAAATAGCAAAAACGCTCAAAAAAGGGAATAAAAAATACAAAAAAGAGGAAAAAGAGGAAAAAAGGAAACAAAAACCCTATACAGCTGACCTAAACCATATGCTGCCCAAAACCATGGGCCAGCACTCCACCACTAAAAAACCTATAAATAGGTGATGGAGGCCCCTCATTTCATATCCACAGTCAACCACATCCTTACTTTGCCAAAATCACTCCTGAAACCCTAGTTCACCCTTTTGAGCTATTTTCACATTTGAGTGCCCCTTTGGCCCATATCCAAAACACTTTGGAGAAAGAGAAAGGAACAACACTGGAGCTTGGAAGCAGCCCTCCTGGACTACTGCAAGAGCTTCACCAACCTCACATTGGAGGTATAATTAATACAAAAACCATTTTTAATATCTTTTATTGTCTCATGCACATGTTAGTTTAAATTTACTGTTTTTATTTACCGTCTTGCTGTTACTGTTTTTACTGAACTGCTACTAAGGAGTCCCTTCTCCTTAGTAGGTGCTCATTTGCACAAGCTAGGGTGAAAACCCTAGCTAGAGTTTTGGCGACTCCCCTTGTGTTCCTTTGAATTTTTGGTCATAGTTTTAAAGTTTTAAACGTTTTTAATTTTCTGTAATATTTTTCTGTTTTTTCCTTTCGGCTGTCCCTTTCGGCTGTCGTAAACCACGTCTTTTGCCCCCCGCAATTGCATTTCGACCGCGTCTTTCAGAGTTTTACCTACGATCCGACCACGGCTCTCAGACTGTTTCCAACGATCTACCGGCGGCTTTCAGTCGGTTACCTACGATATGACTGCGGCTATCAGCCTATTTCGTGTGGTCCGACCGCGGCTGTTAACCCATTTTCCCGCGGGCCGTCTTCGGCTTGCAGCCCTTTTTCTGCTACCCGCCTGCACATTTAAGCCTTTTTCCCACATCTTGCCTATGGCTTGCAACCCTTTTTCTGCTACCCGCCTGCGCATTTCGGCCTTTTTCCCGCATCTCGCTTGCGGCTTTCAGCCATTTTTCTGCAATCCGCCTACGTCTTTCGGCCTTTTTCCCGCGTCCCACCTGCGGCTTTCAGCCATTTTCGTGCAATTCACTTGCGTATTTCAGCCTTTTTCCCATGGTCCTCCTGCGGCTTTCAGCCATTTACCTGCTATCCGCCTGCGACTTTCGTCCCTTTTCCCGCGGTCCGCCTGTGTCTTTCGGCCAATTTCCCGCAACCTTCCCGCGACTATCGACCTGTTTCCTGCGGTCTGACCGCTCAGATTTGCCATAGACCCGCGATCTGTTTTCTGCTCTTTTTTCACTATTTTGAACCCAGCACTTTGCTGCAATATTTTCTGCACCTGCACAGCCATCTATCCCATCTGCAGCCTTACTTCCCTACAGCCTGTTTTCTGCAGTATTATTTATGTTCCATTTACAGTATTTTTTTAAATTTCAGCATTTTAATTGAAAAGAGAAAATTTTGCATTTCCAAGTTTAATTTCTACATTGATATTTTTAGTTAAAAAGTTGCCCACCCTGTGGCACTTTTACTTGGGTTCATCATCTCACATGCACACACTCTGTCACCTAATACAAGTGAGCCCAAAAATACTACTTAACACAACCAGCATTCTAATCCCACTTGGGAAACACATAAGAATCTTGTAGTTAGGTAGCATCAAGGGGATAGGCATCCAAATAACACCCCTCGGTTGCTTACAGTTGAGACATAGCTGTTGTCCATTAGGGAACCAAAATCCCCTAGTATTTTTTGACACGGTTTAAAACCAATTTATTGGGAAGGCCTCTCCCCTAGGAGGGTTGGAGTCGCCAGACTGGTTCCGAAAGCCTAAGTCAAATACCGCAATCCATTCAGTAACCGAAGGATACCTTTCGCAGTTCTCGGTGTATCACCCGTATGGGGATATAGTGGCAATAGAACCAAATGATAGATTCACCCAACCGAACGTGTCATGAACGGGGTATCTTAGTCGCTTTTCTTCTAGGATTGACTACCCGGTGTCCCTCCCGGTAGGGGGATATCTTTAGCTACTTGGCTCTACTATCCATATTGTCTGACTTGGATTTCATCACCTTGCAGAGGATATGTCTAGTTGAGTCAGAATACTATTTAGCTAGGTGTTTGCATGCTCCTTTACCTCCTTTTGGTCTAGCAAGTGCACTATTTTTATTTTCTAGGAAACCTGCTGCTTGTTGGTATTCTGACCATTTCTGTTGGTACTCCACTTATTGTAGCACAGCCATTGCAGTAAGTGTTTTGAGTTGGTTGTTGGCCTGAGTGCCATATTTTTTGCGCTCTCCTTCTGCACACTCAGTTGCATTAGGGTTTTTGAGTTGTTTTTCACTCAACATAACCTTCAGATACTTGACACCATCTGTCACCATTGAGTCCCCGAGACATTCTCAGCGCCTCCGGGGCGAGCCCCCACAGCACGGTTCACTTGACATCACTTGTCATAGACGTAGATATTCATCACTTGATACCACTCATCATAGATCTCGAGCTTTGTCACTTTAATCCACTCGTCAATGGCATAGAACTCCGTCACCCGATCTAGAAGCCCCTTATTTTACCTCTGATTCTGAGGTAGAGTCCGAGAACCCCACTTACACTGCACCAACCAGCCCCATGGCTGGCATGACTTCCACCCCTTTCTTTGTAGGGACTATTGGTGGAGCATCCACCACCACACCAACTACCACACCTGCTTTGGGTATACCCTTGATGGGGCCCACATCTACCATTCCGATCAATGTACCCATTCCAGTCACTAGCATAACCATCCCCACTCCATCAGTGACTCACACTACCCTTGGCGGTGCAGGACCGTCCCATACTACATTCGTGCCCCAACATGGGGGCAACATCCCAAACCCAGCCCATCCACTCGGGGGCATTGGCCCCAACATGGTCACAACCACTAGTATGTCACATCCTTCTACTAGTTTGCCATTCATGGCTAGTCTCAACCTTCCTGACCTAGCTAGACTGACTAACGATCCCATCAGACACAACCCTACGTGGCCTCACATACCCACCAAGCTCCCCTCTGACATCCCTAAGTTTGAGGACAAGGCAGGTAAGGACCCTGTTGATGCCTCGGATATCGTAGCATCAATCAGAAAGGGATTCTCCCCGAGAGATGGTCCCAATTAGACTATCTCCCGTTTGGTGTAGGGAATCCGTCCGGTTAGCGGTTCCGGCAACCGTGGGTTTGGAGTTTAAATCCGATTTGTATCGGTTATGGCCCGATCCACCTTTCTTTTGGATTTTATGTTTTTTAAATGAGATGCAAGTGCCTAGTTAATATTTGATGTAGATTCAACTAAAACAGATCTAAGTCTAGAAAGTGAAGTAAATCTACCTATCCTTGCAGGGAACACGTTTAAAGGATGAGCAATGGTCTGTAACAAATAACATAAAGAAAGAACGGGTAGCTGTCAATTCTTACAGGTAAAGCTACAGCCAGATAAAAGGATCTTAGAAGATAGCTTCTAGTTTAATGTAAAACAAATCTATTGCTCATGAAAAAGAGAAAGAAGCGAAAATATCTAATCTAAATAGCAAGAACGAAGAAACAGATCTAAATGTAAACAAACTGAAATTAAATTTAAAGATCCCTACAAGGAGCAAATTAAAGGCATGAACAATGAGCCATATGAATTATCTTGAAGAAAGAACAGTTAGCCGTTTAATCTTAAAAGAGAATTCTACAGCAATGGTAAAGATATCAGCAGGTAGCTCCTCATTCACTATGAAACGCATTCATTGTTCACAAAATAGAGAAAATCGTATGCACAGGAAGGAGCAAAAATCATTGATACAAAGAAATAGTTCAAATAGTAAGAATGATCTCACATTACGGTGCAGAAGTCATTAGAATAGTCCAACATACATCCGCCCAACATTCCCATGCAAAACGCCCATCTCCCGTGGCTTTTATTAGAAAATTCCATTTTACAGAAACGATACAAGGTAGCTTGTAAAGGTTTCAAAATTTCCTTCCCTGCCAAAAGTCCTCACGCTATTCTTCCTAGCTCCTATTTATAATTACAAAACTGCCCTTTGGGATGCCACCTAGCATCTTACCCTTGTCGTCTACAGAATTTTCTCTCCTATAATAGACAAAATTGAGATTCCCTTCCTTTTACAGAAATTATTTAAAAGAAAATAGGGACAGCTGTCCCACAGTCTCTCCGCTTTACACATTTGAGAATCAAATACAAAATAACAGAAATAATGCTTTGAAATCAACGATTTCAATCCTGTGCGTGAGCTTCTGCTGGCAGAGGATCGCCCAAGTTAATTGCTGCTGATGCTGCCTGGGAAGAGACACTCGAATCTATTGCTGATGCTGCTTCTAATTGGGAAGGAGGGATTGAGTTGGCCAGACTTTCTGCCACTGCTGGGGAAGAGGGAATCGAGCCCACTGCTGTTGCTGGAAAGGCTGCTGGGAGAGAAGATTCTGGATCTGTTGATGCTCCTGATACTGCTGCAGCTTTCTTTTCCTCTTCCGCTATGTAGATATACCACACACATGTGTCCCTTATGACTATGTTTGCTGCAACAGGAAACAAGATTTTCTGAAAAGTTACATTCTTCCCGAGCTCTGCTCCAATGCTTTGGACTTCTACTACTGCAGCTTGATGCACTTCCTTCAGCAGATGGTTGTGGAGGGATGACAATCCAACATACTGTTGGAGGTCATCAATAGCCAGAACATCAATCCTTTTCACATACTCCGTTTGAATGCCTAGCTCTTCCTTTAGCTGAGACAAACGCTGCTCCATCTCCGGAAAGTCCTCCAGAGTCTGAGGGAAACTCAATGTGCATTTGTCATGTACCCCTTGGAGCCTTTGGTACAGATTGCTAATTTTATCTGTTGTTCTTTGCACACTGGTTATCAGCTTATTGGCATAGTTCCTACCAAACTCCAAAAGGGCTATGTCCTCATTAAAACCGTCCACAGATTTAAATGGAAGATGCGGGGGGAAACCCCCTTTCCCTTCTCTCCATGCCATCTGACTTATGATATTTGCCTTGACACGGGTATTCTTAGCTTTGAGCCTATGGGCCTCCCCATTAATTTCTTTTAACCTGACCACCATGGCCTTGAGCTTGCAAACCTCATCAGTGATTAGCTCCTGAGCGTCATACACTTGCTTCAAGATGTTGCATGACAGCTCATGGAAGGGAGACATGTCCATTGTTCTTCTCTCAGCTTGCTCTAACCGCTCAGCTAATGCTTGCTTGTCTGCTTCTAGCCGAGATGCCTTTTCTTCTGCTCCATTCTTCTCTGCTTCCGCAATCATCATTTGGAGTGTTAGCTAGTCCTTTTCCTCCTCCAGCTGGCTATACTTGTTTGACAACTCCTTATGCTCAGCGTACAAGCAATTATACTTGTTCACTACCAGATCCCTTTGGGCTTGCTCATTAGCCACAGTCTGTTGTAGCGAACGAGCTCTCTTCTTTGTCAAAATATTTTCTCTAACTATCACACCGACATTGTCCAGCGATGCTCTTGCTGTTTCCACAACTACAGATGCCATAGCAAAGGGATCCTTATCTGTATTTTTCATTACAGTGACCTCTCGGTGGGTAATGATGTCTTCATGGAAAGGACGTTTGATCCTTTCCTCTGATTTGAGGACCATTGCTTTCCTCTTCTTGTCATAGACAAACTCATTCGACCTGGACACCGTATGTTTCCCCGATGGCGTGTACGGGACAATTGGTCAGTTTATGATGTCTATGTCTTCTTCAGCAGGTGGGGTCCGGACTTCCTGAGCTGGATCCACGCCCTTCTTTTGGGTACCAGAGCCACCTGCTTGAGATGTGTCTATATCCATGTCTTGGATACCAGACCCACTTGCTTGAGCATCTTCCCTTGCTTTCAACTCTTCTTCCGACTTCCTTTCTGCCTCAGCTTGCTCGGCTTCAGCCTCTCTCTGCTTTTGGGCTTCCTCAGCCTCTTTCTGTAGGCTTTCATTTTCAGCTTCTTGTTGCATTCTTGCCACTTCAGCCTCCTGCTGCTTTCTTGGCATTTCAGCTTCCTGCTGCCACCTGGCTTCCTCAGCCTCCCGCTGCAGCCTTGCTTCTTCTCTTAATCTTAGCTCTTCCTGAGCTCGGGCATCCTCAGCTTCTTTCTCCTTCTGCTGGCTGGTCTTATGGGCCTTGGTTGAGCTAGAGCTTGCTCCAGTACTTTGGCGATAGACCCGTAGCTCAGCCATGTTGCTGATGCCTCTGAATGCCTCTTCCTCGGCATCAGGATAGTGAGAGTACTCGAAGTGGGCATAAATCTCCTTACAGTGTTCAGCGACTTTTCCCCTCCTGTCATTCCTGTGGAATATTACCTCACCGAAGTGGAAGGCTTTCAGCTCCTGCACAAATTCTTCGGCTGAGGCAACCCCCGAGAACTTGTAAGCACCTATGCAGAAAGGAAGAGGGGGAAAGGAAGCCTTATGCTGTTTGTGGAGCATTGCCCCAATTCCATCCAGGAAGATTTGTCTTACCACTTCCTTAAGGACTACATAATCTGTGGCATACTATGGCAAAATGTATGGGGGCTTAGTTCCTCCAAACATTCTGAGCTAGGTGCTTTGCTCCGAAAAGTAGAAATCCCCGTAATTCTCAAGGACTTCCAAAGCATTCGCTGACAGGCAGTTAAGCTCCTCCTTGAATATCTTCTCATACAGGGGCATGATGAACCCCTCACAGATGAGTTTGTAGCTGGGCTTGTAATTCTGAGCCCACAACATCTTGAAAGCGATATAGACCGGGGTGGTGGCCTTATCCCATGTGCAACCCAATTTGGGGAAGTCCATCTTGGCCAAGATACAATCAATCAGATATGAGGACATGAAAAATTCAACCTTCTTCAAGGCTAGTCCTTTTCTGGCAGCAACTATCATTGAGGCAAGACTATTTGACAGGATAGTGGCCCAGTCAAACACAGTTCCCTTAAACGCCACGAAGTGGATAATAGGGACCCACTGAATCTTATACACTGTACCATCGGGCATGCCGAAGATTCTGCATAGCATCAAAGTGATCAATCTGTAAGGAGGTCTCAGATTCTGTACGTCATATTCATCATTTCCTTTCTTCCTCAAATGTTTGCCTGCCATTAGCAGCTTCTTGGCCATCTTGACGTTGTTCATCTGGCTCAACCATTCATCAGTCAGAGCTTGTTGGACACGGGGAAATTTGTAGGCTACCGCAAGATATGCGGGTTGAAATGAGGCAATAGCCACTTTCCCGCTGTCATTTATCACTCTCCCTTCAACATCAGCATGTTGGAGTATCCATCCAATCACTTCAGCACAGGGGAACAACTCAGGGCGGGTAGCGGCTCTAGTTATGCCTGAGGCTCTGATATTGAGATAAATCGGCCCTTCTTCTAGCAACATATCCGGGATCTCTTGGTCTCGGATCATTCTGTAAATGTCACCCCATCTGGCTTCTGGAGGAACACCAGTGGTGCACCTAGTGTCCTGGAGTGAGGTCTCAGTTTTAAGTGGCGCAGGCTTCTTTTCTGTCATCTTAGCCTTCTTCTTACCGGATTTTGTTATCTTGACTTATCCCTGATAGCACCCATATACAAGTCATCATGAACTTGAGCAACATACTGTGAGATTTTAACAGAGAGCATCATTGTTTTAATATGTGAATGAGATAAAAAGCAATGTGGAGCTGTATGTTTCGGAAGCAAAATACACCATTTCAATATGAAATACAAATTTAAACATTTGAATCTTTTAAAGGGATGAGTTTTGGGGTGCTCCTGAGAGGATAGGTATGTCGTGGAGATAATCCGCTCTCGGGCCGGCCCTAGGAGAAATGGTAATCTTCGTTTCAACAGGAACATAATTATAAATTTTAGCCATCTTAATTCTTTAAAGGGGCAAGTTCAGAATGCTCCTGTGAGGATAAGCGCGTTGCGGAAGCAACCTGCTTTCGGTTTAGCTCTCGGGAAGAGGGTAACTTTCGTCATTGCTGCGGTCTGAAAGGCTAATGGCGGGGAAGCTCGGGTTGGAAAGACTCTGTGACGAAATAAGGAGGCGTTTCGTATTTACGACCCGGCGAGGGCTTCGAACGCTATTGTTATTTATGGCACTTGCCGAGGTGCTCAATGGGAGGCTTTAGTTCGAGCGAGGGTGATGGCGCCGGAGACAGACCGACGAAAAGGCTCGAGTGGCCATAGTTTCGGGTTTCGGCTCACGTAGCTTAAACATTCACGGGGTTTGGGTGACTTTGACGGTGAAGAACAATGACATATGCGGCTTGCAGATCCACGGTTGAACGTTTTGAGATTTCTATGTTTCGCATGACAAAAAGAAAGATATTTAGACGGTAATTTGATGGGTGAAGTACCCGTGACGAGCGTTTTTCGTCAAAATCTAACCTATACCAATCGTCTTTAGACAAGGGCGATCCAATAATAATCTAACATGTGGAAGAAACAAGCTTAATGGTTAAGATCCTACCTGGCACCGACGAGGATAGCTGACTGAGGTGGCCGTGAACGTGGTCGAGCAATCTGAGCTGGAATGGTTGCGCGGCATCCAACAACGGCTTGGCAATCGACAAACAGCAATGGGGTCGGTTCGAGCCCCCCACCGTATATTTAAACAAATCGCACATGTGTGGGACTTTAATATGGTTGGTGGTGTATTAAAATAGGTTTTAAACGTATCGTACGTCAACGTCAAATCGAGCTGTCTCGGTTTGCGTGCGTAACCGCCACTTCTGGGACACAATCGTGAATCTCTCCCACCGTTACGGAAGGATATAGCGGAAGCTTCTGCGGTTTCGGGAGGCAACAGTGAAACATTTCCTCAAAAATAATCGTGAATGTGACGCTTTTGAAAAGGGCTCCCGCGGTAGCGAAGAGAAAACTTTTAAAAGATTCCAACGTTTCGGAAGGTTTCGGTGAACGCTTCCGCAGAAGGCTTCTGAAAAATTCAAAAGTTTCTAAGTAATGGCCCGGCCTCGAGAGAGTTTCGGAAAGCCTTTGCCCTTAGCCTCCTCTATTTCGAACGGGACTAGTGAATGCCTCCGCCATTGCGGATGGCTTCTTTGAAAGGTTCTGCAAAGGTTTGTTGTTTCGGCGTTTCGGCAAGGTTTTGCGACGGTTTCCGCAACTGCATAAGAAAAACCCAAAAGTCTTCCGCGAGTTTTAAAGAAAATTTCTGAGTTTCGTTTTGGAAATTTTATGCGAACGGCTTCCGCAAGTGCGGGTGGCTTCGTAAAATTCTTCTGCCGTTTCAGGAGGGATTCACCATAAGCTTCCACAATTGTTTAATCGAAGACTTTCAAAACTTTTCGGGAGGTTTGGATGAATGGTTCCCGCCGTTTCGGGAGCAAATCTTGAATTCTTCCGCGGTTTCGGAAAGAATTTGCCAATGGCTCCCGCAACTTATGGGTAAAATTCTAAGTTCCTTTTCGGAAAGATATCGCGGCAGCTTCCGCACATTTCGGGAGGGAAACCCGAATCTCTCCGCAAACAAAAACCAAAAGTTTTCTAAGTCCCATTTCGGGAGCTTAATGTGAATGATTCCTGCCATTTTGGGAGAACAACCCGAATGCTTCCGGGGTTGCGGAAGGTTTGAGCGAAGAACTCATCCGTTTCGGGAAGGATTGCCCAATGGTTTCCGCAATTTTCCAATTGAAACTTCTAAGTCTTCTTTCAGGAGTTTTTTCAAAAAAGCTTCCGCCACTGTGGGGCTTTATCAAATCATTCTGCGACTTTTCAGGAAGATTTCATAGAAAGATTTCTGTTGAGAAACAAGATTTTCTGTTGAAAAAGCAAAGATAACAGCTGGGATGGCTTCTTAAGGAAAAATTTCTACACAAAATGAAAGGAGGGGCCCCAATATGTACAAAAGTTTGGGGGGAGTGTTGCCGCAACAACAATGGCGAGTCGCTGGCGAACACAGATCTCTGAAAAATTCCTCTTCATGGTCCGAAGCCTCATCGAAGACATCCATCTTAGGTGCACTACTCAGCTGAGCATTTTAAATTCATGTGAGGGGAAGGAGGCACTTTACCTGCTAGCCATTGGGGGAAAGGGGAGCTTTTCCTGAGACATCTTCACCACTCTCAAAGGGCCAATATATGAGATTCATTTTAGGAGGGTCATCTTTCAGATGGTCACTACTGCCGGACTCCACAGGATTCGCAACACTTCCTCATGGACATTATTGCTCTTGTTTCTCATTCCCATGCTGCTTGCATCCTTTTGGATGTTTGTACTTTGGACAGCTTAGCTGTTTGAGCCTTCCAGAGATATTTCTTTTGGACATGATCTTTGATTTAGGCTCCTCAATCCATAATGTCCTTTTGTGTGAGTTAGAAATTTTATTGATTTGATCAAACTTCACGGATGGAGAGGACCCCGTTTTGGGCTGGGCCTTTTGGACAACCTTCTTGATTTTACATGTCTTTTGCTTTTGTCTCAGCCATGCTTTAATTGAGGTGAGAATCTCTGGAAAACAGACTCTTGGGTACTAGCCATTTTGGCTGTTCAATTTGCAGCATGGAGTCATTTCAATACCCTATGTCCTCGAGGTGTGCTACTTTCCATGGGTCCAATTTTGGTAACCTTCTTGAGGTGCCTTTAAAGTGTGAGAGTGGGTGGAGCCCAATGATAGTAGTGAAGATGGTCATAGGTCTCTGCTATTTAAACAGGATTAGTGTGACCAGCAGAGTAGGCTTCCTTCCTTCTGAACATTTCAGCGAGAGCACACAGACAGGATATTTTCGGGCACAGTTCCAGACTTATGGGTTGCGAGATTTCTTCGAAAAATCTATCTTCAGTGGGGAACTCAACCAAAGGGGTTTCAAAAAATAAAACTTGTTGCACAGGCTCACCGAAAAAAAGAGAAACAACATGGCCGAAAAAATAAAGAAACTAAAGGCTAAAGCAAAAGGAAAACTTTATTTATGTACAGGAAGTCTTGAAGAGACTATGTGAAGTATTGTTTCAGAGCGAGGCCATTGAGAGGAAGGGTTACTTCTTCTCCCTCGAGATTTGTCAATTTATAAGTGGATGGGCCTAATTCTGCCGAAATATGGTATGGACCTACCCATAGATGTTGGAATTTCATATGCATTCCTTTGCCTTCATGATTATGGTCCCATTTCAGGACTAAGTCCCCAACTTCAAAGCTTCTCTTATTAGACTTTCTCTTATCGAACCATCTTTTAACTATGTCTTGATGTTGATGAAATCGGTCTTTAGCTTTGTGTCGGGCTTCTTCAAGTTGAAGCAGGGTGTTGATCCTGGATTGTAAGGCTTGGCTACCAGAACCCCGAGAGGCTTGGGACAATTGCAAGGATTGTAGTAAGATGTTTGGGGGAAGAATGGCTTCCTTTCCATAGACAAGAGTGAAAGGGGAGACACCTAAAGCGTTCTTCGGGGTTACCCTATCTGCCCATAAGGCGTTTGGGAGAGCCACATGCCAACTTCTCTAGTTTTCTATCACAGTCTTCTTAAGAATTCGAATCAGATTCTTGTTTGAGGATTTAGCTAATCCGTTCCCCTGAGGGTAGTAATTGGTTGAATAATGCAACTTAATTCCCCATTCATAAACAAATTCATTTATCTTGCAAGATGAAAAATAAGTAGCATTATCAAAAACAAGGGAAATTGGAACTCCAAACCTGATTATGATGTTCTCTTTCAAGAAGCTGATGACTGCGTCTTCGTTGATCTTGCACAACGGGATGGCTTTCGTCCACCTCGTGAAGTAGTCGGTAGCCGTCAGAATATATCGATGTTGCAATGAAGAATTTGGATTTATCTCTTCGATAACACCTATACCCCACTGCTCAAAAGGCTCAGCGATGATGACCGACTGTAATGGTCCTGCTGCCTTAGGTAACTTCCCAGCGCTTCTTTGACATACATCACAGTTCCGTGCATATGTGTGGGCATCTCGGAATAGAGTGGGCCAATAATAACCCGCTCTCAGTATCTTGTGTGCTGTTGTCTCACCTGAATAATGTCCACCTACGGGGCCATCATGTAATTCTTTGACAACTTTGTTTGCATCTTCCTTTTCCAAACATCTGAGAAGAACTCCATCATAATTTTTTATGAACAGTATCCCATCAATGATTTGATACGGAGCCGATTTCAAACGGAGTTCCCTTCTTTGTTTAGAGTTCCAGTGCCCAAGTAGATATCCCTGCTGTAAATAGTGCACTAGATCTCTATACCATGACTGAGGGGCTGTGAAGATATGACATCCTTCAACTGAATTGAGCTCAACTTCATTTTTCCAATGTTGTTCTTCATTAGTTGAGTTTCCCGCAAGTAAATTGCATAGGCCTTGTCCTTTAATGATCGTGGCTGGTTTAAATTCCAAATCATATTCCTGCAGAGCTGTGACCCAGTTCCCTCTCCTTTCTCCCAATTCCTTTTGAACGAAAAGGGATCTAACAGCTGGGTGGGGAACTACGACTTTAGTTCTGTTCTTAAGAATGTATGGCCTAAACTGTTTGACTGCTTTGAAGACAGCATATGCATGCTTGTGAACCACGGGATAATTCAGCTCAGCTCCCTGCAGACCAGTGCTCATAAACGAAATTGGGTATTCATCCCCCAACTCCACCTTTTGTGTGAGTACAGCTGCGAGGGAGTCGTCCGAAGAAAAGGTATACAAGATGAAATCCTTATCAAAATCCGGGCTTCTTAAGGAAGGAGCCTTAGCTACAGCTTCCTTGATATCTCTAAATGCGTCCTTCTCCAAATCTGTCCACTTGAATTGTATGCTTTGTTTAACCATCTGTTGCAATGGCTTAACAATTTGTGCGAAATCCGGAACAAATCTTCAGACAAAATTGATGGTGCCCATAAAAGACTGCATAGATTTCTTGTTGTGAGGCATTGGAATCTTATTAATAGCTTGGACACTTTCTTGATCAATTGACACTCCCCCTTTGGAGATGATATGACCCAAGAGCTTACCTTCGGGAACAGCAAACACGCTCTTCTTGGGATTCAGGGAAATACCATACTTCCGGCAACGATCAAAGATATGCCTCAGATGAACAACATGATCTTCCCTTTTCTTCGAAAATACTGTCACATCATCTAAGTAAACAACAACACATTTCCCACCCAATCCTCGGAAGGCGATATCCATCGCCCTTTGGAAGGTAGCTCCTGCGTTTATCAGACCAAATGGCATTCTTCTGTAGGCAAAAGTTCCCCACTTAGTTCTGAAAGTAGTCTTAAGGCGATCTTCTTTGGCTACTAACACTTGATTGTAGCCAGAGAAACCATCGAGAAGAGAAAACAATTCGGATCCTTACACCATTTGTAAGATTTGCTCCATTGAAGGTACAGGGTAGTTGTCTTTATCCGAGGCTTTGTTTAAATTTCTGAAATCTACACATAGCCTTATCTCTCCTGACTTCTTCCTTACGGGAACCAAGTTTGCAACCCACTCAGAATGCCAAACTTTGAAGATTATCTTAGCGTCCAGGAGCTTCTTTAATTCTTTTTGGATCAGCGGTTCTAGAGTGGGATGCATTCTTCTTAACTGCTGCTGAAATCCTTTGACGCTTGCTTTCATTGGTATAACATGCTAAATGATGCGGATGTCATACGTTTTCAGATCTTCATAGGTCCATGCAAAAACATCTTTGTATTGCTTAAACAATTTGATGAACCTATCTCTTTCTCCTGGTGAACAACATTTGCCGAGGTTGACAAATTTTGGTTCTGCCTCGGTACCCAAATTAACTAACTCATGTTGCATTGATGAGCTGTTAGTTTTGGTATTAGCTGGCCTTTTGATCTTATTTTGAAGATTGAACAACATTTTGAGGGACCTTACCCCCTTGGGCATGAAATTTCCTTTCTCCTCGGTCTTCTTCATCAAATCAGCATCGTGTTCTTCCTCATCTATTGCAGCTCCCTGAAAGCTATCTTCATTTGTTAGAAAGCTGATAATTTGTTCATCATCATCGAAGACCCTGAAATTCGTGATGTTATCGGGAACGGAAGGCCTAAAAATCAATTCAATTGAGCATTTATTATTTGATGGCACCAATCTAGAAGCAGATGTTGCTAACAAATCAACAGCAGAATTTTGCAATCTAGGAATTGATTTTATATTGAAAGCATCAAAATGCATAACTAAATCCCATACCTCAGCCTGATAACCCTTCAAGTGAGGTGAGAGACAATGGATGGTGTCCCTTACCTGTCTTACAACTATCTCAGAGTCACCAAAGACCTTCAAGTACTTAACATTTAAGCTAATGGCCTTCTTTAGTCCATGTATCAAAGCTTCATATTCAGCGGTGTTGTTAGTACAATTGAATTCTAATCTACAAGACAAAAAATACTTGTTTCTTTTTGGATCCATTAGAACACAACCGGCTCCGGATCCTTCTAGAGTTTTAGAACCATCAAAGTATAATGTCCAAAAGCTATCCTTAGATTCAACTAAGTTAGTTTCTTTGTAATCTACGTCAGTAACTAAATTGACTATGTTACAATCAACATCATCAGCCCGAGAGAAATGGAGGAGATCAGACTGTTTATCTGATTCATGGCTAATTGTTTCAGATTGATAATTACCCGGATCCATTTCTAAGAAGTAATTGCCCAGCATCGAGGATGAGAAAGTTACGGCCTCATTTTTTTCTTCTAACGGGGTTACGTTTTGCTTCATATGAGGTTCCCTAAGAACTTTAATCTGATTCTGCCTATTCTGATAAGGCAGCCATAGGTGGGACCAATCAGTAGCAAAGTAGCCACTCAGCTTGGTAGACCAATCCCTACTCAAAATCAGCCCATAAGCTTCAGGAATATCGACCACCATTATGTCAATGAATTGACAGACTCTAGGGTCAGCTGACAGTCTAATGAGAACGTCTTTCATTTCCCCAATTACTTTGACAGCAGTCCTATCTAATTGGATAATTTGAGCTGGGGATGGAACCGGCTGCCCATTAATCCTTTTACAAATTGACAATGGCATAACGTTTGAGGATGCTCTAGAATCTACCAAACAGTTGTCAACATTGTGATTAAAAATTTCAAAAGTCAATAGGAAAGGCAAAGTTTGAGATTTAGATTTTCCACCGATGCTAGCCTCATTAATTTCGGGATTGTCTTGAGAATCCGTTAACGGAGTGCTGATCTGGGGTTGTAAAACATGCAGCAGTTTGTCTCGTTGATGAGGCAGGCTGCACATGTCAAATATTGACACGTTTTCCTTGACCTTCTTGATATCTTCAATAATATCGTATCCTATGTCGGATTCGTTCCCAATTCGAGTTGGCTGATCTGTTTTGCTCATTGTGACCTTAGGTGGCTGAACTATGGTGCCAGCGCTTGGCTATTTGGCCGTTGTTTGGTTAACTTTGGGAAGTGGTGGGATGATTGGTATATGCCTCCTAGGCGGATCTTTTTAAACTTTAGGCTTATGGGGGACTGTGGCTGGCACAGGATCCGCAATTGGGCCTTTGTTGCGAGTAGCCACCTTTATGGTAGAGGGAGAGCTATCAATGTGATCTTCTTCTACTAATTCAGTCATAGGTACCCAATCCCACAACACCATAGTAGTGTCTGGGGTTGGTTCCTCTAACTCAAGGGTCGACTCTTCTGGAGGATCATCTTGGTCTGGGATCTGAGAATCTAACATTTGGTTCATGACTAATCTCATGGAATTAATCCATTGTGGGCAGCTCTTTTCCGAATGCGGTTCTTGGTGAAAAGTGTAGAAATTTTTCATGCCAATCTCATTCAAGTTTAAAACAGGGGCAGCGTTCATTGGTGGATGAGTCTGTTCCCCATCTTCCCTTCTTTTATAAAATGGCTTGAAAGGTTTCCTAGATGTGCTAGCAGCCTTGTCTTTCTCGAGATCTACGATTTTGTTAGATAATTTCTGCATCATCTTGACTACATTTTCCATGTCTGTAGATGGCTCTTATTCCCCTCTAGTGAGCAGCAAAGGTTTTTTGCTAGCCGCTGGTTTTGGTTCTACATCTAATGCATGCTTAGCAATGCTATCAGCCTCTTCCTCTACCTTTCTAGCTTCCTCAAAGTTCTCTATCAAGGTAGTTTTCTTGGATCTTTTTACGAACATTACTATGGGTCCTTCAAGAGCGGTGGTGTAGTATTCAATCAGAGACTCCTTTGCTAGTTTATTAGCTTCACTGAAGTTATTTAATAGCGTTGTGAATCTTTGATTAAAGTCTTGGACCTTTTCTTTCTTTTCCATTCTCATGGATAAGAGTTCCTTCATAAGTGTGGCCACAGTCTTTTGGTTTCTGTATTTCTTTAGAAAAAATTTATCGAATTCATCCCAACTAGAGATTGAGCTGGGTTGTAGGCTAAAGTACCATGACGATACTTTTGGCTTGAATGTATATGGAAACAACCTGTAGACTACGTCTTCATGTTGAACGTTCAAAAGGTTCAGAGCTAAGTAAAAACTCTTGAGGTGATCTTCCGCAGAAATGGCTTTCCCTGGATCGTACTTAGGCAAGACCTTTTCTGGGTTTTTAGGAAGATTATGGAATGGTCCAGCTAGGTTCAGCGCTCCCCTTGCTCTCCAAGCAGGTACAACCATGTTTGGATGTGGAGACCCTGGTGGAGAATTGTAGGGTGAATTCTGTGGAGTACTTTTGGGAGTGGTAATTTCTTCAAGGTTTTCTTGGTCTGCAATTTTTTCTGAGTTTTCAAGATCTGCCTTGCTAAGAGTGTCTGAAATTTCTTCCAAAGTCAGATTCACTATTTCTTCAAAACTTTGAACAAGAATCGAATCTCGGGTATATTGTGGCTCTTTTCTAGGGGTAATTTTCTTACGGAGGAAGTTGACAGCGTTTAAACCACCTAGCTTCCTAATGTAGGATCTGGTATGTCTTCTCAAATCCTCTATTTCTGTAAAAGGGATAGCGTATAACGCTTCTTGGGGCTCAGGGTCAGAAATGAGGCGTTCTTGATTTGTTAATCCAAGATCTGGGCTGTTTGAAATGCCTTCTTTAAGCGGGTTTTCAGTGTCTTCTATGGCAGTGGGAGATTTTCCTCAATCAGCCATGCCCATTCAGGCCCTCCTTCTAGTGCCAAAAACTGTTGATGCCTCGGATATCGTAGCATCAATCAGAAAGGGATTCTCCCCGAGAGATGGTCCCAATTAGACTATCTCCCGTTTGGTGTAGGGAATCCATCCGGTTAGCGGTTCCGGCAACCGTGGGTTTGGAGTTTAAATCCGATTTGTATCGGTTATGGCCCGATCCACCTTTCTTTTGGATTTTATGTTTTTTAAATGAGATGCAAGTGCCTAGTTAATATTTGATCTAGATGCAACTAAAAAAGATCTAAGTCTAGAAAGTGAAGTAAATCTACCTATCCTTGCAGGGAACACGTTTAAAGGATGAGCAATGGTCTGTAACAGATAACATAAAGAAAGAACGGGTAGCTGTCAATTCTTACAGGTAAAGCTACAGCCAGATAAAAGGATCTTAGAAGATAACTTCTAGTTTAATGTAAAACGCATCTATTGCTCATGAAACAGAGAAAGAAGCAAAAATATCTAATCTAAATAGCAAGAACGAAGAAACAGATCTAAATGTAAACAAACTGAAATTAAATTTAAAGATCCCTGCAAGGAGCAAATTAAAGGCATGAACAATGAGCCATACGAATTATCTTGAAGAAAGAACAGTTAGTCGTTTAATATTAAAAGAGAATTCTATAGCAATGGTAAAGATATCAGTAGGTAGCTCCTGATTCACTATGAAACACATTCATTGTTCACAAAATAGAGAAAATCGCATGCACAGGAAGGAGCAAAAATCATTGATACAAAGAAATAGTTCAAATAGTAAGAATGATCTCACATTACAGTACAGAAGTCATTAGAATAGTCCAACATACATCCGCCCAACATTCCCATGCAAAACGCCCATCTCCCGTGGCTTTTATTAGAAAATTCCATTTTACATAAATGATACAAGATAGCTTGTAAAGGTTTCAAAATTTCCTTCCCTGCCAAAAGTCCTCACGCTATTTTTCCTAGCTCCTATTTATAATTACAAAACCGCCCTTTGGGTTGCCACCTAGCATCTTACCGTTGTCGTCTACAGAATTTTCTCTCCTATAATAGACAAAATTGAGATTCCCTTCCTTTTACAGAAATTATTTAAAAGAAAATAGGGACAGTTGTCCCACAGTCTCTCCGCTTTACACATTTGAGAATCAAATACAAAATAACAGAAATAATGCTTTGAAATCAGTGATTTCAATCCTGTGCGTGAGCTTCTGCTGGCAAAGGATCGCCCAAGTTAATTGCTGCTGATGCTGCCTGGGAAGAGACACTCGAATCTATTGCTGATGCTGCTTCTAATTGAGAAGGAGGGATTGAGCTGGCCAGCCTTTCTGCCACTGCTGGGGAAGAGGGAATCGAGCCCACTGCTGTTGCTGGAAAGGCTGCTGGGAGAGAAGATTCTGGATCTGCTGATGCTCCTGATAATGCTGCAGCTTTCTTTTCCTCTTCCGCTATGTAGCTGTACCACACACCTGTGTCCCTTATGACTATGTTTGCTGCAACAGGAAACAATATTTTCTGAGAAGTTACATTCTTCCCGAGCTCTGCTACAATGCTTTGGACTTCTACTACTGCAACTTGATGCACTTCCTTCAGCAGATGGTTGTGGAGGCATGACAATCCAACATACTGTTGGAGGTCATCAATAGCCAGAACATCAATCCTTTTCACATACTTCGTTTGAATGCCTAGCTCTTCCTTTAGCTGAGACAAACACTGCTCCTTCTCCAGAAAGTCCTCCAGAGTCTGAGGGAAACTCAATGTGCATTTGTCATGTAACCCTTGGAGCCTTTGGTACAGATTGCTAATTTTATCTGTTGTTCTTTGCACACTGGTTATCAGCTTACTAGCATAGTTCCTACCAAACTCCAAAAGGGCTATGTCCTCATTAAAACCGTCCACAGATTTAAATGGAAGATGCGGGGGAAAACCCCCTTTCCCTTCTCTCCATGCCATCTGACTTATGATATTTTCCTTGAAACGGGTATTCTTAGCTTTGAGCCTATGGGCCTCTGCATTAATTTCTTTTAATCTGACCACCATGGCCTTGAGCTTGCAAACCTCATCAATGATTAGCTCCTGAGCGTCATACACTTGCTTCAGGATGTTGCATGACAGCTCATGGAAGGGAGACATGTCCATTGTTCTGCTCTCAGCTTACTCTAACCGCTCAGCTAATGCCTGCTTGTCTGCTTCTAGCTGAGATGCCTTTTCTTCTGCTCCATTCTTCTCCACTTCTGCAATCATCATTTACAGTGTTAGTTGGTCCTTTTCCTCCTCCAGCTGGCTATAATTGTTTGACAGCTCCTTATGCTCAGCGTACAAGCAATTATACTTGTTCACTACCAGATCCCTTTGGGCTTGCTCATTAGCCACAGTCTGTTGTAGCGAACGAGCTCTCTTCTTTGTCAAAAGATTTTCTCTAACTATCACACCCACATTGTCCAGCGATGCTCTTGTTGTTTCCACAACTGCGGATGCCATAGCAAAGGGATCCTTATCTGTATTTTTCATTACAGTGACCTCTCGGTGGGTAACGATGTCTTCATGGAAAGGACTTTTGATCCTTTCCTCTGATTTGAGGACCATTGCTTTCCTCTTCTTGTCATAGACAAACTCATTCCACCTGGACACCGTATGTTTCCCCGATGGCATGTACGGGACAATTGGTCGGTTTATGATGTCTATGTCTTCTTCAGCAGGTGGGGTCCGGACTTCCTGAGCTGGATCCACGCCCTTCTTTTGGGTACCAGAGCCACCTGCTTGAGATGTGTCTATATCCATGTCTTGGATACCGGACCCACTTGCTTGAGCATCTTCCCTTGCTTTCAACTCTTCTTCCGACTTCCTTTCTGCCTCAGCTTGCTCGGCTTCAGCCTCTCTCTGCTTTTGGGCTTCCTCAGCCTCTTTCCGTAGGCTTTCATTTTCAGCTTCTTGTTGCATTCTTGCCACTTCAGCCTCCTACTACTTTCTTGCTATTTTAGCTTCCTGCTGCCACCTGGCTTCCTCAGCTCCCCGCTGCAGCCTTGCTTCTTCTCTTAATCTGAGCTCTTCCTGGGCTCGGGCATCCTCAGCTTCTTTCTCCTTCTGCTGGCTGGTCTTCTGGGACTTGGTTGAGCTAGAGCTTGCTCCAGTACTTTGGCGACAGACCCGTAGCTCAGCCATGTTGCTGATGCCTCTAAATGCCTCTTCCTCGGCATCAGGATACTGAGAGTACTCGAAGTGGGCATAAATCTCCTTACAGTGTTCAGTGACTTTTCCCCTCCTGTCATTCCTGTGGAAGATTACCTCACCGAAGTGGAAGGCTTTCAGCTCCTGCACAAATTCTTCGGCTGAGGAAACCCCCGAGAACTTGTAAGCACCTATGCAGAAAGGCAGAGGGGGAAAGGAAGCCTTATACTGTTTGTGGAGCATTGCCCCAATTCCATCCAGGAAGATTTGTCTTACCGCTTCCTTAAGGACTACATAATCTGTGGCATACTGCGGAAAAATGTATGGGGGCTTAGTTCCTCCAAACATTCTGAGGTAGGTGCCTTGCTCCGAAAAGTAGAAATCCCCGTAATTGTCAAGGACTTCCAAAGCATTCTCTGACAGGCAGTTGGGCTCCTCCTTGAATATCTTCTCATACAGGGGCATGATGAACCCCTCACAGATGAGTTTGTAGCTAGGCTTGTAATTCTGAGCCCACAACATCTTGAAAGCGATATAGACCGGGGTGGTGGCCTTATCCCATGTGTAGCCCAATTTAGGGAAGTCCATCTTGGCCAAGATACAATCAATCAGATATGAGGACATGAAAAATTCAGCCTTCTTCAAGGCTAGTCCTTCTCTGGCAGCAACTATCATTGAGGCCAGACTATCTGACAGGATAGTGGCCCAGTCAAACACAGTTCCCTTAAACACCACGAAGTCGATAATAGGGACCCACTGAATCTTATACACTATACCATTGGGCATGCCGAAGATTCTGCATAGCATCAAAACGATCAATCTATAAGGAGGTCTCAGATTCTGTACGTCATATTCATCATTTCCTTTCTTCCTCAAATGTTTTCCTGCCATTAGCAGCTTCTTGGCCATCTCGACATTGTTCATCTGGCTCAACCATTCATCAGTCAGAGCTTGTTGGACACGGGGAAATTTGTAGGCTGCCGCAAGATATGCGGGTTGAAATGAGGCAATAGCCACTTTCCCGCTGTCATTTATCACTCTCCCTTCAGCATCGGCATGTTGGAGTATCCATCCGATCACTTGAGCATAGGGGAATAGCTCAGGGCGGGCAGCGGCTCTAGTTATGCCTGAGGCTCTGATATTGAGATAAATCGGCCCTTCTTCTAGCAACATATCCGGGATCTCTTGGTCCCGGATCATTCTGTAAATGTCACCCCATCTGACTTCTGGAGGAACACCAGTGGTGCACCTAGTGTCCTGGAGTGAGGTCTTAGTTTTAAGTGGCGCAGGCTTCTTTTCTGTCATCTTAGCCTTCTTCTTACCGGCTTTCGGCATCTTGACTTATCCCTGATAGCACCCATATACAAGTCATCATGAACTTGAGCAACATACTGTGAGATTTTAACAGAGAGCATCATTGTTTTAATATGTGAATGAGATAAAAAGCAATGTGGAGCTATATGTTTAGGAAGCAAAATACACCATTTCAATATGAAATACAAATTTAAACATTTGAATCTTTTAAAGGGATGAGTTTTGGGGTTTTCCTGAGAGGATAGGTATGTCATGGAGATAATCCGCTCTCGGGCCGGCCCTAGGAGAAATGGTGATCTTCGTTTCAACAAGAACATAATTATAAATTTTAGCCATCTTAATTCTTTAAAGGGGCAGGTTCAGAATGCTCCTGTGAGGATAAGCGTGTTGCGGAAGCAACTTGCTTTCATTTTAGCTCTGGGGAAGAGGGTAACTTTCGTCATTGCTGCAGTAGGAAAGGCTAATGGCGGGGAAGCTCGGGTTGGAAAGACTCTGTGACGAAATAAGGAGGCATTTCGTATTTACGACCCGGCGAGGGCTTCGAATGCTATTGTTATTTATGGCACTTGCTGAGGTGCTCAATGGGAGGTTTTAGTTCGAGCGAGGGTGATGGCGCCGGAGACAGACTAACGAAAAGGCTCGGGTGGCCATAGTTTCGGGTTTCGGCTCGCATAGCTTAAACATTCACGGGGTTTGGGTGACTTTGACGGTGAAGAACAATGACATATGCGGCTTGCAGATCGACGGTTGAACGTTTTTAGATTTCTATGTTTCGCATGACAAAAAGAAAGAGATTTCGACGGTAATTTGACGGGCGAAGTACCCGTGACGAGCGTTTTCCGTCAAAATCTAACCTAGACCAATCGTCTTTAGACAAGGGCGATCCAATAATAATCTAACACGTGGAAGAAACAAGCTTAATGGTTAAGATCCTACCTGGCACCGATGAAGATAGCTGACTGAGGTGGCCACGAATGTGGTCGAGCAACTGAGCTGGAATGGTAGCACGGCATCCAACAACGGCTTGGCAATTGACAAACAACAATGGGGTCGGTTCGAGCCCCCCACCATATATTTAAACAAATCACACACGTGTGGGACTTTAATACGGTTGGTGGCGTATTAAAACAGGTTTTAAACGTGTCGTACGTCGGCGTCAAATCGAGCCGTCTTGGTTTGCGTGCATAACCGCCACTTGCGGGACACAATCATGAATCTCTCCCGCCGTTGCGGAAGGATATAGCGGAAGCTTCCGTGGTTTCGGGATGCAACGGTGAAACTTTTACGCAAAAATAATCGTGAATGTGATGCTTTTGAAAAGGGCTCCCGCGGTAGCGGAGATAAAACTTTTAAAAGATTCCAACGTTTCGGAAGGTTTCGGTGAACGCTTCCACAGAAGGCTTCCGAAAACTTCAAAATTTTCTAAGTAATGGCCGGGCCTCGAGAGAGTTTCGGAAATCCTTTGCCCTTAGCCTCCTTCATTTCGAACGGGACTGGTGAATGCCTCTGCCATTGCGGATGGCTTCTTTGAAAGGTTCTGCAAAGGTTTGTTGTTTTGGCGTTTCGGCAAGGTTTTGCGATAGTTTCCGCAACTGCGGAAGAAAAACCCAAAAGGCTTCCGTGAGTTTTAAAGAAAATTTCTGAGTTTTGTTTCTGAAAGTTTATGTGAACAGCTTCCGCAAGTGCGGGCGGCTCCGTAAAATTCTTCCCCCGTTTCGGGAGGGATTCACCATAAGCTTCCACAATTGTTTAATCGAATACTTTGAAAACTTTTCTGGAGTTTTGGACGAACGGTTCCCGCCGTTTCGGGAGCAAATCTTGAATTCTTCCGCGGTTTCGGAAAGAATTTGCCAATGGCTCCCGCAACTTATGGGAAAAATTCTAAGTTCCTTTTCGGAAAGATATCGTGGCGGCTTCCGCAAGTTTCGGGTGGTTTCATTGAATTCTCCCGCCGTTTCGGGAGGGAAACCCGAATCTCTCCGCAAACAAAAACCAAAAGTTTTCTAAGTCCCTTTTCGGGAGCTTAATGCGAATGATTTCTGCCGTTTCGGGAGAAAAACCTGAATGCTTTCGTGGTTGCGGAAGGTTTGAGCGAAGAACTCCGCCATTTTGGGAAGGATTGCCCAATGGTTTCTGCGATTTTCCAATCGAAACTTCTAAGTCTTCTTTCGGGATTTTTTTCAAAAAAGCTTCCGCCACTGCGGGGCTTTATCAAATAATTCTGAGACTTTTCAGAAAGATTTCATAGAAAGATTTATGTTGACAAACAAGATTTTCTATTGAAAAAGCAAAGATAACAGCTGGGATGGCTTCTTAAGGCAAACTTTCTACAAAAAATGAAAGGAGGGGCCCCAATATGTACAAAAGTTTGGGGGGGTGTTGCTGCAACAACAGACCCCCAGAACCATATTATGTCCTTCCATCTATGGTGTTCCTCCAACTCCATAGTGGATGACTCTGTCTGCCTCCTTCTGTTACAGCACACCCTCACTGGCTCTGCAGCTAAGTGGTACATCGAGTAGCCCCATGGGACCCATGCCACCTTTACTTCCATTGCCTCGACTTTCCTGCAGTTCTTTCAGTTACTTGTCCGCTATGACGCGGGAGTTGAGATCCTACTGTCTTGCAGACAGAACATGGCTACCCACATCACTTACCACATTCATGAGTGGCGTCGACGCCGCAGCCTCTTCAAAATCAAGTTAGATGACCATATCTTCTTAGATTGGTTTCTAAAATCCCTCCTTCCTGTCATTGCCAAGGATGTGGCATCCAAATGACCCCAGTCCGAAGAAGAGGCCATCCTCAAAGCCCAGCAATTTGACCTTATTTACGCCTAGTCAGGTTATCTGTATTCCATCATACCTGATGCCCCTCGCGATGATTCCTCCTGACATGATGCACCAGGCGCATCCCATGCCACAGATGGCATCATTGGCCGTATAGCCTCACATAACCAACCCTTTTCCATAGCATGTCCTAGCCATGGCCCCAACCTTTCATGGGCCACATCTCAATCCGGAGCAACCAATTCGTATGCTCCCATGGTACATCACCATCATTCCCATGGTCCCTCGTGTCCACCTCAGTGCTTTGGCCATGCCGCCCCCGCTTACGGCCCACCTGTCACACCTCAGCCATATTACCACCCACAGGCTGCACCAGCTCTTGTGTCCTCTCAAGCCCAACCTGCTTATTACCCGTCACAGGCAGCCGTTGTAAAAAACCCACAACTCGTTCCATAGACATATCAGCAAAACCCACAAGGTTCAGCACCTGCGCCGCCTCCACCTACTTATTATCCATCGCAGCCTGCTCCCGCACCTGCACAACCCCAGAACCCGCCTGCTTCCCAAGGGAAAGTGTATGCCCAACAGAATCCACAATAGAACCAAAATAACCAGCACCAACAGGGCAAGCAAAACCATGGTAAAGGCCGTAACCGTGGGAACAACCCCCCTCTAGACCAGGGCGGTCATCCTCCCAATCCCCCAAACAACAATAACGCGACACCTGCCAACCAGAACCCTGACTGACCGCCCAAACAAGCCAAAAATATTAATTTGCGAACAAACCATCCTTGTTCTATTTGTGGGGTCTATGGCCACTACACACATGCTTGCCCACATTTGGAGTGAGCTCGACAACTCTGGACCGATGATACCCACCGCCAAGGGTGCGCGGCTCATCAGGCACCACCCAACCCCCCACCACCTTAGCATCAACCCTTGGTGCTACAAAACCCTTTACCGACTCAAGGTGTAGTGAACACTCAGCCATTGGTTCCCCCTCAAGGAAATGCGCCACCACAATAGCAAATCACTTATGCTGCTCCTGATCAACCCATGTTAGACTCAGGTACCCATCACTTGTTAATGATGTCATCCACCAATGTCAACCTTCAAACCCATAAGAACCAATATGGCTCCACCCCTGAAGCACCTCCCGCCGACAAAAACACAAATGCTCATCCCACTGATTAGTCGTTACGTATATCTCCAGCTCCACTAGATGGTGCCTCCAAAGCACCTTGCTTCCCACTTCATCGCATCAACAATAATCCAAATGCTTGCGTTGCGTCTAATTACAACATTGTAGATTACTTAGCCCAGTCTCCCGCATCCATGTCTGCGTTAGAAGTCTTAAAAAATTGTCCTTCACAGCGCAAGACTTTGCTCTCCACCATTGGTGCTATTGACCCAAATGATTCACGACTGATGGCCTTCGATTTGGACCAATCCGAACCACGCTTGCCTTCCACTTTAGCGTTCCAAGTTTCTGTTTCCATTCGGAATCTTGTCATCCATCAGTGCATTATCAATGAGGGTGCCTCTACATGCGTTATGTCCACATTCATTTGGCAGAAGTTGGGATCCCCTACTCTCCAGCAGTCCACCACTGCGTTGCGAGCCTACGATGGTCGTTCGGATCAACCCCAAGGTCTCTAAGCTAATGTCCCCATCCAGTTGGCTGGCAAAAATGTGCTCATTAACATAGACGTCATCAATGCCCAACTTGATTATAACCTCTTACTTGGCCGCAGCTACATGTATGCCATGCGGGCAGTTGCCTCATCTGTTTTTCGTACCATGATGTTCCCCAATGATGGACATGTGGTCAAGGTCGATCAACTCACCTATTACGATCCCAATGCCCCCGTTGCACCCGAAAATGTTCTCCCCATGGTTGAACAACCTATTTGTGGTGCAACTACCTCGTTTGTTTCCTCCGTACGACCCAAAGTTTACGCAGATATGCCAATGAACTCAACATTCCAATCCATTCAACCCCTGTCACCCGCGACCGAAGTATCTGACCTATGTACCCTTTTCCACAATACACAAACACCCAACAATCAATCGCCCTTGTTACCCAAACCACCATTGGTACCTAGTCACATTGGTGTTACACCCATCCACACAATCCCCTTCCTATTCCCTCCCTCGGGAGTAGTAAGCGCCCCGGTTATGGCTACTCTCAGCCTCCGCGGGTTAACCTTAGGATTACCCGTGTGGTATATTTCACCTCCTGTTCCCCCGCCGACACCAAATGTTGTCCTGCAATCGGTGCAACCCATTGCCACTACTAGTCAACCACCTGCCGGTGTCACTACCCCTTCGTCATCTACGAATCCCCCCCCTCTTATCAAGCACACTAGGGGTAGAGGCCCACAACCATACACTACTGTACCCCCACCCAAAATAGTTAACCCCCCCCGTGTTTCGTGCTCCTCCTAAATGCTCGTTGTGTGATGAGTTAGGCCATCCTACCCATCAATGTCCACAATTACTTACATTACAAGAGCACATGCAAATGCTTGACGAAGACCCCAACATCCTGGTTGTCCAACTCGATCTAGCCCTAAGCCTCATGATAAATCACTGTGTACCAACCACCCTTGTGCAATATGCGGTATTTACGGCCATTACTCACATCACTGTCCTGATCTCCCAGATTAAAGAGCAGCTCTTTACGAGATGAATAATTTGGACCTTGAGACGGCGCCCCCCACAATTGAGGAGATCCACCCCCCAGTATCATCCTCATCCGGTAAGATTAATACCATCTATATGATCACTTCGACTACCACTCCCTCGTCAACCGATTTGACAACTCAAAGTTTCCGCAATGATGAGGAGATTCTAGAGGCTCTCACTGCCCTGAATTACCCCTGGGAAGACATGCACCATCATTCCTACTTCCTCCCAGAAGAGTCCTCCTCCACCACAACCACCCAATTTGTGGTTGAGTCCAAAGATTTAATCCCCACCAAAGTTGACTGGTTTAAGGATCCCATTCCTACTCCTGATGCCTTTGAGGAAGGTAACATGGACAATATCTCACCCGTCATCCACATTGATATCTCTGACCCACCCGTTGCTCTTGAAATCATTAGATTAGGAGCCTTGTGCAGTGAGTATGAGATCGGAGAGTACAAAATTTTTTTCCTAGACTTCCGCGATGTCTTTGCCTGCTCCTACACCAAAATTCCTGGTCTTGACCCTGCTATCATAAAGCACCGCATTGACACCTCTGAGTTTGGGGGCATAATAGATTACCTAGACCCTGGGATAGGGGGCATGATCAATCATTTTGACCCTACCCCATCACATCTATCTCAGCACGTCCATGACCCCCTTGTTCAAACCAACACATATGTTATCGATAATCACAAACCCCATGCACATAGCATGGGAGCAGGTCATTAACCCTGCTCACTTTTTCACATTTGTGACCTCAACCATTTTTGAGTTCACATGTCACTTGTATATTTGATTTGATTTCATACACCTAGTATTCTTCTCCCATGGGTAATCATTTCTCCCCACCATTGCATCTTTGGTTTGGTGGGATCACCTTTATTTGCAACCATTTTTAACCTAATTATTTCCTTTGACCATTCCGGAGTCCTTATGACCTCCGTTTTTCACACCATTTGCACCGTCGGATTCATATTTTCGTGCCCGTGATGATGCTTGAGATCATTTCTCACTCTCACCAAAAACTTTAGGGCCTTTCTTCACATGCCCGTCGTCACCTCGATTTGCATGCCACATCGGCTATTGTCAGTTTTTATCATTCCTTATACCATCGGATTCAGTTCTTCGAGCCTGTGATGATGCTTGAGATCATTTCTCGCTCTCACCCCCCATATTTTTTGGGTATTTTTTCCAAAATTCTCCCCGTCGCCTCGGTTTGCGTTCCACATCGACCGTTATCCATTTTCGACATTTTTTATATCATCGGATTCATTTTTCCAAGCTCGTGATGATGCTTGAGATCATTTCTCACTCTCACCAGGTACAATTTCAACATTGTGTCCTGAAACTTTGCTGCCTCGGTTTGCGTGCCACATCGGCTGCCATCGAATTGTTCCACATTTTTACATGAGCCATTCACTCCTTTCATACTGCAATTATTTCATTACTTTTCCACCATTCATTATCCTGCAAGGAGGCCAACTAGTGTTCCCCCCCTCCCTCATTTTTGGTCATCATCAATGTTTTTTGATTGAGCACTTCCTCCTTGCATGGCCATTCCTTTTGTTTGGTATAATTTTATCCCTTTTTCGGGCTGGACAAGTCCTTTATGAAAAAGGCACTTAGGGATTTTCTGTTAAGCTCTTTTCTGACTCCTAAAACAATGAAAAGATCACCGAGCAATCTTGCTTCCTTTCATGCTCATTAAAGTACCTGAAAGGGTGTCTACCTAGTATAAGTTTACCCCTTTTCCGGACATGGTAGACTAATTACGAAAAAGGAATACTCTAGTCACACCGGCTAGAAGAGTTCTTCATTGCATCCTTTTATGCTTCTTCGGGCCTTGGAGACTAACACATGAAAAAGCAATCCCCTAGAGTCTTCTTATCACTTTCATACTCTCTAAAATTGAAAGCACCCACGAGCATGAGCTGTCCTGGGCTCGTACAAATCCACACGACAGTACCATTCCATTATTTCAGAGTCTTCTTATCGCTTTCAGACTCCTTAAATTTGAAAGTAATCACAAGCATGAACTGTCCTGGGCTCATATAAATCCACACGACAGTACCATTTCGAACACACTTATTCTCATTCCTTAACCCGTGAAGAAGTCTCCCCATGCCTCTCGGCACTATGATCGATCATCTCAGCAGCAACCCCAATCAGGTCTCCTTTGTTCAGAGTATTTTGCAGTCTCCTGTCATTTTACACCAACTTGAGTATCACTCACCCCAGTTACTATCCTTGATCCATTACAGCTATGATCCCTTTCCCACCAGTCAGTTCCATATGCTACTTGATCATCCCCGCCATCATACTCTGAACAAAGGAAGTTTGAGTCCACACACTCTACTTTCCCAGTTATCCCCCATAGTATGACAGTCCTACCATCATTACTCTCACACTTCGGTTCTCCACCTCGTGCTCCTATCAAGGAAACATCATTGCCTTGCTAGTTATAGGTCTCCCTCTGTCGACGATAGCCCCTCTATTCTAGAGGATAGACCCAGAGGTCCCTACGCCTTGGACCCATCACCATCTGTGGTGAGTGCCTATGGACCATTTTGAGAGGAGTCATCATTGCCTCTCTGAGTGGTTGTTTCTCACATGCTCGACTTCAACACCTTGATCGCATCGTTGAGAATTGCGCAGGGTTTATATCCCTTCAGTTATTGGTCGAAGACCTTGGATTTCCCCTGACTCTAGCACATTGGTGAGTCACTTCGGAGCGCCCAGTTATATGTTCCCATGGATGTTCGGGTTGCATTGGCGATTGTCTTCGGAAGCCATCCAGTTATATGCTTCTTCGAGTACCCAGTTCAGTTCTAGTTCAGTGTACCATTGAGGGTATGAATCCCCATCACTATGATCCAGCAGCTCATCAGTTCCTCTGGTGCCACACTCAGCAGCACTGTTGTTATTCCAGTGTAACAGTTCTTCATCTTAGACATGGTCATGCCAGCAGTATTTCCCAGATTTGTGTCCCCTCTGGACCCTTATGATGTACACAGTGGTTCTCTATGTATCCTACAGGTCCCCCTTTTCGGGCCTCACAGTTATTTTTTATGTATCTTGATACGAGCATGGGTATGCCTGCCTCGTCCATATATTGAGATTCTTCCTCATTCCTTATTTGAGGCCATGTATGTTTCAGGTCCCCATATTTTGGACCACATTGTTATTATTGTTCTATATCTTGATACGAGCATGGGAATGCCCGCCTCATGCATATGTCTAGGTTACTCCTCATTCATTATTGAGGTCATGTACTTTCAGTTTTTGCAGTTTGTTCGGGACCGTTGTTCCGGGCTCTAGCTCGTTTCTTCTCTTCTCCACATCCCAAGAAAACCATACAAGACTTATGATATCTATCGGCCATACGATGAGCTCCTGCCCTCACACATCAGGGGGCAATCTGTTAACACCCAAAAAGTGCTCACTACCTCATCTACCCCATTACATGACTCATTGGTCCATATTTACTACCATATTTGCCTCCAAAACCTTAAAAACCCATTAAAAAGCCTCCAAAAGGCCAAAAAACCATTAAAAAGCCTCGAAAAGGCCAAAAAAAACCATTAAAAAAGCTTCCAAAAGGCCAGAAACCCCCTTTTCCCCCCAAAATAATCCAAAATTCCTCCAAAATAGCAAAAACGCTCTAAAAAGGGAATTAAAAATACAAAAAAGAGGGAAAAAGGAAGCAAAAACACTATACAGCTGACCTAAACCATATGGTGCCCAAAACCATGGGCTAGCACTCCACCACTAAAAAACCTATAAATAGGTGATAGAGGCCCCTCATTTTATATCCACAGTCAACCACATCCTTACTCTACCAAAATCACTCCTGAATCCCTAGCTCACCATTTTGAGCTATTTTCACATTTGAGTGCCCCTTTGGCCCATATCCAAAACACTTTGGAGAAAGAGAAAGGAACAACACTGGAGCTTGGAAGCATCCCTCCTGGACTACTACAAGAGCTTCACCAACCTCACATTGGAGATATAATCAATACAAAAACCATTTTTAATATCTTTTATTGTCTCATGCACATGCTAGTTTAAATTTACTGTTTTTATTTACCGTCTTGCTGTTACTATTTTTACTGAACTGCTACTAAGTAGTCCCTTCTCCTTAGTAGGTGCTCCTTAGTCCCTTCTGTTTACGCACATGCTTACAGTACTTTACTGTTTTACTGTACTGTCTTTTATTTACTGTATTTTCTGAACTTCTACTAAGGAGTCCCTTCTCCTTAGTAGGTGCTCATTTGCACAAGCTAGGGTGAAAACCCTAGCTACAATAATCCTTCGATATAACCCTGTTGTCTTCAGTACTATCTGCCCCATGTCTATAGGTGATATGGACCATTAGGCTAACCTGGTTTGAGTGATAGTATTGACTCGGAATCTCATTTTGCAGTTGAAGAGTGTAGGTTTCCGCAAAATCGACCACTGACAGGATAGTCCCAATAGTAAATGTATCCCTTCACGTTCTAAACCGCTCATCTTGCCAACGAACCACATGCACATGCTTTACGTACTGTTGTGTCTTTTCAAATAATTCCTCCATGAAGTCGCAAACCTCTACCTGGTAGATCAACAATAAATACATATATCAATAGATTATTACATATGAAATTGCAATATGAAGAAAAAATAATATCCAATAGCTCATTACCAACCTGAGAAGTGACCAATTGTATTGTTTTCTTCCATTCCCTCCATCAATATCATACATGACATATTTGAATGACTGCAATTTCACCTCCTTCGTCCCAAGTTCATGCTCATCGATCACATGTATGCATTTTTCCAATAATATGAATCCACCAGACCCTGGGCATGTCCAATCTATGCAAGTTTTTTTATTAAATGTGCAATCGCTTGGTCTGCTACACAAAACGCTATGAATAAAGTCTCTAGATGGCATAGGTGGTAATGTAGATGAGCGTTCCTGCACAAGAGTGCTATGCAATACACGAAAAATATATGTATATGTGTCATAATAGTAACCATACTCAATGTGGTATCGACAACAACATGTGTTACGAATTGTGTTTATTTTAACATACCATGGTTTGCATTTTTCAAAGGATCTTTGGCCCAAGTTAAGTTAGTTATGTTCATTCCTAAATCTCTCATATAATTTTGTTTGTGTCATATCAAGAAAATTTTTAATGTGTGGTTCATGATCCTTTGAATCCCTTCTCAATTTTAATACATCTTTTTGGTTGGAAGTGTTAGATTTTCATCATTTAATTCAATATGATCTAGGATCTTATCTGAGAGAATAACAAGTACAACAAATCAATCACAAGAGACAATAGACACAAAGCATTTCACCGGGGAAACCATAAAGGAGAAAACCCCGCAACTTCCTTAGAGATAGAATGAGCAATGATACAAAACCCCAAAACAAAGAGATGATATCCAGTAGCTTACTCCTCCTCCACTTGTGCGAACTCCTCCTCTCTCACTAATGCAAAGTGACACTAGTACATGTGAACATTTTTCCCACGGAAAATCATTGCTATTACAACACTTTTGCGTTGCTATAGTGACGAATAAGACTCCTTGTTTTCGTGGGAAAACTTTCGTCATTGTAGAAACACTTGCCAATGTTCGTCGCTATAGCGACATCAACGACATGGACCGTGCTATCTTTAAAAAACCAAATTGTGTCGCTATAGCAATGAAAGTTCGTTAGCGATGGATTCTCATATTTAAAAAAAATTAAGTCAATCGATCTTCATCTCTCTAGCAACGACAGTTCGTTTCTATAGCGACGCATTCTCATACTTAAAAAAATTAAGCCAAGCGATCTTCGTCTCCCTAGCAACGAAAGTTCATTGCTATAGTGACGGCTTCTCATATTTAAAAAAAGTAAGTCAAGCAATCTCCGTCTCTCTAGCAATGAAAGTTCGTTGCTATAGCACCGAAATTTCGTTGCTATAGCAATGGCTTCTCATATTTAAATAAAAGTAAGTCAAGCAATCTTCGTCGTGCTAACAATGAAAGTTCGTTGCTATAGCGACGGCTTCTCATATTTAAATAAAAGTAAGTCAAGCGATCTTCATCGCGCTAACAATGAAAGTTCGTTTCTATAGCAATGCAATTTCATTGTTATAGCGACGACTTCTCATATTTGAAAGAATTAAGCCAAGCGATCTCCGTCTCCCTAGCAAAGAAAGTTCCTTGCTATAGCGACGACTTCTCATATTTAAAAAAGGTAAGTCAAGTGATCTCCATTGCTCTAGCAATGAAAGTTCATTGCTATAGCACCGAAAGATGGTTTCTATAGCACCAAAAGTTTGTTGTTATAACGACGACTTCTCATATTTAAAAAAAAGTAAGTCAAGCGATCTCCGTCGCTATAACAACGAAGGTCTGTCGCTATAGCGACGACAAGCCCTAGCAAGTTTCGACAAACTTGCTATAGTAGTGACGAAAATTTTCGTCGCTAGTATAGCAAGTTCGTCGAAACTTGCTAGGGCTTGTCGTCACTATAGCGACGGACATGCCTATTTAAAAAAAATAAATAAATAAATTTGGAGGTGATTTCATATGAGGGAATCAATTAGTCATTCAAGTGACATCGTCAGCAAGGGAGTTCATTTTGTTATTTGGAGGGTGAGCATCTTGTTAACAAACTATCAAGACATTTCAAGGCATGAATGAATATGTTTTTTGTGAAACTAATAATTTTGTGAAGTATGATGCCTTTTGGTATCAGAAATCATCCTTATAAAGTCTAATGCAAAAGCCAGAAAATGAATACCACTAAGCTGTAAACAAGAAGACAAACCCAATTTGAAAAATAGCAATCAGTTGGTTGAGCATTAAATGCTACGAGAGCCATAACAATCTACGACTATTAGCATAGATATCTTTTTTGTGTATCTTGACCCCATGGTTTGCATTGATTCTTTAAAGGGTTTACATGATCAAATACATTAATACTTTCTCTCGTAGGAGGTACAATACCAATATAATTAAATACTATAAGAATAACTTCTACATAGTTGCAATATTACTTTGGGAGTTTATATTGTTCCAGCTACAAGATTTGCACCTATAACCTCCAAAACCTGTAATTGACCTCCAAAATATGGCTCAGGAACCTTTCACAACTAGACACTATCTCAAGATAGGGCATAAAAAGATGAATGTGATGATCCTAAGGTAAACATCCATATCACTATGAAGTTGTAGAAACTGAATGTTGCCACAGTTGAAGGCATGGAAATAAGTAGTGGAATCCAAAAGTTGAAAGCTACTAGTAAAACACTCCAAATGAATTTCAACTAAGGAATCCTTGAATGATTTTTATTTTTGTTGACGTGCTCTTAGACACTCAGAATGTCACTTCGGGATTGTTTTTTATGCCCAAATTTCACTTAGATTGCCAAACAATTGTAGATAGGTTTGTTTCATGCTTTTTATTTTCCCAGAATTCATGGCACTATTGTTATAAGGTGCAAAAAGGAGACTTGAAGGCTGCTTTCATCAACAAAGTTGCCCAGAATTGAACAAGATGGATGCAGAGTCTAAGATGCACACAAGTGGTTGGAGTTAGGGTTGCATCCTTAGGAAATCATTTCAAATTTGTACCTAGAAATGGAAATAGAAACTTCTACTGTTGATATTAAGTGAGGCAATTCCCTAGAAGCATAATTTTATTGTTGTCCAGCCTTAATTCCTTGCCCCAAAATGATTCTTTTATAGACCAATATGCCCAGATTTGATTTTGACCCTTCTTACTGCTACTACGAAGGGTAGAAGAGTCCAAATAATGGTAGGAATTGATTCAATGTTGCCCAGAATTACTAATTAGGTGTTGCTTCATACCTTTTGAGGTCTAAAAATTACCTAGAAATGACCTAAAATAATCCACATCTCCTTTATCAACCCATAGAATTAACTATTAATTCCTACTCTTTGCCTAGACCAACCCAGGAATCCTCTAAAGAAACCAAGTGAACACCCTATGCAAATAGGGAGGTAACACACTACAAAGTCACACTTGGAAATGTTAATGACAAATCAATATATCTAACAATGGCCATTACAATGGAACATAGAGGTACATCTAGCAGATTATTTCACAAATACATGAATTTGAGCTAAATTATTGCAAGACATTCCTCTCCCAATGGACTTTGATTCAGAGCCAACTATTTCTAATTGGATCACTAAGAATGTGGACACCCTCAGCAAAGTTCCTTCACCCATTCCTCACAGTGATACAATGACAACATTGCAATTTCACACATGCTCAGATTCACAGTTTTCTCCATCTCATTACAACTTCAACAATGACCAACTATTGGCACCTCTAAACTACAAGCCATGACCTTATTTCTCAAGTCTGGGAACTTTTCAAACCTCAATAAGTAATAGGCGGTGTGAATTATCTAATATGGGCAAGTCTTAGGGTCAAAATATCCCTAAAACAACACTTCTAATTATGCCAATAGGGCTTGCCAATAATTATGCCACAACAATCTAGGCTTGTAATACCATAACCAATTGTACCAATGAAAGTTCTAATTGCAGGAGTGACCAAACACTTACAAATGATAGGTGTTGGAAAACCTATTTCCTTGACCTATCCAAGATGAATGCCTGAAAATGATAGCCGATGGATCTATTGTATTTTATGGTGAATGCCTAAAACAATTGTCCCTAATTAATGCATGTAAGAGCTATAAAAGCTTATACAAGTAGCAATTATCCTTAATATCCTACTTGAGAATGAACAAGACCCTGAGGAAAGACATGAACATTGTCAGTATAGGAAAACATCCATCTTGGGAAACAATGACGAATATATTTGTAAAATTCCTAATAAAATAGGTAGGTATTGTAACCAAGTATTAGTGTATCTAAAATAAATTTGGCAAATGAGCGAACGATTCATATCTTATTCTATTATCACATTTTGTAGAAGAGTCATACCTTAAGACTTATCCAAGAAGGATGATACAGAACTATTTTAGACCCAGAAGAAAGGACAACACCCTCGATCCCGTAAATGTATACATAGCAACAAGCAATGCAAAATTCGCTTAAGTTGAGAGTTGATGGAGATCATCAACTTGAAGATGAATGTCTAATCTGTGTATGATCCTGAGGTCAACATTTGTGAGGTCATTGAGGTCCATGGAAGTTAAGGGATTTGCAAGATGTAGTCTTGAGATATGGATACCATGAATACCCACAATAATGTTGTGCGAAAGTGTTTAGATGCAGAAAGTTGAAACCCTGCAAGGGTTAGGATGAGGACCCATAAGAAACTGTAATCAAATTAGGTTGAAAGCTCACAAAAGAGGTTGAAAATTAGCATTACAGATTCATAAAGAGACTGCAAGCATAAAGGCTTTGATTTGTGAAAAGAGTGCAAATGTAAAAAAGTTGCAGGACCCACCAGACCCAGTTGTAATATAGCAAAAGCCCACAAGGAAGTCACAAAAAGACTGCAAGCACCTAAGAAGACTGCATCCCCACTAGTACAAAAACTAAGAAATATGAAATCTTGAGGTTACAAGGTACAAAATAAACTGAACATGTGTAGAATTTGTATGGTTGTGAAATCAATGGGTGGAGAGTAACAATGGCATCGAGCAGAATAATCATTATGACATGTGGCCTTCCAATTTCCAAGGCTACTGAGATTCCAATCTAACAATGGAAATCTTGAATAAATATGTACAAACATGAGGTTAAAAGGGCAAAGAAGTGTAACAATAGTACTCTTCCCTCTGTTGTATGGACTTCAAAACCCCTCTCTCTTTCTCAAGTGCGTTTCACAAGAATGATGTCTATCTTCAATGAATTAATGCATTTATTGTATTTCTTCATAATGACTAAACCCTAACTACCCATTAACCACCAAGATCAATGAATAGGATTAGATCTCATCATCCTAGGGCTCTCATTTAATATCACATTAAATGATTTTTATAAGTCATTAATTACAATAAATGAGCAACTTTATAATATAAACTCACTTAATAATTATTGAGTACTTTTCTCATTAATTACAATCAATACATTTCTTAATGTTCTTTATACTTAGACATCATGGTACAAAGGACATCCCGAGATACTTTTTCAACACTTACAAGTTAGAGTATCATCAATTTAAGGATATGGTTTGTCTCTTTGTTAACACCCAAAAAGTGCTCACTAGCTCATTTCCCTATTCATATGACCCATTTGTCCACTTTCCTACCATTTTAGCCTCTAAAACCCTCAAAAGGTCACCAAAAAGACAAAAATCCATCTTTTTCTTCTCAAAATATTTAATTTTCCTCAAAAAATACAAAAAACCCTCCAAAGGGGTCCAAAATTCCCAAAAATCAATTAAAAGGGAATAAAATTCAAAAATATATTCAAAAAGGGAAAAAAGAGGGAAAAAGAGGAAAAATAAACCTAAATCATTTTTACCAATACCATTAGTTATCTAAAACCATGGTTATATTTTCCATCACCCAAAAGCTATAAAAAGGTGATAGAGGCTTCCCATTATTCATCCACATTCATCCTATCCTCATGTTGCCAAAATTGCTCTTGAGCTTTGCCCATCCTTTTTGAGCTTAAAGTTCTTCATCAAGAATAAACCCTTGGCCCATCCTTGAAGCATATTCGAGAAGAGAGAGACTATTGGAGCACTGGATCACTAATCCCATATTGCTGCAAGAATTCCAGCAACCTCACCCTTGAGGTAAACCATTGCAAACCATTGTTTTCCCATTTATATAAAATATCAAGTTTTTTATTGTTTCTCTCATGGATCTAGTTTTTTACTGTTCTTAATCTAGATTTATTTTCTTGCACATGTTAGATTAATATTTACATTTTACATAAGTTTTTACTGTTTGATCTAAACTGCTACTATGAAGTTAGTAGGTGCTCATTAGCACAAGCTTGGTTGAAAAACCAAGCTACAGTTTTTGGCAACTCCGCTTTATTTTGAATCTTTGAATCTTTGGTTAGATCTAGTTTTCTTCTTATTTTTGTTGTTATTTAGCCTTGTTATTGCAGATATGGCTTACCACTGAGCCTATATCTTTCTACCCCATCCCTTGGCCTTTTCTGTAGCCTCTAAAGTCCATTTTTTTCATTTTCAGCTTTCGTTTTCAGCGACTTTTTTCATCCCGTAAATCACAGCTTTTTATACCCACAGTCGCGATCCAAATCACGCCTGTTTAGCCGAAAGCCGCGATCTCAAAACCCTGCATTTTTTTATTTCGGTCGTGACTTTTTCACCCTTAACCGCAATCCAGATCGTGATTTTCTGACCCATAGACACGATTTGATAGCACAACTTACAGCCCCCAGCCGCGATCTAGATCACGTGATTTTCCCAGATAGCCACGATCCGCATCGCAAGTTTTTCCTTAGATAATCGGGATTCCGCCTCGAACCCTGCGATTCGTCTTTTGAGCTTTCATCACCCATTTCGGCCCATATTTTTCTGCCATCTCTCCTACACCTTGACAGCCTATTGTTTTACTTGCAGCACTAGATATTCATTTACTTTTTTCTGTTATTTTCTTTACAAGTACCATTTACCAATTTTTCAGTACTTTTATTGAAAAGAAATTTGTTAAAGCATTTACAGTTAATTTTTCACATTTGCAAATTGAAATTAGCATTTTAATTTGATAAATATTCTCCCAAGCGAGGCACTTTATTTTGGTACATAACCACACTTACACACACTCTGTCACCATTAATCAAAGTAAGACATAAAACTTTTACTTAACTCAACCAATCTTCTAACCCCACTTGGGGAACATAAAAAGAACATTGTAGTTAGGTAGGATTGAGGGTATAGGTATCCAAATAACACCCCTCACTCACTTTCATTTGAGACAAAGTTGTTGACTATTAGGGTACCAAAATCCCTTAGTACTTATTGACACGGTTATGCACCAATATGTTGGAAAGGCCTCTCCCTTAGGAGGGTCGAAGTAGCAAGATTGCTTCCAGAGGCTTGAGTGGAATACTGCAATCCATTCAGTCACCGAAGGATACCTACTCATTGTTCTCAGTGTACTACCCGTATGGGAGTATAGCAGCGATAGAACAGGAACTGCAGATTCACCTTTCTGGACGTGTCATGAACGGGGTATCTTAGTGAGATTTCTTATAGGATTGTCTACCTGGTGTCCCTCCTGGTAGGGGGATACCATTGGCCTTTGGTTCTATGATTCGTATTGTCTGACTTGAATTTCATCACCTTGCAGAGGATACGTCTTGTTCGAATCATAATACCTTTTTAGTTAGGTGTTTGTATGCTCTTTTACCTCCCCTTGGTTTAGTGAGTACACCACTTTTCTTTTTTAGAAACCGTTTGCTTGTTGGTACTTTGACCACCTTTTTATATCACTCCACTTATCGTAGCATAATTGTTACGGTAATTGTTTTGATTTTGGTTATTAGCCTCAATGCCATATTTTTTCCGCTCCCCCTCCTGCACACACGACTATGTTAGGGATTTGGAGCTTTTCACTCCCCACCACCTACTAGTTTTACTTGCCATCTGTCACCAATGACTGCCCGAGATGTTCTCGGCTCTTCTGGGGAGAACCCCCATTGTACGGTTCACTTGAAACCACTCGTCATAGACGTAGAGTCTTGTCACTTGACTCCACACGTCACTGACATAGAGTCTTGTCACCTAATTCTGACGCCCCTCATTTCACATCTGACTCTAAGGAAGAATCCAAAAACCCTACATACACAACACTGACTAGCCCCATGGATGAGATGAATTCCAACGCTTTCAACGTAGGAAATGTTGGTGGAGCATCTACCACTAGCCTAGCCACCACATTGGCCACCACTACAACAACTACCCTAGGCATTCCCTCGATGGGAACTACATCCACCATCCATGCTACTATACCAGACCCAGGGGCTACTATACCCAATCCGAACCCATCTGTGACCCATGTTACACTTGGAGGCACAAGCCCCTCTCACATAAACCCAACACCTCTACTTGGGGGTCATATCCCCCTAACGGCTAATATTCCCTTTGGGGGCAGTGGCCTGATCAACAATGCTACCACTAGCACATACAACCCGACGGCCATGTCACACTGTTCCACTAGTTTTCCATTTATGGCTAGTCTTAACCTACCAGACCTGGCAAGATTAACAAACAATCCTATTAGACATGATCCTACTTGGCCCCACATGCCTACTAAACTCCCATCTGACATCCCCAAGTTTGAAGGGAAGGTTGGTGAAGATCCACAAAACCATATTATGTCTTTTCATCTATGGTGTTCCTCTAACTCCATAGTAGATGACTCCATTCATCTGTGTTTGTTGGAAAGAATGTTCACTGGCTCAGCAACCAAATGGTATATAGAACAGCCTCATGAAATCCATCCCACTTTTACATCCCTTGCTTCAACCTTCCTACAATTCTTTCAGCTACCCATCCGCTGTGGTGCGGGAGTTGAAATCTTATTGTCTGTAGACAGAACACGGCTACCCATATCACTGACCACATTCATGAGTGGCGTAAATGTCGTAGTTTATGCAAAATTAAGTTGGATGACCGTATTTTCCTGGATTGGTTCGTAAAATCTCTGCTTCCAACCATAGCCAAAGGCGTGGCATCTGAACGACCCCAGTCGGAAGAAGAAGCCATACTCAAAGCACAATAGTTTGATCTAATATACGCCCAATTGGACTACTTATACACCATATTACCTTACGCCCCCCACAGTGATTCCTCTCGGAATGATGCACCGAGGGCATCACACGTTGCTAATGGCATTATTGGAACTGTTGCATCAAACAAACAACCCTTTTCAATTTTTCCTAATAATGCTAGCCCCGACCTTTTGTGGGCCACATCACATTCTAGAGATACAAATTCATATGATCCAAAGGCACAGACCCACCACACTCATGGACCCTCATGTCCACCATAGTGTTATGGTCACACACCTTCAACCTATCCACCTCCAGTTACACATCCTATTTATTACCATCAGCAAGGCGCACATACTCCAATTCATTCGCAAGCCCCATCGACATATTACCAACCACAGGAAGCACCTTCTGCCCCAACACTTCCAATAGCTGAAGCTTATCAACAACCAAAACAAGCACCTGGACCACTTCCAAACCCCCCCGCTTACTATCCACCGTAGCCTGCTCCGACACCTGTGCAAGCTCAAAATCCCCCTACTTCCCATGGGCAAGTGTATGCACAGCATAACTAGCCACAAAACCAGAATCCCCAACGTAATCAACAGAACCGAGGAAGAGGACGTAACCGTGGAAACAATCACCCCAAAAACAAGGCAATTAGCCACCTAATCCTCCAAATAATAATAATGCTGCCCCCACCAACCAAAACCCTGATCAACCACCCAAACAAGGTAAAAACCCAAATCTACGAACAAACCATCCATGTTCCTTTTGCTCGGTATATGACCATTACACACACAATTCCCCCATTTAGAGAAAGGACGTCAACTTTGGACCAATGATGCCCAACGCCAAGGACACGTGGCACAACCAGCACCCCCACCTCAACCACAACCCATGGTGTTACAGAATCCTTTACCCACACAAGGAGTTTTGAACACTCACCCGTTGAATCCCCCTCAAGGAAACATGGCACCACAACAACAAATCACCTATGCTGCAACTGATACCCAACCCATGGATATAGGTACTCACCATCTGTTAATGATGTCATCGAATGATATCCACCTCCAAACCCACAGAAACCAATACAACCCCACCCCGGAATCCATGCCCACTGATAACACCACCAACATTATTCCCACAGATCATCCTTTACGTATACCTACTATACCATTGGACAGGGGCCCTAAAGCCCCTCGCTTGCCCCTATGATGGATCAACAATAACATCAATGCTCATGCTACCTCAAATTATAACATTCTGGATGACCTTGCTCAATCCCCAGCTACTATTTCTGCCTTAGAACTCTTAAAAAACTTTCCAACACAGAGGAAAATATTGTTTTCCGCCATTGGTGCAATAGACCCTAATGACTCACGAATAATGGCATTTGACTTGGATCAAGCCGAACCACGTTTTCCTTCTACATTAGCATTTCATGTTTTTGTATCCATTCGGAACCTTGTGGTTCATTGATGCATCATCGATGAAGGTGCCTCCACCTGTGTAATGTCAACATTTGTCTGGCAGAAGCTCAGATCTCCCACATTGCAGCCATCAACAACCGCATTAAGAGCTTACGATGGCCATTCAGCTCAACCCCAAGGCCTATTGGCCAACGTTCCCATTCAGCTAGGTGGAAAAACGATACTAATTGATATAGAGGTTTTCAATGACCAGTTTGATTACAACCTCTTACTTGGTCACAGTTACATGTATTCTATGAAGGTCGTTGCTTCGTCCGTCTTCCACATCATGATGTTCCCCCATGAGGGACGTGTGGTCAAAATTGATCAAATAACATACTACGATTCCAATGCCCCCGTTGCTCCTGAAAATTTTGTCCCCATGATTGAACAACCCATTCAGAATGCTCCTACATCCTTCATCTCCATAGTCGAATTCGGGATATATTTGGAATCACCTATGACTTCCACGTTCCAATCCATTGCACCCCCTTTGAAGACAACGGAGATATCTGATTTGTGCACCCTCTCGCACAACACACAAGTACCAAACCAACAACCCCCTTTACTGTTGCAACCACCCGCAGTACCCACTGATATAGGTGCCACACCAATTCATACTATCCTGTTCTTATTCCCTCCTTCAGGCACCATCCGCACACCAGTCATGGCTACCGCACACCCGTCATGGCTACACTTAATCTCCCCAGATTAACATTAGGACTACTTGTGTGGTACCTTCCTTCCCCAACTCCTCCCCCGACACCAAATGTCATTTTACAACCGGTGCAACCCATCAATACCTCTAACTGTCCACCCCCCAGTGTAGTGAACATTCAAAACCGACCACCTCCAACAGTGACAACTGCATCATCATTCAGTAATGCTCCCCCTCCATTCCGCTTCACTGGGGGCAGAGGCCCACAAACCTACATCGCTGTACCTGCAACCCATACCACCCCATCGACTCCAAAGCTAGCGAAGAATCCCCCAACATTTCATGCTCCCCCCAAATGCTCTTTGTGCGACGATTTAGGCCATGCTACCCATCAATGTCCACAACTACCAGCACTTCAGGAACACATGCAAATGTTGGATGACAATGTTAACATCCCAGTTGTTAAACTTGACCTGGACCCTCAGCCTCATGATAAATTGCTACGTACAAATCACCCTTGCGCGATATGTGGTATCTACGGTCATTATTGACATCATTTCCCATGCCTACATGAGTATCGACTGGTTCTCTAGGAATTGAATCAGTCCTCTTTAGAGTCATCCATTACTACCATCGAGGAGATTCACCCACCTGAATCCTCCTCATCATCTGCAATTAACATCATTCACATGGTTTCCACTGGAGACCCCTCTATCTGGTCGACCCCTTCCACTGATTCCTCTGATACACATGTTCAACCTTTTCAAATCAACAAGGAAACCACATGTCCACAGCATGGGGGAAGGCCCAAAACCTTGCCTACTCATCATCATCATCATCATTCTCATCGGCGATACTGGGGGCATCTACCCCGCAAGGGGAATCCACCATCATCATATCATCACTTCAGTATGCCACCACAAACCACAGCCTCATGGTACACCCACCCACTAGTAGTTAGTTAATGCCCTATTGATCCCTCTCTAAGACAGTATCTGCACCGCATTGACACCTCTGAGCTCGGGGGCATAATAGATTACCTCGAACTTAGGATAGGGGGCATGATGAATCATTTTGACCCTACCCCATCACATCTATCTCATCACTTCAATGATCCCATCATTCAAACCAACACATATGTGATCCACAATCACAAACCCTAGGCACATAGCCTGGGGGCAAGTCATTAACCCTGCTCACTTTTTCACATTTGTGATCTCAACCATTTTTTAGGTCACGTGTCACTTGTATATTTGATTTGATTTGATACGCCTAGTATTTCGCCCCTGATACACCTAGTATTTCTCCCCCATGGGTCATCATTTCTCCCCACTACTACATCCTTGGCTTGGTGGGCTCACCTTTCTTTATAGCCATTTTTTAACCTCATTTTTCCTTTAACCATTCCAGAGTCATTTGACATCCGTTTTTCGCACCCTTTGCACCACTGAAATCATTTTTCTGCACTCGTGATGAAGCTCGAGATCATTTCTCTCTTTCATCACCATATTTTTTGGACACTTTTTCACATGCCCGTCGTTGCATTAGAGAGATTTTGAGGTAAAAAAATGGCCTCCTAAGAGATGTACTACAAAAATATGAGATATATTAAAATATTATGAATTGGGGGTTTTATGGAGTAGGTATATATGACAAGTCACCTCCCACACTATTTTTTATGCACAATATAAATAACAATGGTTGAGTTACTTTTCAAAATTCACTAGAAATAAAATTAATAAAATAACTTTATATTGATGTGACTAAGATTCATTGTAAATTCCCAAAAATTTATTGTCCTTTAGCATTTATTTGTCTTAAACTTGTAAATGAAATTAAATAATAATAAAAAATTTAAGAGTTATTTTTTTAATTTTATATTGACTTTTTATATTTAGTACTTTTCTCATGAATTCAATATAATGTAATTTAATTGAAAATTTATTTATATGTAAAATGTTAATAATATTATTATAATCCACATTGCATTATTATTACTATTATTCTTTATTCATTAAATCTATTATTATTCTTTACTAATTAAATCTATATTGGTAAATTGATATCAAAATCATAAATTTATATGCATAACTAACATACATTTTTTATATTAATATCATTCATGAATTTAATTTATTTTAAAAGTACAAGGATATATATATATATATATATATATTAGTTTGGCATTATAATATTAAATAAAATGGAGTGACTATATAATTAAAAATTAAAAATATGAAAATGACAAGAATATTATTTTATGAAAAAATGTTAAATGAATATATATATATATATATTAATTTGACATTATGATATTAAATAGAATGGAGTGAATATATAATTTAAAATTAAAAACATAAAAATGATAATATATTATTTTATAAAAAAAAAATGTGAAAATACCTTTTTTTTTAAATTTTGAGTACTTTACTTGAAAATGACAATAATATTATTTTCTGAGAAAGTTTGGAAAGACATTCATTATGAGTACTTTACTTGAAAATGACAATATATTATTTTATGAAAAGACTATCATTATGAGTACTTTACTTTATGACTTAAAAGTACTTACACCACTACCTTGGTTAACTATGTGTTTTCATCCACCATAGAAAATTTGACAAATAAACGTTCTTAACTCATGCAATGCCACCTCAACATGGGGGATGATGTCATCTACTAGAATGTAATTGGTTGTTTTTTATAGTACATTTTTTTGTTTTGAGGCCATTTTTTGACCTCAAAATCTCTCTAATGCCTCGGTTTATGTGCCACATCGGCCAGTCTCCATTTTTGACAAGTTTTATATCATTGGATTCAGTTTTTCGCGCCCGTGATGATGCTTGAGATCATTTCTCGCTCTCACCACCAAATTTTATGGAGATTTATACACATACTGCTGTCGAGTTTTACAAATTTATGCATCACAACTTATACATGAGCCCTTCACTCCATCCATACTGCAATTATGGCATTGTTTTGCTATCATTCATCAATCCGCAAGAGGCCCCATCAGTGTTCCCCCCATTTCCACTATGCTTGATCCCCATACTTGTCTCTTGATTGAACACTTCCTCCTTGCCTCACCATTACTTTTGTTCGGTATAATTTTATCCCTTTTTCATGCTAATCAATTCCTTTACGAAAAAGGAACTTAGCAAGTTTCTATTAAGCTCTTTTTCTAACTCCTAAAACAATGAAAAGATCGCCGAGCAATCTTTCTTCCTTTCATGCTCATTAAACGTATTTGAAAGGGCATCTACCTGGCATAATTTTACCCCTTTTCTGGACCCGGTAGACTAATTACGAAAAAGGAATACTCTAGTCACATTGGCTAGAAGAGTTCTTCATTGCATCCTTTTATGTTTTTCCAGGCCTTGGAGACTAACACACAAAAAAGAACCCCCTTGGAGTCTACTCACTACTTTCAGACTCTCTAAAACTGAAAGCAAGCATGAGCATGAACAGTGCTGGGCTCACACAAATCCACAGGACAATACCATTTTGAGCACACTTTTATCCCTTCTTGGAGCTCCTTAAAACATGAAGAAGGCCCCAACGGTGCCTCTCAGCACCACAACAGATCATGTCTAGTCACACTATCATGGAAGCTTCCCCATTATGGTCGCCTTTGTTCATAGATTTTGCAATGTGTCACCCTAAGGGTTTCCCGATATTATCCATCAATTTATCCCTCGAGTCACTCCCATTGAAATACTCATCCCTAATCCCTTAAGCTATGATCCCCATACCTAAAGTTAGTTTCATATGCTTCCAGGTCATCCATGCCTTCATGCTCAGAACAAAGGAATTTTCAGTTCCCCCCCCACTCTACGATATCAGTTCTTCCCCATCCCCACAGTATGGAAATCCTACCTACAATACTATCTTTTTTTGGTTGTACACCTCATGCTCCTATTAAGGAAACATCATTTCCTTGATAGTTGCAGGTCTCCCTCTGTTGAAGCCAACCAATCTATTCCAGAGGATAGAACTAGAGGTCCTTGTGCCTTGGAATCATCACCATCAGTGGTGAGTTCCTACGGATCATTTTGAAAGGAGTTCTTAGTGCCTCTCCAAATGATTGTTTCTCACATGCTTGATGTCAACACCTTGATCGCAACATTGAGATTCGTACAGGGTATCATTCCTTTCAGTTATTAGTCGAAGACCTCGGATGTCCCCCGACTCGAGCACATTGGCGAGTCTATTTGAGAAACCCCAAGTTATAGTTTCTCACTGATATCCGGGCTGCGCTTGGTTTGGAAGTTCCCAGTTGTATACTTCCTTGAGTATACAGTTCAGTATACTTTTCATATTTTGACTCACAGTTATTGAGTCCCTACAGGTGTTGAAACACCACTTAGCACGATTGTTGATTTTTCAGTGTATCAGTTATTCAGATTAGTCATGGTATGACCATGAGTACGTCCCAGGTTTTTGTCCCCTCTGGACCATTATGATGTACACAACAGTTCTAAATGTATTGTTCAGCTCCCCTTTTAGGATTCATTGTTCTTTATATGTCTTGAACGAGCATGGGTATTCCTGCCTCATCCATATATTGAGATTATTCCTCATTCATTATTGAGGCCATGTATTTTCATTTTTTGCAGTTCGCATGGGATCATTGTTCCAGTCTCCAATCAGTCTCTTCTCTCCTCCAAACCCCAGGAAAAAGACAAAGAAACTATGATGTCTATCGGCCATACGATGAGCTCCTTCCTTCACACATCAGGGGGCAATCTGTTAACACCCAAAAAGTGCTCACTAGCTCATTTCCCTATTCATATGACCCATTTGTCCACTTTTCCTACCAATTTAGCCTCTAAAACCCTCAAAAGGTCACCAAAAAGACCAAAATCCATCTTTTTCTCCTTAAAATATTTAATTTTCCTCAAAAAATACAAAAAACCTTCCAAAGGGATCCAAAATTCCCAAAAATCAATTAAAAGGGAATAAAATTCAAAAATATATTCAAAAAAGGGAAAAAGAGGGAAAAGGAGGAAAATGAAACCTAAACAATTTTTACCAATACCATTGGTTATCTAAAACCATGGTTGTATTTTTCATTACCCAAAAGCTATTAAAAGGTGATAGAGGCTCCCCATTATTCATCCACATTCATCCTATCTTCATGCTGCCAAAATTGCTCTTGAGCTTTGCCCATCCTTTTTGAGCTTAAAGTTCTTTATCAAGAGTAATCCCTTGGCCCATCCTTGAAGCATCTTGGAGAAGAGAGAGACTATTGGAGCACTAGAGCACTAGTCCCATACTGTTGCAAGAATTCAAACAACCTCACCATTGAGGTAAACCATTGCAAACCATTGTTTTCCCATTTATATAAAATATCAAGTTTTTTATTGTTTCTCTCATGGATCTAGTTTTTTACTGTTCTTAATCTAGATTTACTTTCTTGCACATGTTAGATTAATATTTACATTTTACATAAGTTTTTACTGTTTGATCTAAACTGCTACTACGAAGTTAGTAGGTGCTCATTAGCACAAGCTTGGTTGAAAAACCAAGCAACAGTCTCTACAATCTTTTACTGCAAATGAAGCAGCTTGAGATACCCCCCAATGGATGCCTCTTTCTTGGAAAATGTTGCCATTGTGTTTGACTACAGGGGAGGCCTATTAGGGAGGATGCACCAAATGGTTAAAGGAGAAAAAGCAAATGCAGCTGGTAGAGGAGGTTGACCCGCAACAGTTAAGTGAGGAGAAGGAGATGGATACTGATGATGCCAATTTTCCACGCTCAGCACCACACAAACTAATACCCACAAACCCACTAGTGGCCAACAACTATTTCTGCAGGACCTTCTACTAGCAAGTGAGCCAGTACCTTTGCCTATAAAATCAGTAGAGGGAATCAATAACTATCTACTAGATTGATCATTATGGATGAATCATAATGATGAGATATATTTTATATCTATTTGATATAAGTTTGTGTTGTGTATTCAGCTTTGATTCCTTCCCTGGGTAACTATCAGGATTCAATACCAAATTCGATGTATCATTTGGCATCCTATGCATCTTATATATCAGTATTTTCCATGTTTATGTAGGAATGTGATTATTTGATGTTGTTGTTCATTTATATTTTAGAAAATGAAAAGAATGATATTACTTTATATTTTTTAGTATTTTCACTAAGGTTGCAGATGCCCTGATGTCCAGACCCTTGGTGATACTTTTCCAATGCCTATTTTTTCAACACTGGTACGTAGGATCCAAAAATAAAAATATTTAGTAATCAATGGAGTGATTAGTGGAATGCTAGGTCAAACAGTGCAGCTATTGAGTTATTAGTGGAATATGTTTACAATTTGTCTCGATACCTTGGGAGTTCCTAAGAGAAATGTATAATTGTGTTCCAATGCCACTTATCTCCTACTAACATTTAACACATCTCACAGGACGAAACACAAAATTCTAAAAACATAGACCCTTCCATTCTTTCAAAAGTTGTCTTTAAGGTGGTTATAAGTCAAGCCTGGAAAGAAGGGCACATACCGATGCACATGACACTTTAATGATCCCATTCAATATTGGGAATAGGTGTTGATATTATCATAGCTAAAAAAGGGCACTTACATGAGTTTCATTTGCACTTGCCACCTTAACAATGAAGAGAGCAGAGGGAATTATAAAAGGAAATGGTATTATTTCTAAGAGAAAAAGAGACAAAGGGGCATGCACAGTTTCAAATCAAGAAAATAGGAAAAGTAATCAACCATTGAAGTGGAAAATATCCTATGATATTGTTTGGACAATAATAGAAAAGAAGCAAGATGGAAAAAGGTTATGCATACCTCCCATAAAACGTTGCCTAGTGTAATGTTATCCAACCAGATCTATCTCGAAAATCAATAGTCATACCAATAGTTGAAATTGGAATGATGGCCCACTCATAACCCAGAGGTGCTATCAGGTGTATAACTTCTTGTCCAAATCTTTCGTGAACAACTGAAGCACTTTTTTCAACTACTTTTTCTACTAGCCATTCTTGTAGTTTATTATTCAAAATTAGATGCAGTAGATGACTCTTAACTTCTTCAACTGGTTTTCTTCTCTCTACCAGCAATTTTGGAAGTGATAACCAATCCCCATCATTATTTGTGAATAGAAAAAATATAATTCTTTCCATAGTTATGGCCCTCTTAGTTATTTTATTGCTTTGAAATAGAGTGCCCTTAAAGTTGGAGAAAAACAAATGAGCCAACCTTATCTGAAGTGCAAACTCTTCACATATAGCTTTATCAGATTGGGGAAAATAATTTTTATTATCTAGGCGAATATCAATAGAACGATACTCAAAGATCAAAATTTGACTGTGTGGGACTCAACCACTGCATGTTAAGGATATAATGACAAAACTAGAAGCATGTGGAGGAGATCTACATTTGAAAACTCATGTTTGCACAATTTCCACTGCAACAATCTCTTCTCCAAAGACATAAGACCACTTAGCTTCCCAAAAGTTGTTTTGAGATTCAACAAAGTTGCCAGTAATGATTACCTGCCAAGACTTGAAGGTGAATTTAAGAAGTTATAATTATGTATATGAAATATTTTAATGACAACGACCTTGAGTATTAAACCATGAAAACACAGTGAATGTACTATCGAAGATATCTCCATATTAAAGAAAGCACAACATTTAAAATCCCAACAATAAATAAGGGACAATTTTCAGAGTTGGCAAAACACATTAACCATAACTTGCTAGTTATTTTTTACTACAACATGCAATACCTCTAAGGACTTGGAAACTTCAATTTTCAAGATATTCTCCATAGTGCTATGTTTAATTGAATCATGGTGCAAAATATCCAATTTCTTAGGCCATTGATATTGATTGGAGTTAATCTGTATCATGCATCTTTTTTAGTATCTTGGTGTTTCTGCATGTGGGTTAGTGATATCCAACTATTACTGGCGAGGGATAAATTTTATAAAATTCTTTTTTGCAAAATGTTGTCATGTACATTTTATTGAACTGGGGCTCAGTCTTAATCATATGTCTTGCATGTTGTTCTACTGCTCAAGTCAATTCAACACAAATCTTACCAATAATCCATTGAATGGCTTCATCATTTCTCATGGTAACTTGGAGCTACAGTATGTTTTATAACTTGACATCAGGCCCATATATGAGAGTCATTTCCCAACCAAAGAGGATGCTTCTGAAAAAATTGGGGTGGAGAGAGAGAGAGAGTTCTAGACCATTAGGTGCTTCAATACGCGATTTTAATGCTATATCACTAGCCAGAATTGAAATCCATAGGGATATTGAATTAGATGGTCCATAATCACAACTTAATTATGATCCATTAGATGGATTCATCACATCTCATGAGACTAGAAGTCCGACAGAGGAAAAGATAGAGTTGTGCCCTACTATTTGCACCCTTACTAGATGTGAATGCTAGATCACCAGTCAAAATTGACAACCATCTCTGTGAATAGGACTAGATGATGGAGGGTCATGATCTTCTAAGAAGGAAGGCGATTGATCCATCCTCAAGTTAGATTCAATTCAAATTACCATTGACTTAGAGATTAAATAAACATTATGGAGGCATCATATTTAAAGGGATGAGGAATGATATGTATCCAAATTCAGAAACTGCAACATACAGTCATGACTCATCATGTTTCAATAGTCTACAGTTAGATTGACATCAACAGAAGCAATAGTTGGCCTCAACATTGACAAATCAGTCTTCAAACTGTCATGAACATCAGGTGTCTAACACCAACAAAATGGTACCATCATGATAGAGAGATGCATAAGTTGTTGTTGTGATAAGAAATTGGTTCAATGAGAGGCTCTACCTATAAATACCCAATATCTGTGGCATGGAGGCATCTACAAATACAACAATGAAGGAGGATGATTTTATCATGCAATTAGGGATCATCATTTTCATCCTAGATTGTATAGAATCCAACAACTTGATCTCATCAACACTTTCACCAATTGCGATATAATTCTATGACAAGTTTATGTTGGGTTCAAATCTCAGTTGACATTTATCAAGTCTTGTATCCTAGAGTCCTAGATCAACCATCATTATGCCCTATTCACCCCTCATGCAAAATTGATCATACAGTGATCATCACAACCCTTATTTAATAAAGTTAGAAGTGAGAGTTTTAGTTGTTAGAGAGGCTTAAATGTATTACTCAATCCCTCTACTTAAATAAACCCTCATAAAGCTATAAAATCAGGAAAGAGATCACTATAATTTAATCAATGAGTGAATCAATGGCAACTGCAATTTATGTAGTATGTATATGATCTGTGATATTCTATATGAATCATGTGCAGTGAATTACACTAAATCCACAAAAAAAGTAATAAAAGAAATCGAGACAGGAATAAGTCTTCAATGTGCCTTTGTTACACGCGATTAAGTCGTCAATGTTGTTTCTTGTCAACCTAATCTTGTAATTGTAAGAGAAATTGAGACAGGAATAATCAGGTATCAGAACATAGATCTTAGGTGCCAACGCATAGCAATACAAAATTGATCCTATTTTATCAACTCAACATTTTTACCTTAATTGAATAGTGTAAGGAATGGGCTTAAGCTTGGTATGGTGATTCTATTAGACTGAGATGCTAGTGATAGAATATGTTAAATGTTGATTTGTGGAACTTAAATGGAAACAAGATGTTGATATTATAGCCAAAAACCACATTTAGGAATTAAATTTCAGAGGGTAAGACTTTTGGTAATTGAACTTACTAGTAAGATTCATGGGAGAATGATTTGTTACCTAGAGGAGATCTAGTTTCCCAATTATATGAAAGAGACTGTGAACCAAAGGTTGATTGATTTTAAGACCTTTGTGAAATACTCCAAATGAAATATTTTTAGTCTAGTTTCAAGGTCTGACATTTTGAGAAATCAAATTAAATTGAAATTTATGTTCTAACACATAGTAACTAGTAAGAATAGTTATGGAAGGAAAACCTCGTCAATGGGTTTTTGATGTTTTCTGAAGTTGAACTTATGGAGGCTGATTGTTCATTCTAGGAAAATAAATCTTGTGTAACTTTCATGTCTTTGTGAAAAGTATATAGACTATTGGGTTGATTTGCAAGTAACATGTGTTTAAATTGAAAATTTTCAAAAGATGAAGATTATACAACCATGGATCCTAATTTTGAAAAGTGCTTTAAACTTCTGGCTCTATAAAATCAGATCAAATTGGTGACCTAGGTTGTCTATGTGATGGGATGCGAGATTAAGAGGGATTTTGAGCTCGGTCTTTTACGCTTTAGCTAGTTGACTATGTAACAATGCAAGAACAAGAAAACCCTGTAGATGTCTGATTTTAGCCAAAAATCAAACAAAAAGGAAGAACTCAAAGCTTTAAGATTAAAGCTAAACCTGAATAGACATGTAGGGGTGGTGATCAAATTGGGCCAAATGAATTAGTTTTTAGGATATAGGTTGTAAATTTGTAATGAATGCTAGTAGGTTAGAATTGAAAATAATATAGGCTTAATGTTACCTAATGACCAAATTTTAAAGGGAAATTAGAGTCTTGATCTGATATTTCATATTAGGATATGAGTTTATGTGAGAGAATGACAAGAAATGAATCAAAATCTACACATTATACCCTACTTGAAGGTATGGAGTGATTATGGTTAGAGAGGATAACATGCTTAGTTATCCCTCCATAAATAATTCAAAAGTCTATGAGGAACTATCTGAAATTATGCCCAAGCAGTACTAAGCCTACTAAACCCATGAGAAATCACCTATAACGCAATGCAACCTGCGTGAAAATTCTAAGAAGGGATAAAAATAACTCAAAGACTTCTCAATACTATCCAATGAAACTAAGAGAGAGAGAGAGAGAGAGACCCAAGAAAAATGAGTAGGATGAATAGATTGACCAAGCACAACTAGTAGGATGATGCTACAAGGATTGGTGCAAAACGATTATGACAATGTGACAAAAGGCCATCATATTTGAGGTGGTATGGGCCCATCTTTAAAATTTAGTAAGAGGTGAAGAGGGTCACTTGAAGATGGTGAGGATGCCATTATAGTGTGGCTCCCCCTTGCTGCAAAAAGATTATGACAATGTGACAAAAAGCCATCATATTTGAGGTGGTATCGGCCCATCTTTAAAATTTAGTAAGAGGTGAAGAGGGTCACTTGAAGATGGTGAGGATGCCATTATAGTGTGGCTCCCCCTTGCTGCAAACACTTTCCTATTTTCCTACACCTTAATAACCCACAAGTTCTTAAAGGTGAGTTTGGTGTTGACTTCAAACCTGATCTATGTCCACCTCTTAGAACAACAGCCTGGCTGTGAACTCTGCTTATCTTCTAGAACCGCAATATGGTCCTAATGTATGCTGCAAATTCTTTCTCCATAACAACCACCCACTTCTCTGCAAATCAAAGTCAAGTGAATGTTCGATGTAGAAATTTTCAAGAACATTGAAATGTTTTTGAACTATTATAGAAGTGAACATGTTCACTTTGACAGATAGTTTTAATATCACAGGGATGGGTAATGAATCCTAATAAAGAGAGAGAAAAGGTAGAAGGTTGAAATACACCAATAGGCATCAACCTAGACTTCAACAAGCTAAGCCTTGCTAGAAAAAATGAAGATGGTAAAACACTAGAAATTCTAAAAGGTATTAATGGTCTCAATATAAACTTCACATAAATCTGATGACAACATGAGTTAATCTTTCCCCAGACAGTAGTTTCTTTATAGGAAAACATTTAAATACATGACAGGTTGGCCATCTGCAAAACTAGTAGCAATTCAAGAAATTTGAAAGAACAATTCCCACACTTGCAAATGGAAAAGCTTTAGAATATGCATCAATTTTTAGAATCAAATTTGACACCATAGATGTTTTTAATATTCCAACCTGAAAAAATAAGAAACTTTTAATGTCATCCTTGAAAGACCCAAGAAGGACAAGTAAATAAAATTTATACACATCTGCTCTACATAGGCATATAAAACAAGAGGGCTCAACAGGAGGGTCCAATGCTCCAAATAAGAGTGCCACATAAGCATCAAGGCAAGGCATAGAAATCCATGAAGAAAATCACTCAGCCACATAGGTGTCCAATGCTCCAAATAAATGTACCACATAAGCATCAAAGCAAGGCATAGAAATCCATAAGCAACCTATCTCCAATTTGTACGTCCATCATGCTATAACCAACGACAATCAACACTCCATGGACCCCACATGACATAATTTCCAAGCATGGCATAAAGTATTAACACTTTGAAAATAACCCCGAAAGCTAGCATATTCTACATCTAAAAGAGGGGGCATGCTTTTTGCAACTAATATAATTTGAATTTTTCTGGTAAAGAAACAAATTGGCTTACTAATCTTGAAAACATATTTGACAAGAAATCAAATGAAATATATTTTCAGTTGTTGGGTCAAAGATCATATACATAATGGAGAATGCAAATTATGGTGCTATTGCTTCAAAATATCACAGTTATTGAGCTTATGCAATTATTGCTTTAGAGAATTATATGGTTTCCTTTTCATTTGACAGGAATAAACTCTCGTGGTGCTTTATATCTAAAAGTTAAAAAGAACAACCATAGAGATATTTGCAAACGCCCATGATTTTCAGTTTCATAGGCTTCATGCTTTCCAAAGAAAAACATTTATGATGGTCCAAAACATTGATGACTCAAAAATGAATGTGAGTACTCTGGAAGAACCCTTATACAATTTATGATATTTTTACCATAATGTGCACTATAGTTATCTACAATATTGACATGCTCAAACTTTGCCATTCATGAGAAATGACTTCTACAAAAGACATGCTGCTAAAAGAATTCAAAGAAAATAATTATCGTTGAAAGTACTTACATTTACAGGCCTACCAATATCCGTGGTAAAAGGGATGAAGAATTTGAACATTATTGCTGTAAGAGTCAGTAGAAAAAACACAGAGATTCCCGTAATAATCCATTTTAGTCCACCTGCAAGGAAACATAATTTTCTAAAGTGTAACGATAATTCCTGTAATATGCAACATGCTTTCATTCAAACCCTAACAACATTGACTGTATACACTTATTTTCAGAACCTGATATTAATTAAACAAAACCTGAAAGAATGGTTAAGAACGTATGAGTAGGGTATAAGTCCAACCAACTTTCCAAAGAGGTGGTCTATTAGATACCAGACATGCACATGACAAGAAAAGGTGGAAACCTGGGAAAACTATAGTGAGATGCACTTTCAGTATATTATTAAGAGAAAGAACAATCACGAACTTGACGAATGTGCATATGGAAGAAAATACACAAGTAGAAGACAAACAATAGCTATAACCAACACAACAACTATAATACTTCCAAACCATTCTGGAGTGCCACCTGGATTTCTGTAAATACCAACAGAAAGAAAGGAATTTCCAGAACAGATCTACTGCAGCAACTCAACACAACACTCTTCAGAATTCCATTGCACAATTATATTTTATTCTATAAAACCCTTTCTATTTCAATATTTTCAAACAAAAATGCTAGTTTAAACGCACTCTAAATGAACCTGTTTATAAATTATTAGTTTATGAAGGTCAGGTCTTACAAGCTAAGAAATTTTTTCATCCATGATATTGTTGTAACATGAATCAGATATCAGCATAGAAATTGAAATTGAAATTGACATTATACTAATATCCACTTATGACCAAAGAAAGGTCAATGAGATAATATCCACTTATGACCGAAGAAAGGTCAATGAGATAATAGTATGGGTGGTACAATGATGATACAATCAGAAAATAAGGATGGCACATCTCCCTGAAAGGTGACTTTGACTGCACCCCTTTCACTTTTTTTCTTACATGTTTTTGCAAATTTTCCCAAAAATGTGATTGTAGCGCTTCTGGGGTGTTTTGTACCGGTTTCCATCCCGGAAATGTAGGGTGGAGGAATTTCAAGTGACTGTTGGGTTTACGCTTAGTGTGCAGATGGTTGATCTTCTGCTATTTCATTAGCCAAGCTTGCCACAAGAGAGGGTACTGTGAAATTTCATCAAGGATGAGGGAAGGAGGCATATGCTGTTAAGCACAAACCCACCCATTGTAGTATTGAATCTTACCGACTCTGGTAGTAGGCGTCGAGGCTGTGAAGTTAGATTTCACATGTGCACAAATATATCGTGGCATGTGGAATCATTCTAAGATACTTGTTTGTTGGGTTAGTTTTTTTTCCATGAGAAAAAGTTTTATATTTGATATTACTAAGTTGAAATCAGAATATACATTGTATTGCCTTTTCAACTCAAAAAAATAAACAGTCTTAGCACATTCTTCATACTGTCTCAGTTTGTATTCTATCTCTACTAATATACAGTCTTCTAGGCTCCTTGAAGGAAACCTTTACATTAACATGTCAAAAAACCTTCATCCAGCGCATAGGCTACAACACTAAAAAGTTGCACATACATCTCATATCAACAAAAATTTCAGCTAGCTTTAAAATTTCTTTAATGGGTTAGTTATGAAGACATGGATTTGATTTTTAGTGGGTTATCCATTGGGAGGGTTGCTCAGTCAGCTATAGAATATTCCCTAGCAATGTGTCACGGTTAACTGTCCCTTACCTATATGCACTTGTGTTCCCAGTGTAGAGAATTGAGGTGTTAAAATGGGGGTCCAGAGGATATTAAAATATCCGCCACTGAGAATAAAGTCACCATCAATTTCATCTCTCCCATGAGAAATGTTGATTGCAAGTTCGAAGCTCTAAAATAACTGTCTTCTAATCTTGATTCATATCAAGGTGCTTTGGAAAAAGGTGATCTCTTGTTCAACAGTATAGTATGCTAAACCATCCATATTTTTGGAAATCCTTCAGTGCTCCTAGAAGGAAAACAAAGGGTTATTTGGAGCCCTAAAGCTACTTAAGGATTGACCTAATTCTGAGGTCATGTTCACGTTTGTTATGTTGAGTTTAGCATCTCGGGGGTATGTAACAAAATATGTTCTAGATTAAAGTGGCAACAACATACCATCTTTTTATTAGTACGCTTGTATGTAGACTTCTTGATTAGGCTATCACATGCCAAATGTTTAACAAGGCTAAGCATCCTGCTTATTATTTAGGTACAAGCATTGATACCTACCAAAGGCAGTTTCAACTAGTAATGAATCTCTACACTAATGTATAAATAAGTGTTAAATAATGTATAAATAAGTTCCCACCATAATGGTCTATCTCTGACTAATTACAGTTGTCATTTCCCAACTACATGCCTTTTACATATTGATATCCCTCAAAGACTCCTAAATCCCTCGAACAAAATGTATCTTGAAATTTCTCTAACTTTAAAATATGGATCCTTCTTGAAAACTTAATCAGAATTTGGTTCATGGTAAATAGACCATATATTGATATGCAGCCAATTTTCTAAATCCCTCAAACAAAAGTTATCTTGAAATTGCTTATCCTCAATGTGGTTATTTCCCTATACCCTTTGAACTCTCTAGAGCTAGGTTTTCATAGTGTGGGGTATGAGAAAGTATGCTTGCTAACTTGGATCCATTAGTCGGACCTTAGAAGGTGAGTTTGGAGGAAATTAAGTGGTCTGCCAGTATTTAGTGTGGGGTTTACAACTCTCACAAGACTTGATTTCCATTGAATCCATCTTTGCTGGTGAAGGGTTTCTATGCAGACCAACAATTAAATAATGAAACTAAGAGTGTGTGATGTCGTCATCAATGCACCATAAAATCTTGCCTCTCTAGCAACTTGCTCTTCTAAATCCTTGTCAGTTTGTTTCAAATATTTGCTAACATGATGCACATACCATTCAAAAATTTAGTTAGTAATAGTGAGTCTACAAATCTTTCAATAGCCAAAATGTTATTATTATTTAGACATATTTTGCATAAATCCTCAAACTAGCATGAGTAGAGTGAAGTACTCTAGTGCATAATTTAGGTAGTAAAAATGTGTATTGATAAAATTCAATTTTGAGATGAATTTGTTTACCATACAACTCTTGGTTTCTCAGCAAGATGTGGAGGTTCCCTTGTAACCTTTGATCGAAGACAAACATTTTGCCCCAATAATAGAATGAAATCTTTGAATCACTAATGTTATAATCCAATCTAAGAAAGACCATAGGAGTTGTCCCAAGCCAATATCTTGGGGTTTAGCACAATTCAACAATGCATAGAGAAAGTAGTATTAAAGAAGATGGAAAAAAAAATCCTAATTTAAGATCCCATAATGATGCATACCAAGTAAATATTGTAGAATGCTACAATATTAATTGTCAACCACAATTGATGAATGAGGTAGTCATTGAATATAAGTGATGTCCATGTACAAAATGAATTAGATACAATAGTGTTGGCCTCATTGTAATAAGAAGAACAATAAATATGCTAATTGTAGATAAAAGTTGAATATACTGGTTGTAATATAACCAAATGAATTTCTTTTCAAGTAGAGTAGTAAAAGTGGTCTATGGAAATCAACCCACTAATGTCCAACCACAAAAACTCTTATAAACTTGAGAAAATCCCTAACCAACCATGTAATTAGAGGGTTCACACAGAACCTCGTATCTTCCTTTAATCAAAGCACTTAGGATTTGTAGTATGCTTTTAACACTATGAAAAAAACAAAGTCAGGATGCATCTAAATATCAACACGTTTAAGCTACTAAAATTTCAATTTTAAATAGCGAATGAAAGTTCCATACCTGGAAACATTACATTACTTAGAATTATGAGCCTGAACATCAAATCAATCAGCAAGGCTTAGTTAAATTGTTCAACTTGACCATACATCATATGCATGACTACTGTGAGAACTAGAAAATAGACACCAAGAGTTTTCAACTATTCATGGGAACAGACAGAGATTTAGGTAGAAACAAAGTGTGTTAGTCCAACCCAGTGGTTTAATAGTAATTTCCCTCCAAAAGGAGAGGTTGCATGCTCGATTCATAGACTAGCTTGCTAGCTTGCTAGCTTGTTAGATTGTTATTTACAACTCCCTTGTAACAAATCTAGAAATTTAGGGAAACAATAAGATACCAGCATCACCATAAATACACCTTCCTTAAACACGTTGGGAGTTTATTCCAGTCAATCTAGGTTGATCTTTATAAAAAGAACGAATCCAGAATAGAATATTTGTTATACACTTGTTAACCAATATTTATGGTAGAGGATAAGAAAAAAGTTGCAATTGTTAGCTTCTCCAGAATCCTAATTTGCAATCAAGGTGTACTTCTACAACAAAGCACACAGTGAAGAGATAAGGCAATAAAATAACAAATAAATCCAATTCCTCTCTTGTCCATGAATAATCCCTCTATGATTATGTTTCTTCTAGTGTCGTCAATCGAGTATCAAGAAGCCTCATATTTTATTAATGGTACATTCGTTTGTATCATGGGCTGACTTGGGCATAATTCCACCTGATATCAATAATAGAGACAGTTTTGAGTGTCTCTTTGAGCAGCTTGTGTAATGTAAAGGGTTTATGGGCACACAAATGATATGTTAACTACATCATCACAGTCATGGATGATTCAAAACAACATAAAATTAAACATATGTGTCCTTGTAAACAATCCCTAGGTGATCAAATCCATAAAGAAAACGATTCATAACCTATGTCTAGTGTTTCAAAGGAATAAATAAAGGGACTTGCTTCTCTATCAAATCAGTTAGTGACTAGGGTATAGTCTTTAAGTTTGAAGTTTCCATATGTAGAACTAATGTAGGACCCGGTTCTCCAAATTCAAGGATATAGTTAAACCACCAATGGAAAGAACTTGTGTTGTCGCTTGACATAGATTGAAGCTATAATATGTGGTACATGGAGCAAATGATAGTTGGTTAAAACAATTTATTTTATCTAGGTATCTAAAGGGTTTGCAGGCTTTTGGAAAGGCTATTCCTTGAATCTTTTGTCGTATGGTTCCTTTTAGATCAATAAATTTTATGACCCATGATATGTGCCAAAATTGGTCATTAAATATGCTTGGGAAAGTAGAAATGACAAACTATGACAAGAGTGTTTCTAGCATTGTCTCAAGAATCACAACTATCATGAGCGATGAAGCCTTTTTTTCTCTCTACAATATGTATTATTCCAACCCTTTTGATAATGTTCCTAGAAAGTGTAGTCTTTTATGGTGTGCAAAAGATTTTGAAAGCCAACTTATTTAATTGCACCTATGGTCTAGGAACAATTGAGCATATTTTTGTTGAAAGAGAAAGACACCAAGCATTGAAAGATATCAATATTGAAGAGAACGATGATAGTAGGAACCAGATGGAGATGGCACTAAAAAAAAAATCCTATTTCAAATGACAGTCATGGAAAACAACTCCATTCTTGCATTTTAATCCCAAATCATGATGCCTTCTCAAAGAAAAAGAGATCTTTTGAGGGCATGTTTTGAGATCTTTTGTGTGTTGAGGTTTTTTCAAGACACAACCTATCTTATGGATATTTTCTCACTCTTTTGCATAGAGGCCATTTGGCCAATCTTTAAATATTTTTCAATTGCTTTAAGCACAAAAAACAGTAGACCACTCTTCGACATGGGTATGTTTATCGCAGTATGTTCAATTCATGCTAGATCATTCTATTTCCAATATATCATAGGCCTCTTGTCCACTGTGTTTTATGGATATAGAACAAAATCATGCTAGATCAATCTATTGCCTCCTCACATCGATGGAGAATACTTTTAAGGTACACGAGAAAAACAAGGGGAGAGTAAACATGGCATTTACTAACCTGAGAAGGAGAAGTAGATTTGAATTTCACTACTGTAGAAGCCCTCGCCCGCCTCTTCAAGAATCTCCAAGTTCTGTCCTCTGTTGCCATGTCTTTTTCCATTACAAAAGTCCAAATATATAGATAATTTCCCAAACCCCAAATGCAATTTCCAATAAGCATGAGTTATTAAATCACCTCTCAGACCCAAATTCCCTCTCCTACTACCAAAGCCAAAATTTTGGCGCCAACCAAGCCAAATCACTGTGTAGTGGAGTAGATCGAGTCGTATTCTTATGGGTTTCACGGCCACCATAATCCCTCACCAACAAATTGGGGCCAATCGACCCATGGATAAATATTTGGTTCCAATGGAGCCAAATCTCCGTGTAGTGGAGTAGATCAAGACATATTTTTATGGGTTTCATGGCCAACATCAAAAAAATTTGGTGCCAACAGAGCCAAATCTCTATGTAGTGGAGTAGATCGAGCCATATTGTTATGGGTTTCATGGCCATCATCAAACCATCGTGGGGTCTCATACTCTGGAATCATGGCAGGCATCCAAATTATGAGGGTTTCCAATACAGCTTGAACATGTGTCTTAACATTTTTTAATTATTATTTTTATTTACAATATTATATCATAAATGTGTTTTAATAACATAAACTTTGGTTTGAATTTATATATGTGAATTTATATATTAATGTTTTATTTATATATGAATTTTTCTATTTATTTATAAAATTAATGTTTTTTTTTTAATTTACAATATTATATAATAAATCTGTTTTAATAATATAGACATTGGTTTAAATTTATATTTGTGAATTTTTGGTTTAGCGACAGTATGGACTTTTCGTCGCTATAGCAACGAACTTACATCGCTATAGCAACGAAAGGTCCATACTGTCGCTATAGCGACGATCATTGGGGGAATTTTCAAAATTTTCCAAAAATTTAAACTGTTTTTCCACGAAAACATCAATTTTAACTGTTTAGTGGCAAACTTTCATGGGACTTTTGAGCCATATGTAGTAGTGTGAGTTAGTGTGTTAATGATCAAATAGAGAGGAGCACCCTCTCTATTTATACTTTACCTTTACCACTTGACAAGTTGGCCTCAACTAAAGTTGACTGGGTCGACTCCTTTAGGGGAATTAAACAACCCAATACAAATGACTCTAGGGGACTAATGCCCCAACTTACATGGGAGGATTTACCTCAATGAATTTACATGACCCAAGTACAGTAATGACTTCTCTAACTAGAGGAATAAACATCTCCATCGGAGGTACAATAATAAAATACAAATACAATATAAAATATACGAGTGAATACATTCCGAAGTTACAAACACATTAACACCCTCTTAACTCAGAAGGTATTCTCTTGACACAGTTCATCAACACAACTCTTCGTCACTAGATCATCATCAAAGCTGGATCATCATCACTGCTGCTGCTATCTCGATCATCAATCTCCAATCTACTCGTCATAGGAAGTTCTATAGAGCCATCCCTTTTTCATGCTGGATGTAGGCCTAGCCTCCATGTAGGTCTTCATCATATCTGCGAGCAAGCCATCAAGTAGGTACATCTTAGGACTTATTATATGCCTCTGCAAAACCTGCAAGACCTCCCAGGACTGATTATATGCCACTACAAAACCTGAAGGAGCATCTCAGGACTGATTATATGCCACTGCAAAACTTACAAGATCTCCTAGGACTGATTATATGCCACTAAAAAACCTGAAGGAGCATCTCAGGGCTGATTATATGCCTCTTGCAAAACCTGTGTACCCTACTGTCACCTCATCATCTTTAGATCATCTCATCGTCAATGGAGCATAGCCCAGATGCACATAACACAACACTTACAATCACCGACATGGAAGGACTTTCCTCTGACCATCCGGGAAAGGATCAACACTTACATCAATGCACATGGAAGGAATAACCTCTGAGCATGTCGGAAAGGCTCTACACTTACATCAATGCACATGGAAGGACTAACCTCTTACCATGTCAGAAAGGCTCTGCACTTACATCAACGCACATGGAATGACTAACCTCTGACCATGTCGGAAAGGTATTGCACTTACATCAACACACATGGGAGGACTAATCTCTGACCATGTCAGAAAGGCATGAAATTTACATCAACGGCCATAGAAGGACTAACCTCTGACCATGTCAAAAAATCTCGGCATTTACATCAACGACCATGGAAGGACTAACCTATGACAATGTTAAAAAATCCCATGTGCATCTGCGTCTTCAGGACTCATCACTTCCCCTTGGAAGGAACCTCGATCTGAAGTACACCAAGCTTCTCTCTAAAGTACTCAAACTTCAATATGGCCAATGGCTTGGTCAATACATCAGCTATCTGCTCATCCGTCACAACATACTGGAGCTTCACTGCTCCTCTCTGCACCATATACCTGATATAATGAAACTTGATCTCAATGTGCTTCAACTTGTCATGGAACACTGGGTTCTCATAAAACTTCACACAACTTTGGTTGTCGCAATATATACAAGTAGCATCCAACTGAAGATCAAACAAATCAGACAGTAGCTTCCTTAACCATACTGCCTCACAACTAGCTGAACAAGCTACGATATACTCTGCTTCAGCTTTACTCAGTGCCACACAGGACTACTTCCTGCTAAACGAAGATATCACACCTGATCCCATACTAAAGCAACACCCTGAAGTGCTCTTGCTATCAATGGAACTTCCTGCCCAATCCGAATCAACATAACCCTCCACGTTAATCTTCTAATTTGCATCATACTTAAGTCCATAATCAACCGTACCTCTCAGGTACCTCAGAATATGCTTTTCAGCAATAAGGTGAACATGTCTCGGATCTGCCAGGAACTGGCTCATTGTGGTCACAGCAAAACAAATATCTAGTCTTGTATTCGTCAGGTACATCAAGGACCCAATCATCTGACAATACATTGTGGAATCAACCAACTCTGATTAAGCATCACTCAATAGCTCCAGGTTTGATGCCATAGGTGTGGTCATGGCCTTGTGGTCCATCATCCCAGATCGCTTCAGGATCTCTACTGCATACTTCCCTTGTCCAAGTAATATTCCATCCGCACTCTGCCACATCTCCATGCCTAGAAAATAGTGCATCATACCCAAGTCCTTCATCTCAAACTCGGCAGCAAGCTTCCTCTTCGTATCAGCAATCAACCCTTCCTCACCTGTCGCAAGAAGGTCATCTACATACAGTAGGAGTATCACTAGATTTCCTTCCTCAACCTTGTAGTAAAGGTTGGAATCCGCTGTAATCTTGGTAAATCCCAAACTAGTCAGGAAGCTGTTTATCCTACCGTGCCACGTCCTGGGTTCCTGCTTCAAGCCATACAAGGCTTTCTTCAGTTTGCACACATGAGTCTCCCTGTCATGTGTCTCAAACTCGAGTGGCTACTCCACATACACTTCCTCTTCCACTGTGCCACTCAAGAATGCTGTCTTCACATCTATCTGGTGTATCTTCCATTTCATTATTGCAGCCAGAGTAAGTACTGATCTGATGGAAGTGTATCTGGCTATAGGTGCAAATGTATCCTCATAGTCTATGCCTTCTTTCTGGGAGAAGCCACGTGCAACAAATCTTTCCTTGTATTTCTCTATGCTACCACCTGCAGCATTCTTGATCTTGTAGATCCATTTGGAAGTCACAACAGACTTCCCTACTGGTCTTGGGACCACATCCTAGACATCATGATTGACTGGTACTCCTCGATCATGGCATCCTTCCATTACTTCATCCCTAATCCTGGGAACTTTAGATTCTTCAATATCTTCAATAGGTATTTTTCTTGAACGTCGTCGATGGAACAAATGTCATTGTCCTTCTTTTGTAGGTGATTGTACATGATCTTTCCTACAAGTCAAATTCAATTGCATGATTAGAAACATCTCATAGTTTTCAGAACAAATTCTTATGCATAAAGACATAGGTCATACAGTCATGCAATTATCTTAGCCAATGCTTCAATACAACATTTATCCATATCCCATAACTTTCTAGATGCCTTCCATCTCTACCAGAACATTGTTAAGAGTGTGCACTACTTCCAACATGTCAGCAAAGAGGTTTGAATCTAGATAAGTAGAAATGGAGTATTGTATAGCACCATAGGCCACTTACGCATTACTTGCATATTAGTAGTATCTTGATCATTAATGCAACTTTTCTAACATGCGTAACATCCATCCTAAATCTAGGAACATAAGTATGTATATGGTTGAACAACATCATTTAAGTAATCATATATACAAGAAATGACAATTCAAATACTTATCTTTGTTTGGTTGTTGGGTGGACTCCCTCTCGATCTTTGCTTCCTTGCAGGAGCTACTAGAGCGTGCTCCTTCTTGATCTTTGCTTTCTTGGAGGAACTACTGGAGTCTCTGATAGTGTGCACGTTAACCAATGCTGAAAATGGATGAGAGGTTCTTTCATAGATTATTTGATTTCCGGAGTCCAACTCTGTAGTCGCTTCTTCTACTCATTTCATGTAAAATTGAAAGTCATATTTAGCTTCACCTTATGAGGTGGAACCCATGTAGCTGGTTATCTTCATTACAATACATTTTCTTCATCACTTGAAGAATCTTCCCTAGTTCTCTTCCTTAGAGGTTCATCATCCTCTGCAGTGTGAGCATGATGTCTTTTCTTGGTGTTCTTCTTCTTGTGGGAACTACTTTTGTTCCTGGGACAATCTATGGAATAGTGTCCCTTCTCATCACAAGTATAACATCGAATGTGAGAGAGATCTCTCATGTGTCCTCCAAAGTTCTCCCTACGATTATGGTGGTGGTGTTTTTCCTTCTTTTGATGAGAATGCTCCCTCCTGTGGTTATTCTTCCTAGTGTGTGTTGTGAGAGCCTATTCTTAATTATCCATCTTTTCTTCTCGAGCTACAATTCGAGCTTCTTCCTGTGAGCATTCCTCCCATAGCCTACTGAATGTAATGAGCTTCTTCCTAGTACAAATTCCTTGAATGAAGGAATCCCATGACCTAGGAAGACCATTCAAGGTGGTCATCACAATTTCACCATTCTCTATATCTTCTCCCATAGCTTCAAGTTGTTCTTTTATTTGAGAGACCCGTGTGAAGTAGGATTGCATGGTCTTTTCATTTTGCATCTTCACATTCTTCAATTGGTTCTGCAAAGTCATCTTCCGATTTATGTTCTTTCCTTCAAATAGCCTGTTCAAGGAATCAACCATCTCCTTGGGTGTCTTTAGAGAAGACACATGAGGTATGAGATGGTCTTTTATAGAATCTGCAATGATCCTCTTGGCCTTGACCAAGTTCTTCTTATGTAAGGCCTTAGCCTCATCTCCCTCTGGAACTAGAACCTCTTCATTTATGTAGGTGTCCAATTCATTCTCTTCTAGAATTAACCCAATCCTATAATTCCATGCTCGGAAGTTATCAAACCCTTAAAGCTTATCCTAAAGCTTGGTGTGGTGAGACATATTAATGAGAAACTCAAATGTAAATAAAAGATTTAGATCTTACCACTTGATTTGTTGAAACTGGATCTGGAGTTGGCTAGGGTTTGACAAAGAAACCCTAAAAATCCAAACTTGGAATTTCAAACTTCTGTCTAGACAGGGAGATGCGATTGACTGAGGCGATCAAGCTAGTGTGCTCATATTTTGAAAAATCCAAAAATTTACCCTCGAAAAGTGACCTACGAATTTTGGATCTGCAACTTCTGTGAAAATCTGGCTTTCTAGTTTTCCTAGTTTTCTGGTCCAAAAGTCAAATTAGGGTTTGACAAATCCCGAGGTTATACCCAACCAAAAGGTTCAATCTTGGTCTCTAAATTTTGATTTTGTTGAGGAGAGAAATCCTGTGCTAAGAGCACTCCAAAAGTCCACTTCTGTCAAAAGCCCTAATTTCCCACAGCAGTGACAAGCCAAGAATAAAAATGCTCAGAATCCAATTTTGTTTTGATAGAAATATATGCCATATTGTTTCTGGTGTATCTATGAAATTTTATATTCTCAAGTTCTGAAACTTTGTCTTGTGGTAGAATGACTTGTCATATTTCCAACCCCATAGATTTGAGCTTCATTGGAATCTCCATGAGAGAGATATGCTAAGTGTCGCAACAGGACCTGTTTATGGGATGAAACAACATAGCAAACTTGTACGGAGTGGCACGTGTCACTGTTTCAACTTCAGCCTCTAAAACTCGGAAAAGTGAAATTATAGTCCGTTTCCTAACTCTCGATTTTTACGGAATTCCATTTGGAGCTTCCTATCCCGAGATATTACCTTTGTTCCTAGGTCACTTGTTTAGGGCAGCATTCTGGAAGAGGTAGAAACCCTAACTTGTACGGATCATATCTCACAAACTACAAGGAATCTGAGGCTGAAACTCGGACACAAGGTACAGGAAATTTTCATCTTCAGCTTATCCAAGTTTTAGATCCTGAAACTTCTCCAAAATTTATTATATAGAGAAAGTTCCATAGTGACTAGGTTTTTCTATACAAAGCCCTAACTTCTGTAGCTGCACAGTGTATTCTTCTCAAGTTAGCTCTGATACCATGTTAGATTTTCATCATTTAATTAAATATGATCTAGGATATTATCTAAGAGAATAAAAAGCACAGAAAATCAATCACAAGAGACAATAGACACAAAGCATTTCATTGGGGAAACCATAAAGGAGAAAACCCCGCAACTTCCTCAGAGATAGAATGAGCAATGATACAAAACCCCAAAACAAAGAGATGATCTCTAGCAGCTTAGTCCTCCTCCACTTGTGCGAACTCCTCCTCTCTCTCACTAGTGCAAAGTGAGTGAGTGTGTGAATGATCAAATAGAGAGGAGCACCCTCTCTATTTATACTTTACCTTTCACTTTACCTTTACCACTTGACAAGTCGACCTCAACTAAAGTTGACTAGGCCGACTCCTTTAGGGGACTTAAACACCCCAATACAAATGACTCTAGGGGACTAATGCCCCGACTTACATGGGAGGATTGAAATCATTGACTTTACATGACCCAAGTACAATAATGACTTCTCTGACTGGAGGAATAAACATCTTCGTCAGAGGTACAATAATAAAATAAAAATACAATATAAAATATACAAGTGAATACATTCCGAAGTTACAAATACATTAACAGGACGAAGGTCTAGTGTTGTCATGCCAAAAAGCTTGCACTAATCCCTTTACCGCATCAATGCGCTTCATATCAGAGCGTGAAAACCTTCCAATGAAGGCACAAACATCTGTTTGACCAGTTTCAAGTTGTTCTCTTCTAACACAATACCTACGAAGTGTCTTCACATTCAAATTAATAATTTTGGATGTAGGTTTAAGAAAACGAAGTGTGCTAGTGTTTTTGTTCATGATTGATTGTGACAACACACAACGAGTTGCATTGCGATCCTTTCAGCTTTTAGGATATTCCTATACTCCATCATAGTCCTACCAGCATTTTCATCATTTGCATTTTCAGTCTTGCATGCAGCATGCATTCTACATGCATGCATCCCAGTCATCAATCCCAACACCTAGCCCTTAGTTGGCTAGACCTGGGAGCTTCTCACTGATCAGTTTCATCCCTCCTAGTGCTTACTGCGCTTTGCATGCAATTTCATGCAGCTCATGCACCCTCTCTCACCTACCATTCAGTTGTACTTCAGTTATACTCAGTTCTTTCCTTGATTTAATGCTAGACTGACTCTCAACTGACTGTATCACTCCGATGGACCTCCAGTGCGACTAGACTGCCCATTCTGACTCCAGTTAGCTCCTCATGCGCCCTCTATTGAGCCTCCTTCATTCAGTTAGTGCCAGTTACACTCAGTTACACCTACCACACTCAGTTAGACTCAGTTTGACTGATGGTTGACAGTTACTTGTGCATTGATGACTCCACTGATGATGATGAAGACTTCCAGTTGTGCTTTGATGACACTCCAGTGATCTTTTGATCTATCCATGTAGGCTAATTCAAATTACACCCTTGGTATTTGAATCTTGTGCATTGTATCATTATTGTTTTACTATTCAGATTAATGAAACATGTGTGAATATTCTTCTCCTATCTGAGTTCCATTGGATCTATGTTCTACTGCACTATTCTTCTTCTATTTTCCTAAATTCTTTCATTGTGAGATATACATCATCTCTTCAGATCCACTATGAGGATTTTCACATGGTATCAAATCCATTTGAGAGTATATTCTACCTCCATTCTTGATATTTTTTTGCAGGTAATTCGAAGTTCCAGCAGTAGCAGCAGTTTCACCCTTACATTTGCTCCATCAAATAAGATGACCAATTCAAATGCTCCTCTCTCTCCTAGAATCCTCACCCCTTTCAATTACTTTTATTGGAAGGATGACATGGAAGTGTTGCTGAGATCAAAATGTCTACACAGGGTAACAATGGGCAGAGAAGTTGAACCACATATAGCTGTGGAGAAAGCCAAGTATCTAAATCAATTAGATGCAGCTTTTGGTTACATGTGCATTTATATTTCTAGAGATATATTGTTTTATCTCGAAGGGTTGAAGACTCCAAGAGAGGTATGGTAGAAATTAGAGGGTCTCTTTGGAAAACAAGATGAGCTAAGAGGCCATGCTCTAGAAAATGAATTGATTGCCCTACAACCAAATGATTTTGAGACCATTCAACAATTCTTCTCAAAATTTAAAAACTTGGTTATGCAATGCAAGCAGTGTGGCATTGAGAAAAAGGATGAGCAATTGGTGCTCTCCATTCCGAGTAAGCTAGGATCTCCATTTTCTGTCTTTGTATCTACCTTCCACTCTGGGGGAATGTCAATCCCTGGATGGAAGATGCCAACCTTAGAATTTTTTACTGCATCTCTCATTCAAGAAGAAGACAAATTGATTCAAATGGGTTCCATCAAGGCCTGCAAAGATCTAACTCTTCTAGCTGGAGAAGCAAGTGGTGTGAATGTGAAAGGGAGGAAAAAAGAAAAGGATAAGAAGCCATCTAAATCCAAGCTGAATGCAAATTCAAGTCCATCAAAAGGAGCCTCCAGCTCCAAGAAGGACAAACATAAAAGATTTGAGTGTCCCTACTGCAAGAGAGGATACCACCTAGAGAGATCTTGCATGCACAAGAAAATAGATCAACTAACCAAGCTTGTTGAATAGAACAAAATTGCTATTCCAAAATATGCAAAGATGTCTGATTCTGGAAGTGGATCTGATGGTCATGAGGATTGCCATGCATTGATGGATGGTTTTTCAAAATCAAAGCCCCTCCTCATAGATTCTGGAGCCTCCAACCACATGGTTTCCTCTGAAGAATCATTTTCTTCTTTAGATCTCAAAAATGGTCCTACTATTCACGTGGGAGACAACTCTCAGATCTTTGCCAAAGGGTTGGGTATAGTACATATGGATCATGGAAAGTTCAAGAATGTTCTATTTGTTCCCTCCTTGATAGCAAATTTGTTTTCTGTATATCATATGACTCACAGTGGATCACCAAAGAAGGTGACTTTTGGTCCCGACACAGTTGAGATTACAGAGATCTCTACTAGGAATACTATAGTGAAAGGGTTTGCAAATCATGCCTCCAAGGCATATGAGTTCTCTCATTTTATGCCCTTCTCTCTTCCTACTCCTTCGGAATCTGATGAAGATCCAAGTGACTCTTCTTCTAATGAATATGAAGATGAAGATCTTGATGTTGAGATCAAAGTTCAAGAACATTTAGATTCATATCCAGAACCAACACATGTTCTCAATCCAGAGACAAGGCCAACATGGGCTCACACAGTCCTTGCAGCTACTGAGAACACAGTTGAGGATTTATCTGCTCACAGAACTACCAGATTTCAACATCATGCCAACCTTGCATTATGCCATCTACCTCTCCATGAGAGATGCAACATGATGGTGGGGTTCACTCTTTCATCCATTGGGAAGAATCATCATGATCCATTTGCTCCAGTGGCAGAAAGGTTTCCTGAAAGACTTGGTTCGTCCAATACATTCTCTACACAATGGGAAGCACATCAGAAGACCAGATCCAGATCTAGCACTTGCATTGGCATCCTATAGAGGATCATCTTGCCAAGTTTTTTGCAAAATCTTTCACTAAGGAAAGCTTCTTCCTTTTCTTCTTAGTATGATGATTCTTTGAGTTATTTTACTGTTCTTTTGAGGGGGGGTATTTTTCCCATGAGGTTTTCCCCATTTCCTTGGTTTACGGACAATTCTTTTTTATTATCATTTACTTGATTGTATGGGTGACCTTTGGTCCTAGTTACTAGGGCCCAAGATGGATTAAGGGGGGGTGTTAGGATATTCCTATAATCCATCCTAGTCCTACCAGCATTTTTATGATTTGCATTTTTAGTCTTGCATGCATTTCTGCATTTTGAATGCATTTTGCATGCATGCATCTCAGTCATCAGTCCCAGCACCTATCCCTTAGTTAGCTAGACCCGGGAGCTTCTCACTGATCAGTTTAATCCCTCCTAGTGCTTATTGTGCCCTACATGCAGTTTCATGCAGCCCATGCACCCTCTCTCACCTACCATTCAATTGTACTTCAGTTATCTTCAGTTCTTTCCTTGATTTAAGGCTAGACTGACTCCCAACTGACTGTGTCACTCCAATGGACCTCCAGTGATACTAGACTTCCCATTCTGACTCCAGTTAGCTCCTCATGCGCCCTCCACTAAGCCTCCTTCATTAAGTTAGTGCCAGTTACACTCAATTACACCTACCACACTCAGTTAGACTCAGTTTGACCGATGGTTGACAATTACTTGTGCAATGATGACTCCACTGATGATGATGAAGACTTCTAGTTATGCTTTGATGACACTCCACTGATATTTTGATCTCTCCATGTAGGCTAATTCGAATTATACCCTTGGTATTTGAATCCTATGCATTGTATCATTATTGTTTTACTATTCAAATTAATGAATCACGTGTGAATATTCTACGCCTATCTGAGTTCCATTGGATCTATGTTTTGTTGCACTATTCTTCTTCTATTTTCCTAAGTTCTTTCATTGTGAGGTTTACATCATCTCTTGGCTCCACAGTGAGTATTTTCACATGAGCGAGATTTCTTTCCAATTGTAGTAAATGCATCTACTAAACTTTTAACAATATGATAACTTGGTTCTAACTTTTTGGTCATCTTTATCTTTAACGTTCTTCTAACAACAGCCATAGACCTAGATTTTAACAATGATAAAAATAATTTTCACTTGTCCCCATCACATTTAGAATAAAAAAAGTTATGAAGTATTTTTCGAGTTTGATAAGCAATACCATGTTTAGAAAACGGACCTTCAAGTGAACTAATGGGAGTTTCATCAACCTATATATGTTTCAGAGTTCTTCGGTGTGCAGTTGCTAATGGAGGTAAGGGTTTTGGAACTGGAGCATGTACAACATCAGCAAGATGCTCTGGCATTTCAATAGGAGCCTCTTGTCTTTAACTCTCTTGGATGGTCTCCATGACGTTTGCTTCTTCCATTGTAAATACTTCACGCAATGCCTCTCTAACTTTGTCGCTTTTATAACCACTACCCAACAAGTCATTCACTACAATATTCTGAGGTTGACTTGATCTGGGAATTGAAACATCCCCCAATGAGCACCTACATCTTACTTCTTAACTAGTGCCATGGGTGGCTTGTTCATCAAATGTTGTTGAAATTGAGGGCCCCTCTAGTGAATTTATTCGTTTTTCTTGAGGTGGATGTGTAGGAACAACTGTGGCATCATTTGGAATTGGATGAGTTTCCATGGAATGCCTTCGATTCCACATGTCTAGTATTTTCTTTTCTCTAACTTCTTCCATGGTTTGTTGAGACTTCTCTTTCCTTTCCGATTTCCTTTTTCGATTGTGTGAATTCCCCATGACCAGAATGAGCAATAGTAAGAAAATAGATTCTAGAGGTGTGCTCAACTATTTAAATATCCAAATTCTTTCTCAATTGTGAATATAGGTTCTTCAAGCTTTCTCAATTGTCAATATAGATACTTCCTCACTTGTGAATATAGAAAAAATTTCATTTGTGAATATAGATTCTTCAATCTTGCTCAATAGTGAATGTAGATTCATCTTCAATTGTGTTCATATAGATTCGTCAAGCTTGCTTGACATTGTGAATGTAGAATCCCCTTGAAGCTTGGAATTCTGAATGTAGAATCCTCTTGAAGCTTGAAATTGTGAATGTAGAATTCTCTTGAAGCTTGCTAATTATGAATATGGAATCCTCAATTCCAAATGCTAACTCTAGAATCCTCTTCAACCTTGTTGATTGTGAACATAGAGTGTCTCGAGCTTCCTCAATTTCCTTGAATGTTGATTGTGGAGTATTTTGTTGTATGGGAGATGGGAAGACAAAACAAAAATTTATGGTATTAAAGCATTCTGCTGAATTTTTGCATAGACAAAAAGCGCTAGCGTTATGGACACACATAAAGCGCTAGCGTTATGGACAAACAAAACACATGCGCATTTCTGAAATGTTAAAAAAAATGCTAGGCATTTAATATGTTTGGTGCATGGCTAAATAACGCCTACTTGTACAAAATGTGAGAGCGTTTCTTCATGCAAAAACGCACTAGCGTTATTGTAATCATCAAAAACTTATTCAATAGTTTCTATGGGTTAGGAGGTTAAATAGGGATTTGGTGTTAGGGGATTAGGGATTAGAGATGGGGGTGGTTAGTGGTAGGGGAAGGGGGAATAGGAGAGAGTGAGAGAGAAAGAGAGAGAGAGGTGTAGAAGAAAGGAAGAGAGAGTGACAGAGGGGGGGTTAGTTAGGAGTAAGGGGCTAGGAGGGGGGTTAGTTAGGGGTAAGGGGATAGGAGGGGGGTTAGCGATCAGGTTATTAATGTTTAGGGGGGGTAGGAGGGGGAGAGAGAGAGAGAGAGGAGAGGGTGTTAGTTGTAGGGAGTGAGAAAGAGAGATGAGAGGTGTGGTTAGAGGTAGGTGGAGCCTGTAGGGAAGAGAGAGAGACTAAGAGAGCCCGAGTTAGTAAGGGCTAGGGAGAGGAGGGGAGAGAGATAGAGTGGAGAGGGTTTTGGGCTAGGGGGAGTAGCAGAGAGATAGAAAGAGTAGAATGGTTAGGGATGGGAGAGAGGTTAGGGAGAGGGAGAGGGGGTTTAGAGAGAGAGAGAGAGAGAGAGAGAGAGAGAGAGAGAGAGATGTTAGTTTTTCATAATTTACTTCAATCTGATTGAGGATATTCACTGAGAGAACAACATGTATAACATATCAATCATGGACACAATAATGCAAGCACACAAGAGACACAGAGTTTACTTCGGGAAAACCATAAAGGTGAAAAACCCCAATAACTTCCTCAGAGATAGATAGAGCAATGATACAACCCAAGCATAAGAGATAGACATCTCCTATCAGCAGCTTCTCCTCCTCCACAAGTGCACCACTCTCCAAAGAGTGTGTGTGAGAATAGAATGATCAAACAGAGCACCTCCCGCACTCTATTTATACTTGAATTGACTTGCCTAATAACCTTTACTAGGTCGGCCTTAACTTAACCACATAACATAATGCTGACTCAGCTGACCCCCAATAGGGTGGTCTAATAACCCTTTAACCCACATGACTTATACAGGGCTAACCCCAACAAGGTGGTCTAATAACCCATCAAGTATAAGTTACGACACTTACAATATAAATGACGACACTTATGTATAGAGGAATAATAACATCTCTATAGGAATACAAACACATCCATATAGAGGAATAATACCATCTCTATAGGAGTACAATATACATATATGAGATACATTCCGAAGTTACATATACATCAACACTCCCTCTTAACTAGGAAGGTATTTCTCGACACAGGTCTTCTAGCACAAGTCTTCTTCTCTAGATCATCGTCACTGGATAATCATCATCGAGTCATCGTCATCGTCACTGCTGCTGCTATCTCAATCAATCTCTAAATCTACTCATCATAGGAATTTCTATAGAGCCATTCCTTTTTCATACTGGATGTAGGCCCACCATCTGCAGATCTTCATCATCACTGGCCATACTGTGGAATCCTCAGGACTTATTACGTGTATCACAAAACCTCGCAAGAGCATCCCAGGACTAATTATGGGCACACAGCCCAACCTATTGGATCTCCTAGGGAGCTATTACATGTGACTGTCACAAAACCTTAAAAGAGTCTCTTGACTAGCAAGAACCCTAAAGAGCATCTAAGGCCTTTTCCATCTTGTCTAGATCTCCCCGACTTATTACAGGTGACCCCCACCACAAAACCTTAAAAGAGTGTCTTGTCAAGCAAGAACCCTAAAGAGCATATGAGGCCTTTTTCATCCTATCCAGATCTCAAGGACTTATTACATGTGGTCATGGCAATGCCTCGAAAGAGCATCTGAGGCCTTTTTCATCTTGTCCAGATCTCCCAGGTCTACTTACATGCCATAAGACAAAACCTTGAAAGAGCATTTTCTAGATCTCCCAGGGAGCTATTATATGCCAGCCGCAAAACCTAGCAAGAGAATCTGCAAACCTCCCAAGGCGCTATTATATGTCCTCCCAAAGCAAAACCTAGAAAGAACATTTGCCAGATCTCTAAGGGAGCTATTATATGCCAGTGGCAAAACCTAGCAAGAGAATCTGCAAACCTCCCATGGCACTATTATATGCTTATCTACACAACCTACCCAAGGTCACAGAGTATCAACCTGATACTCACCATACATCATCCTGATGTACACATTATCATCCTGATCATCATCACTGCATCGTCCTGATGCATGTCATCTGGAGCAACATCCTGAAGCTCATCATCCATGATCATCTTGATCATACAATGCATCCACCTGATGCATACACAATATCTGCCTAATACATATCATCATACATGATCTACCTGATCATATAATGTATCCACCTGATACATATACAAATACATGATCCAATTGATCATCTCCAGCATCCAACATGATGCATACATACATAAATGATCCAACTAATCATATCCAACATCCAACATGATGCATACATACATAAATGATCCAACTGATCATATCCAGCATCCAACATGATGCATACATACATAAATCATCCAATTGATCATATCAAGCATCCAACATGATGCATATACATATATAGAGTAGTAACTGGAGAATCATCCTGATGCTCATCATCCAACGCTTACATCCACAGCCATGTGAAGGATTCTCCTTCCAACATGCTTGGAATTCCTTCAGCAAATGTCTATATCACTTCTTCCTCGAAGTGTCATCGATTTGAAGAACACCAAGCCTCTCTTTGAAGTACTCAAACTTCACTCTGGCTAGTGGCTTCATTAGCACATTTTCAATCTCCTTATCTGTCGCAACATACAAAAGCTTCATTGCTCCTCTCTGTACCATATCCTTGATATAGTGATATTTGATCTCTATGTGTTTCGACCTGTCGTGGAACACCGGGTTCTCAGACAGAATCACACAACTGTGGTTGTCACAAAGATACCAGTAGCCTCTAGCAGGAGATCAAATAACTCAGACAGTAGCTTCCTAAGCCATACTACCTCACAACTAGTTGAACAAGCTGCAACATACTCTACTTCAACTGTACTTAGTGCTACGCAGGAATGCTTCCTGCTAAACCAAGAGATCACACCTGATCCCATACTGAAGCAGCACCCAGAAGTGCTCTTCCTATCTACAGCACTGCCTGCTCAGTCCAAATCAACATAACCCTGCAGGTTAAACTTTTGATTCGCATCATACTTGAGCCCATATTCAACCATACCCTTCAGGTACCTCAAAATATGATTTACAACAACCAGGTGAACACCTCTGGGATCCGTCAGGAACTAGCTCAATGTGTTCACCACAAAGCAAATATATGGTCTCATGTTTGTCAGCTACATCAAGGATCCAATCATCTGACGATACACAGTGACATCAACCGGATCAGATGAAGCATCACAGAGAAGCTTTAGGTTCGATGCCATAGATGTGGCCATGGCCTTGTAGTCCATCATCCCGAACCTCTTCAGGATCTCTACTGCATACTTCCCTTGTCCAAGGAAGATTCCATTTGCACTCTGCGACACCTCCATACCTAGAAAGTAGTGCATCATCCCCAAGTCCTTCATCTTGAACTCGGCAGCAAGCTTCCGCTGCATGTCGGCAATCAATCTATCCTCACCTGTAACAAACAGTTTATCCGCATACAAAAGTAGTATCACTGGATTTCCTTCCTCAACCTTGTAGTAAAGGTTGGAATCTACTTTACTCTTGGTAAATCCCAAACTGGATAGAAAGTTGTCTATCCTACCATACCAAGTTCTGCACATATATGACTCAAACCCAAGTGGCTTCTCCACATACACTTCCTCTTCGACTACACCATTCAATAAAGCTGTCTTGAAATCCATCTGGTGTATCTTCCATTTTATCATTGCAGTTAGAGCAAGTACTAATGGAAGTGTATCTAGATATAGGAGTAAAAGTCTCTTCATAATCAATTCCTCTTTCTGGGAGAAGTGACGAGCTACAAATCTCACTTTGTATTTCTCTACGCTACCATATGCAGCATGCCTGATCTTATAGATCCATTTGGAAGTCACAGCAGACTTCCCTTCAAGTCTTAGGACTGCATCCCAACCATCATTCTTCATGATCGACTAGTACTCCTTGATCATGGCATTCTTCCCAAATCCTGGGAACTTCAATATTTTTAATATCTTCAATAGATAACTTTGTTGTTGAACAAATGTTGTAGTCCTTCTTTTGGAGGTGATGGTATACGATCTTTCCTGCAAAACAAGTTAAATTGCATGATTAGAAAACATCTCATAGTTTTCAGAACAAATTCTTACACATAAATAAATATGGCATACAGTCATGCAATTATCTTAGCCAATGCTTCAATACAACATTTATCCATATCCCGTAACTTTCTAGATGCCTTCCAATCTCTACTAGAACATTGTTAAGAGTGTGCACAACTCCCAACATGTCAGCAAAGAGGTTTCATTCTAGATAAGTAGCAATGGAATGTTGTACAGTGCCATAGGCCACTTACCCATGTATATTAGTAGTATATTGTTTATTAATGCAACTATGCACAACCTAATTCTAGGAACATCAATATATACATTATTGAACAGTATTATTTAAACAATCAAATATGAAAGAAATGATAATTCAAATACTTATCTTTGTTTGTTTGTTGGGTTGACTCCCTCTCAGTCTTTGCTTCCTTTCTGTAACTCCATTCTAATGTGGATTGTGAGAAGTGGTCAACTCCCTCTGAATATCTACGTCCTTGCAGAAACTACTGAAGTGTGCTCCCTCTTGATATTTGCTTCCTGTATTACCTATCCTTGAACTTATATCCATCCTTAATCACTATGCATGCTTATTAGTATCATCATTGCGTTATCCTCGAGGTCTCATACATAATCACACATTCATTAGTATAATCTTAAAAATATCAAAACACAATAATCTTAAACATGTATAGGCATGATCATTTCAAACACAGATAATAAACATTAGTATTCAAGGTTTCAGGGAAGACTTCTTTTACTCATGCATATTCTTATTTGATCATAGGACTCTTCTGGTTAGTCAAATCATCAATCAAGATAAAAGACATAATATGCATAAACCCTTGATTACTTACATTTCTAACTTTATGGATAAACATAACCAATCATACCAAGTATACTTATATAAGGGATCCTAACACAAGGTAAGATTCTAACTTGATATAGGAAACATATACCTGGATTACTATGTTAGCTAGTTATGTCTAACATACCCGCATGATGTCTTCTAGTTCTCTTCAATGACTTGTGCTAGTAACCTGCATGTTTCATACGTTAACCATTGTAGAACCAAGTTATACATACCTTGTAAGTAGATCTTCTATGTGATCCATGACAATGGATGAATCTTTGTCTTCATGTCACCATGATCATATGTTCTTGAAGTAGAACATGATTTGTCTTTCTTGGTGTACCTTTCATGTTAGCGAACAACATAAACCTCATACAACATCACAATGCATTAGTACAATCATAAGTGTCAAAACCTTAATCAATGAATATCTTCTATCATGTATTCATAGTTTTATTAAGGTGATACGACAAGTCTAGTAATTAATCATGATTGTACTAACCGTAATGATATGAAGACAAACATACCATAAACTTAACCATGAACATAATTCAAAACATACTTATAAGTCATACCTATCGAGATTGCTTGTAATCTTCTTATGTAAGGCCTTAGCCTCATCTCCCTCTGAAACCGGAACTTCTTCACTTATGCAGGTGAACAATCCATTTTCTTCTAGGATTAACCCAATCCACTTGATTTGCAGGAACTGGATCTGGAGTTGGATTAGGGTTTGTCAGATAAACCTTAAAAATTCAAACTTTGAATTTCAAACTTCTAAAAGGATAGAAAGATGCACCTTGATGAGCCGATCGAGCGGGTATATTCAGAATTTGAAAACTGCAAAGTTTCACCCCTCAATTTTGCCTTTGAAACTTCTGTATTCACTAGACATGATCCCGAAATAGGGTTTGATAAAGCCCACCCTTTTTCCCAAACAAAATGTTCAATCAAAATATTTAAGCTTCTCTTTTTCTGAGGAGCTTGCAGCCGTCGTCACAGATTTCAAAAATTCCCATTTTTGCAGAAGCCTTAATTTTCCACTTTTCTAATCAAAGTCCTGAACTAGGGTCTGATCAAGCCCGGCCTTCTACCCAACCAAAAATTCTGATATTAGTCTCTAAATTTCTATTCTGATGAGTATCATTCATCCGTGGTCTCCGATTACAAAAATTTCATCTTTCTCCGAAACCCTAAATTCCCGAAGCCATGAATGAAGGTGCTAAAAAATAATTATGTTTTGACATAAATATGTACCTTATTGTTTCTAGTGTAACTCCGAACTTTCTAATCCACAGGGTCTGAAAATTCTACTTGTGGTAGCCCAACCTTTCATCTTTTCAGCCCCATACGTCTGACCTCAATTGGATTCTCTGAGAGAGAGTAATTCCAAATGTCGCAACGTGACCTGTTTATGGGATAAAACAGGAGAGTGAACTTGTACAGCGTGCCATGTGTCACTGGTTCTATTTCAGCCTTTGAAAACATTACCTAAGAAATTAAAGTCTGTGCACTACCTGTCACTTTTTACTAAATTTAATTTTGAGCTTCCAAGCCCAAGTTATGACCTTTTTTCCTAAGTCACCTATTTATGACTCAGATCTGGAAGAGGCGGAAACCCTAGATTGTACAGATCATAAAACACAAAGTACAATGCATTAGAAGTTGCCCTTTTGCAAACAGGTACATGGGGATCTGATCTTTGACCTGTAAAAGTTTCAGATCCGAAAACTTTTCCAAAATGGCTTTATAGCAAAAGTGCTACGATGACTAGTTTTTTCTATATCAAGCCCTAGCATCGTAGGTGCAACAAGTGTCATACATGCCATACTATGCCTTCTTTCAGGATAGCTCTGATACCATGTTAGTTTTTCAGAATTTACTTCAATCTGATATAGGATCTTAACTAAGAGAACAAAATGTATAACATATCTACAACATATCAATCATGGACACAATAATGCAAGCACACAAGAGACACAGAGTTTACTTGGGGAAAACCATAAAGGTGAAAAACCCCAATAACTTCCTCAGAGATAGATAGAGCAATGATACAACCCAAGAATAAGAGATAGACATCTCCTAGCAGTAGCTTCTCCTCCTCCATAAGTGCGTCACTCTCCAAAGAGTGTGTGTGAGAATAGAATGATCAAATAGAGTGCCTCTCGCATTCTATTTATACTTGACTTGACTTGCCTAATAACCTTTACTAGGTCAGCCTTAA